>FR990098.1:21200000-21800000 GCA_905404275.2 Hedya salicella
AACAATTTAACGGATTATATCGCGTATATTATCTCATTTTAGTTCCCGACGTTTCGGAAGCTTTCCAGCTTTCCATGGTCACGGGAAGACATGGTCCTAATATACGCGATATAATCCGTTAAATTGTTTTATTTCAATGAGTAATAATCGCGGAAACAGAAGAAAATATTATGCATTTATATTTGTTATTGGTTTATTTAGATAGCCTGTAAATTTTATTAATAAAATAAAATTAAGTCCGCTTCCATACCATTGAACAAGAACGCAGCCGTGAAAGTTTAGTTAAATATCTGTCCGATTGGTTCCGTAGCCGTTATTAAAAGAAATTTACTACTGATGAAAACACTTCCGGCCTTTTGTTGAAAAGCACAGTTTTTCAGCAAATATTCAATATTATAGTATATTTGATCGTATAGAGAATAATTTTCGTTCAAAATAATTATTAGGCGTCACCTTTGTATTTTTGTTTATATTTTTTGGACATACGGTTTAAGAGATAAAGGGGGTGGGGGACACAATTTATACTTTCGGAGCGATTATTTCCGAAAATATTAACAATAAAAAAATATTTGAAACCATAAAGTTTTTTGAAAAGATTTGTCTAAATATATGCTACACGTCGATGTTTACTGTTTTTTTTAGCTTCGGTTATACCTATGTATCAATTGCTCCCCAAAAAAATAATTATTTTTGTTATTTAACTGCCTAAGTAAATAGCGCAGTTTATACACCTATACTCAAAATTTAATCAATAGATATCTTGTAGTTTTTGAGTAAACTGCCTGTGACATGCGGACGGACGGACGATATGAAGAAACTATAAGGAACTCTTCTAGTTTCGTCATATCCGTCCCTCCGTCTGTGCGCCTACTATGAGTTCGGCACGAGCCAGTATCGAGCGCTTGATGACTGTCTATCTCTTTCACACTGTTAGCGCGTGCGAGAGAGGTGCACTGACTGTCGATACGAGATACTCGCTAGCGCCCATCGTAAACTCAGCTCATGGTAGGCACATTGGTTATTACTATTACATACGATCGGGTACATACCCTTCAGTAATAAACCCGTCCCGAAAAAGACTTCTAACTTGGAGCTATCCTAATTATTCTTTTTCTCATTCCAGGACAGGTATCCACTTCAATTTCCAAATTCAATTCAACTTGATGGTGATTCTTTGCAAAATCTCAGACTCACAAATACTTGAAATAGTTTCGGATCTGATCATGGCGAAAATTAACAAGATGCTGGTAAACAAATGCATGTACCACGGTAACTCGCAACCACATCGAACATTGATGATCGCTGTGCAGCATCTATTGCTAATATTGCTCTCAAAACCTAAAGATGTGGATCTCACGCAGACAGCGAATTGGTGCATGGAGTTGTTGGGAAGGATGCCCCACCAGCCGAGCGTTAGGATTTGCTTAGAGTGGTACACGGCCTTGCATTTGTATATTGAGGTAAGTCACACCTTTGACTATCTGTACACTATTTTGCAAAGCATATAAGATCTGGTCACGTAATTGGGACGTTGATAATTTTTGTCAACTTTTTCCTGTAGTATGTTATAGAACGACCTTTCAATAATATAAACATTGGTGAAAAAACTACTTTAATCTCATAAAAACTCACCGAGATACAACAATGGTAAAATCACATATACTCGTACCTACATCTTTTTGGAAAAATAAACTCAGTAAAAAATCATTTTTGGACTTTCCCAAAAAACGCTCCATACCAAAGCCTGGGAACGTGTGAAGTCACACGTTAGGAACGTGTGACTTCATTATATGGGGAAATTATGAAATTTGTTCTGCATTTATGTTTAAACTTGCGTTTATTGAGACGGTTTTATAACAAAAGTTACCATACAGTTCATGGGTTATTCAATGGTATTATTAGTTGTTAATTTTTTTATACTTGAAAAATGAATTTTTCCATTCAATTTTAAAGCCTTCACCCAATCTAAACATGCAAGGCATCAAACTCTATTTTTTTTTATTTACTATTTCTATCATAGAAACTCTACTTTCACATTTTTTATTTTATTTGAGTACAGTCAACATCCCAATTCTGTATTCGTCTGTAGTTTAAACTTTTGCAATTGATAACTAAAACAATAATTCTGTTTCAGAAATGTAACGTAAATCAGGACTTGTTAAATCTCCTTAAGTCCAAGAAAATTCCTTTAGCATCTCAGTTCATAATTTTGTACTGGATATTGAAACATAAATTATCAAACGGCACATGTAAATCGGACGAGTTTGAATTCGTCATGGCTACATTGCTTTCTCATACTATGGGTCAGACGTTTAGCATACGACTTTTAGCGCAATATCTCGCCTCAAAACTTTACCATTTATGTAACAAGAAACCAGAACAATTTGCATATGTGATAAAAATCATCGAAAGTACATTTATTGAAAGTTGCAAAGACAAGAACTTCATCAAGCTACAAAAAGATTACTTTGCCAATGAGTTTGATATAGTCAGGAACATGACGCCTTGTTTTATATATTACTTCGTGCCAAGATACTGCGAGGTCAGTAACAACGAAAATATAGACTTGGATTATGTAAAAACTGTATTGAGTAACGTGAAAAGTCTTTTGGCTGAGAAAAACGAGGATGATTTAAAAAAGGAATGGGCAGCAAGCTACATATCAGATGAGGAGGTATTCAAGCTGAAACTGGCTAAGAATACAGATGTAAATGAAGTTGCCGTGAATGCTGATGTGGGTACCATTCAGAAGAAATATGTGCCTTGGAAAAATATGAGTGATATAGATGTTTACGAGATAAATAAAAAGGTAAAGAGTCGTAGAATTTTGTATTTTAATTATTGTTTTTTTGTGATTTGATGTGCTGTAACATTTAAGGGACGGCGTGCAGTAGTGTATTATATGTTTGTTTGTAGACGCATCATTCTTACGTTATTGCAATTATTTAAATGGTTGGCGATCTTTCGTATATACGAGTAGTCTCTAAGACATATTGTCCCAACCCAACTAGGGTTTAATAGCATTGAACCCAACTAGGTTTCAATAGCATCACGCTCATTTATTTAGCCTTCGGTGGCTTCATTACATATGGCATTTTGAGTTATTCGACGACTCTAACGTACTTCTACTATTATAAAGTTGTAAAAATGAAATATCTGTATAGTCAAGAGCAAAAGTAGATGATGATTTTAGATCCTTGTCACTTTCACTACTTTAAGGCATCCCAACTGTCGCAGTATTGTGACTTCAGTGCGACAAAGTACTAAAATGATCATTTACTGCTGCTGACTGTACATTGGAGATAAAAAACGTAATATGGACTATTTTAAAGGTTCGGGAAACAATAATGTTGTATGTTAGTGTCGTTGTGGCTTCATCACGCCAAAACGGCTAGAAACGGATTTCAACTATTTTTGGTACACATACATCTACAGGTCGTTATAGGATAGGTACATTATTATCCGACTATGCTGAAGAAAAAGAGAAGGTTATATTTTTTTCTTCCGCTGACGAAGCTGCGGGCATCTTCTATTTGATAATATATTTGAAATCGAATCTCGGGGAGTGCCCCATTTTCAAAAAATTCTAACTTATACTATTTATAATAGTGACATAAAACGATTTGCCCTAAGGTTGAAAGATAGAAAATACCCTATGGCATTAAGTCCGCCTTTTGAACCGCAGTTTTTCTTCTGTGCTATATTCATTGAAGAAATGTAAATTCCAGAGACAAAGCCCAAGTGAGCTGATAGTAGTGGCGTCACTTATTGATAAATTGCCCAACCTTGGGGGCATGGCGCGGACCAGCGAGGTGTTCGGAGTGAAGACGTACGTTGTAGACAGTCTACGGCATTTACAGGACAAACAGTTTCAGGGACTTAGGTAAGGTTTTACGGGTCCTTTTTTTGTTTGTTTGTTTTGTCTCTATTGGTCTTGACAGACTGTTTCAGGATAACTCGTCCTTATTCTTTGTCTAAATTACAAGTTGGCTCATAGAACCACCGGCCTAGAAGGGTAGGTTATTGAATGACGAACACGAACCGGAATACGCAGCGTGGCAAGGGCGGAGATCTTGGAAAGCCACATGTAAACATACAAAAAAAAACCGGCCGACCATGCTCAGTGTAGGGTTCCGCAGCCATTTCGATGCTAGTGCGGAAAGTACGTCATTACATCACGAGTACCAAGATATCTCTCGCCTATGGCTCATGGCAAGGCTCGGGACGAGTTTTTTTTTCAAGGAAACTAATATTAACACTCATCAATAAGTAGTGATGAATTGGAACAAGTATAAATTTAAAAAAAATTGGAAAAGTTAATAGCAACTAGTTCGCGAAAACCAACTTTCCGCACGCTAAACAGCTACGTAAAGGAGCACTTTTTGAGCAACTGTATATATTTATATTATATTATTATTTAGCTATCAAACTAAGTAGCGGCTTATACAAGACACCTATCGTCCTAATCAATGACATTTAGTCGTTTTTGAGTAAAGTGCCTCACATACGGACTGACGGACGGACATGACGAAACTATAAAGGTTCCGTTTTGCCATTTTGGTTACGGCACCCTAAAAATGTGTGTATGTATGTATCAGCGGGCTCAACACGTCAAAACGGCTAGATGGTTTCAACCATTTTGGGTACACGTATAGCTTCCACAGATGGTTATAGGACACTTTTTTCCCGACTACGCTCAAGCAAAAAGAAGGCTATATTTTTTTACGCCGAAAATGAAATTGTGGGCACCTATAGGCCATTTATCCTTACTTGTCCTATAGTCAACAACATTCCAACCTTTTTTTTAACGTTGGGGAAATGCTTATATGCATCACGCATAAGCCGGGGGACTAAAGTGGGTATGACGGACTAACCAAGGCCGATGCATTGGAGTGCCGTCTAAAACCACCAACGGATGCCAAGTCCGCATTTACTTGGAGCGCCGCGGGATCACTTTAAGCATTCGACCACGTACAACAACATTCCAACTTACAAATATGCATTTAATGACAATACCAGTTTATTTCTCGCAAAGAAATAAATTTAATGTATGAAATTGGCAATGTGGCACTAAAAATATTAATTCCTGTTACTTTTATTTACGAGAAAATGGGAGTTTATGACAAAAAAGGTGTACTTTTACGTTACAATGTTGTTTACTATTTAGGACAAGTAAGGATAAATAACCTACAGTATATGTATAAATTGAGGAGTTAAACATTCCTAAACGTATTATGTTCCAGTGTGTCGGCGGAGCGATGGGTGGACATGGAGGAGGTGCGACCGGGCGCCCCTCTCACAGAATACCTCGTGCGGAAGAAGGCCGAGGGATACTCCGTGGTCGCTGCTGAGCAAACTTCCACCAGTTGCCAACTGCAGTCCTTCAAGTTTCCCAGGAAAACATTACTACTATTAGGGTATGTATCTACCTATGAATAGGGATGATGCCGCATGTCAAATTTCAAAGCCTACTGTAGTTAGATGATTAAATAAAAAACCGGCCAAGTGCGAGTCGGACTCGCGCACCGATGGTTCCGTACAAAATATACGCTACAAACGGCCGTATATATGAAAATCCAGTGTTAGTAGAGCCCTACTCCTAAGCAAAATATACGCGGTGTTCAATCATTTTATATTGGCTACTGACTTAGACAGACAGACATAAAATTATACGGTTTTTAGTATTTGTTGTTATAGCGGCAACACAAATACATCACCTGCGAAAATTTCAAGTGTCTGGCTATTACGGTTCATAAAATTCAGCCTGGTGACAGATGGACAGACGGATAGCGGAATCATAGTAATAGGGTCCCATTTAACCCTTTGGGTACGGAACCCTAAAAACACCAATACATCATGAAATAAAGAAAAGAAAAATAGAAAAAATCTAAACGGTTTTAATAATATGTACAAGACTACAATTTTACGCAAAATCAAAATTAAAGTTTTTTTTCATTAATCTTTATATTATAATTCAATAAAACATTATTATATATTTATTAATTCAGGTTTTCACGATCACAAAATATCTTTTCTTTTAAATCTAGTACGCCAACTCAAAAAATTACTGTACGCTAGTGTAGGATTTAGTACGGAGCGTTTCAGCGTGCAGTATTAGGAATTCCGAACTTTAACTATCATTTCTGACTTTTAGAGTACTGTATTTGTGTTTAGTCACATATAGACATTTATTTGGTCCTTACGAAAAAAATATTTTATGGTAACATTAATAAAACCGTCATCGTCCCAATTCTTCCGCTGCTATTTGTGAAATACAGTCAAATCGTCCTGCCATTAGTTCCAGTAGCCAGCCAGAAATCCATTCGGTAACTAATATAATAATCCATCATTCCGGGTACTACTTCCCTTGTGAGCGATTGTATGTCTCTATCTCCCACGCCTTAGTTAGATTAAACCGGCTCAGTTTTTGTGCATTGCTCATTAATCTACCCAGTAAAATCAGGTTCTAAAATCTAAATAAATAAAAGGGTGCCTCTAATGGGGTAGCGGAAGGTAGGCTAGGTAGTTTATCCTGCTCAGTCTCAGAATTCCCACATTCGTGACACCTGTATTTCGGTAGCTACTAAACTTTTATTCTAGGGGATTTGTGAGCTGTACACCTCGCGAGTCTTCCGCTGCGCTCGTTCGGTCAATAAGTGCAATCAATTCGACTTCACTCAATGATCAATATTGTACCCTTTTTATCAACTTTTATTGACCGAGCGAGCGAATAGTTTCCGTTTCAGTTGGGCAAAAATGCTTTCGTATGTCCGGCCGTTCTCCTGTACAGATCGCATTTCTTAACCGATTCTCGTGAAATTACTTGCACTCTTTTCAAATGCCGGAGATATGGTTGTTGAATGACTCGTATATAGGTACAATATAGGTTTTATAAAATATTTTTTCAGACACGAAAAAGAAGGTATCCCGTGCGACCTACTGCCGATGATGGACTTCTGCGTAGAGATACCCCAACAGGGCTTCGTGAGGTCCCTCAACGTGCACGTCGCCGCCGCCATATTTGTGTGGGAGTACGCGAGGCAAAACTTCCTGTGATGCATGTTATTATTTATTTTTGAACCAATACTAAAAGGAAAACTTTTACCGTTTTGAGCGCTAAGGAAAGCCAATCACGTTGATGATGAAATGTAAGGGATGACCGCGCATAGAGACAAAACCCGCTAGATGCAAAAACTATTCCGGATTGATATTTGGGATCTAAAAAACATAGTGGGTTGTGGGAATTAAGTAATCGACACAATGCTGGGAATTGCTTCAGCATTTTTAAAACTGGCAACCTGACACACGAACTTTTTATAATTTGGCTACTTCGTTCTGGAGAATGCAACCAAGTACCTAGTGGGAAAATCAAGTATCGGTTAAACCGTAGGTTTTCAACGCATTTAATCTAAACTAAACCAAAATTTTATACAAAAGCTGACATTATGTAGAAACGAACATAATAAGACAATAGCTATTATGAATAAACAAACACAATGGAAAAGCATAACTTATGGTAATGTTATGCTAATATTACGCTTCAACTGAAATTATAGGAATGTAAACAGTATGAATTACATGAAAATAACATTTTTATAAAGCTGACAAAATAGGAATTGTGAGAAAGCAGATGTTTTAAGAAATGAACCATTTAGGAAAACAGATATTTCAAGCCCGAGCCCATAAGGTTAATAAGGAGACTCAAACATTTTGATTACAGAATGGTTACTCGTGTCGTTAAACTAGAATATACTGCTCGACTTAACGCACCCAATCATGTCGACTTTAACCTTTTGACCGCTAAAGACGGCTGTGGCCGACAGTCAAAAGTCGTGCCACTGTCGCCATGTCGGCCACAACCGTCCAAATTTCAATGATCAAAAACTGAATTACAAGTATTTTCCAATCACTGTTGATTTTGGAGCTCTTCTTATTTTGGCTCTGGCGTCAGTGGGATTCTGTTAAATAGGATAAGTATAGTTTTATGAATTTGATTTTTTTGTATATTTATATTCATTGTATGCTGAGGTAAATTAAAAGAATAGTTTGTTTCAATTGTAATTTTATTTATGTTCTAAAGTAAAAATAGCTTTTATTGAACTTTTTTACAAACTACATTTCTGTATTACACTCAGCAGCCCTTTTATATACGTAAATCTATTCTAGTATAAAATTCTGAATTTGTAATGATAATCAGATCAATCCTTGTCTTCTCTTGCACCCCCGTGGAGGGGTGCAGGGGGGCCCGTGCTACCACTTTGGGCACCTTGGGCTGTGGCAGGGTCGCGACACGTGATGACGGGCCGGGCGTGCGCCCTCATTTTGGGGAGGGCAGGGTGTAATGATAATCAGTTTTCTATGGAGAGGGGTCATGATTCCAGGAAAAATCTTTATAACGCGATGCAGGATCGGCTTTTGTTTTGTATGGCCGCGCGCCGCCTTGCCAGTCTGGCGCCATCTGTTAGCCAGAATTTCTATGTCCTCTCATCACGCCAAAACGGCTGGACGGATTTTAACCAATTTTGGTACGGGAATAGCTGGACATCCAAAGATGGTTTTTTACCTCTTTTCCAACTACGGTAAAAAATGGGCATCTTCTAGTACATACATATGCGAAAGTCACGTTAAATTGAAATAAAGATTTTTTTTGCGGTCTCGGATTCACATTTGCACAAACACAACCAAATCAATGACACTACTGAAAGTGCATAAACAATTTGTTGCAAATTTTCATAGGGTGAAATAAAAATTGTTATTACTTTGTTGTATGTCCTTTTTTTTACTGACGATATACTGGTATTTGTCCGCAATCTCACCTGTTGTTAAGTGACAATGCGGCCGAGGATGTATCATGCCCGTCTAGAAACAGCCTATTCACTCTTTTCTTGAACACGTCCAAAGTATAATGGTTGGGGAACACACTCGCATGCAACGAGTTCCACTCCTTTGCGGTACGCATGATAAATGTGGCACCGAAGCGCTTTGTGCGGATACGAGGAATATCGACCACATGTGGATGGAACGAACGCGCGCGACGTGTGTCCCGATGGTGGAAAGGGGCTGGTGGAATTAAACCATGTAACGGATCACAGTAACGGATCGATTTCATTTACGTAGAGAAAAAATACATGTCTTTCAACCCAGATGGATTAGTGGTTTGCTCTACCTACGGGTGAATTGAGGGCACATTAAAAAAAACCTCTTATAGTGCGAGGTGAGGTAATGTACTCATAATTCATCTCAATATCTTGTGTGACTCTGTAAATTAAGCTTTTAAAATAACAAAAGTGAAAAAAATTGAAGAGTTTATTGTAGACAGAATAACTTAATAACTTTCGGCAATATCGTTATTTTCACAGGTTTTAACTCGAACTCTTCCTTGTCTATTTCTATGGTGACTTCTTTGCCTGGGTCCTGAGGTAATAGTTCCACTGTCCGAGCTGCAATTACCTTCTCATTATATGTCTTATTCTTTAAGCGGTTCCAACCTTCCTGAACGAATTCTGAATATGAGTAACAATTCTTCCCTAAAATTATATTCAGAGATGGTATCCCCTGCTTGTCTGTAGCCGTTTCAATTTTAAACTCTGCTGTTTTGAAACACAGCTCCTCTGTTCTCAAGCATTCCAGGTTTAGTGTCTGGTTTTGGTCTGCAGTTGCTGCTTCAGTGCTTGGCACAAAGAAGGACCACTTTCGTTTAGCTTCTGGCTTTTTTTGGATACAATTTGGACACCCTGGACAAGGTGGCGTATATTTAAGTGTGCCGCAGCAATTCCAAGTTAAAGAGTCTTTGTAACCATTGAATAGATATGTTGCATATTCTCTTAGCCCTGCAGTGAACCAGTACTTGTCTTTCCTCGCCATTGTGTCTCTGAATGCACCCCATTCTAAAGAACTCATAGCATAGATTGGTCTTGGGTTCTCATCGCCATCCGTGATCTGTTCTATTTTGAGAGCATCTTTCCATTCAGTGTTGCCCTTAATTATAGCCATTGAAGCATCAATGAGTTGCTTAACCTTATCAACTTCATCTGTCCCGCCAGGGAACAAGGAATTTCCAAGCTTGTTTGTGCGGCCAAGTGGCAGGACACCAAGTGGGAAACGGTTGGCATCATCGTTTCTGCGCAGCAGACCTGAAATTAAAAAAACAGTTATAGCTAAAAAAATTAACTAGTGCCCCCCTAGCATGCATTCAGAATTGATGGAACCCAAGCAATTTTTCTTATATGGAATGTCATATTTTTACTTAAGATTTTCATTTACAATAGTACTCTTGCTTGGCTTATCCTAATGAACATTTTGAAAAAATCCTTAAAGGAGCCCTAATTTTTTTAATAGCACTCTTTCCTTGTCGGGACCTATGTTATGAGACTGGAAGTAATGACAATGTAGGCTTGTAACATCATAAATGGACAAACCTGTAACCGTCTCTGATAAAGTTCCATCCCCTCCAGCTACAACTATTGCCTCTGTTCCTTTCAATGTCTCCACAATTTCCTTTGCATTGCCTTCAGAAGCTGTCTGCACAACATCAACTTGCAACCCCGCCAGGTGTAGTAAAGGTTCACAGTATTTTTCAAAGTCTTTCTTAGCAGATCTCTTGTTGGCTACAGGATTGAGGATTACAGTAACTATGGTGGGGTTACGCTCCATTGGAATTAACAAGTCTCCATATTGAGCTGCTTCTTTGCATGCAGCTCTCATAAGAATGTTGATTCTGTAAAGAATGTGCATATTTGTAAGAACTCAAGGAGTTACAAGAAATAATCATTGAAATGTTAGACTTTTTTCTACCTAATTTAACTATTATTTTTCATATGAAATAATCGAGCTTCGGAAATTAAGGTATACATTTTAATTATGGAGGTCAGGTTAGAGATAGCTCATCTCCACAAAAAGGTATCTATTCTTACATATTGTAATCAAAACTTACTCATATTTTTCTTTTGCAACTGTGGCACCATAAATCAAAGCGCAAGCGCCTACTACAGATTTCTTCCAGTTGTTCCTAATGGTAGTGCTAAACTTCAGAATTCTCTCCATATTTAAGGATAGTGAGCAAAAGGAGATCTATTTAATTTAATATTTAGTTTACATTATAATGAATATTCTATTCTCGTCAGTTTTTAGGTTAAACAGCTGTTTCTGTCATTGCTTAGTCCGAATGCCTGACATTTTAATATAAAAATATCCATGAACGCATCTGTTTTCAGGCAAACACAAGCATTTTGTTTGTGTTATGCAGCAAATTAGTACAGGTGTGGACATAGCTTTACAATTTATCAAAACGCTGCCATCGGTATAGAACCAACCAAAACATAAAGGATCATAGACAACAAAACGTAAATTAAAATTTCTCAATTTTCGTGATGTGTAAATGAATAAATTTCGTGTAATTCGCGATGAATTCAGCCAAAAAGGATGGAGATAAGTTACCCGATGGCTGGGTATTATGTAAATCCAAATCCATACCAGGTAGAAAGTATTACTTCAATAAGAAAACTGGAAAATCTTCTTGGAGTCAACCACAGGTATGTTTCGCAATTTATAAGGTAATTCTTGTTTACAATCCATTTTTTTTAAATACTTGCATTGTTTATTTGTTTACTCGTTGTAGTACATTTTAGAATCCTCGTCAATAATTACTCACCGATATTTGTCAAAAGTTGATCAATATATATCTTTTTTCAAGGCTGAAACTGAAAATGATAAAAGTAAGAAAAAGGGCAAGAAACAAAAAGAAAAGCAGGACAAGGTTCTAAAAGAGGAATTATCTAGAAAAAACTTGAAGAGGAAAAGTGATAGTAATGAGGAAACCTCGAAGAAAAAACAGAAGAAAGGTGGGTCTTTATTTACCTTATATTTCAGGCTTAAGTTATTAGACATTTTCAATACCATATTGTAAGTAACGAAAAATGTGAGTATTCATGGTACTTACAGGATACTTTTTATTCCATAATCTCATTTCTGGTAAACTTGTTCCAAAAAAATAGCCTGAAAGTTCCTCCAAGTTTCTAGTCCTAAGATTGTAATATACTTAACCGGTAGTGTGTAGTTAGTTACAGAAATTATTAAAATTTTAAGATTGAAAGCCAGCTTAATACTGAGTAGATCCTATACAAAGCTAAACATTGATCTATGTAAATTAACCAAGGAAGTAGTAAAATGTTGTATTCCATTTTTCCTTAACTAGTGTATAGTCTATAACACAGAACACCAAAATAGCAATTAGTATTTGTAGCATAATGTCCAAAAACTAAATGTCATAAAAGCTGATACATGATGTAGCATATTAAGTTCTTTTATGTCAATTCTACTGATGGATGCAATTTTGTCGTGAAAACTTAAAGATGGATACAACACTTATTAAATTTTGATAACAAATTTATGTAATCAAAATGAGTAAGCTGTTGCTGCTTCACTATTTCCATATCTATTATGATCAAGAAGTATGTCAGCCACCCATTACATATTTCAATCAGACTTATTTTATCTTTTGTAGCAGTGGTGGTTACAGAACTCCACACTAAGTGCGGCCTCACATGCTTTTTTGTACATAAAGTATTTCAATGCTTTGCTATTTAAGTGTTGATCTCTATATGTACAATTGATATTTGGTACTATACAATTAGGTTTTTTTATATTTTTAAATGTTGTTTAAGCATGTCACTTTTTGAACTATTTTATTTATTTATTTAATCTTTATTGCACAAAAGAAAAAACTTATCGTACAAAAGGCGGACTTAATGCTATAGGGCATTCTCTACCAGTCAACCTTGAGGCAAAGCAGATAAATTGAACTATAATGCAAATTAATAAATATTACACAAATGATAAATTTAAATAAATGAAAATTTTACTTCATAGATCATATATTTCAGCCATATTGATATATAGATGACTAGCTTCTGCCCGCGACTCCGTCCACCTTAAATTCGTTTATCGCGGATAATGGTATTTTTCCGAGATAAAAAGTAGCCTACGTCCTTCCCTGGAACTCAAACTATCTCCATACCAAATTTCATCCAAATCGGTTCAGCGGTTTAAGTGTGAAGAGGTAACAGACAGACAGACAGAAACACAGACAGGCACACAGACAGACACACTTTCGCATTTTTAATATTAGTATGGATGCAGTAATCAGCCAGTTATTCTTAGGCTTATTATTATGCATGTTGCACCCGCTCACAGGACAATGGTGTCCCAGATCTTTGGGGGGAGTGCCCAGAGCTGAAGCCAATAAGTAGAGGCCATTTCAACAATGGGGAAGGGAATGCCGCGTGTTTGCTGTTCCTGCCCGTATCATGGGTTACGCACAGAGACAGCACCCACTAGATGCTAGAAATCATGGGCTATGGTATGGAAATGATGGACTAAATACTGGCCTATTGCTTGCGACAATCCTATGTGTACCAGGAAATGTGTCTTAAGGCTAAAGGCACCGGTAGACAGTGCCGGCTAAATGGGCCCACGTAAATAGCGTCACATATAGTAGCCAGAGGGCAACATCGGTGCAGAGGGTTAAATGTGGATAGGTGTCACTTGACTTTCTACCGAAGCCAACTTGCCACATACATTCCACATCCACCCTCGAGCCACAGCTCTTGTGACTCCACTCTTACCGGCTGGTCAAGGCAAGGTAGAGGTGTCCTGACACCCCCAGTCAGGGTTCCCCTGCCTGGGGAGCACGAGCTGCTCTGTGTTGGCTGATTGCGCTGTTGAACCAGCCACCAGCCGGTGGTCCCGTCACATCCCTACACCCATTTACTATCATTATATGTAGTATGTATGTATGGCCCAGTCATTTGGAAGGCATCTCTGGAGCCAAAGCCAGCAGAACAGAGGCCTTTTCGAGACATTTAATCTAATTTGCTATGGAGCACCAGTTGGGATTTGTCCCTCTGCATTGTTTAAATACAAACACGGACAATTCCTGCATGGTGTAGGGCTATGGAAAATAAAAGAAATAAACTAAAACCTGCTTCTATGAGGAGAATGTTAAATGGACTAGTAGTATGGATGGGCTATGGAGGAGAAGACCTCACACCTCACAACAAATTGATACTGGCATGACGTGACAGGCTTTGTACTGGTGGGTCCATTAAAGACTGCCAAACCTGGCACCAGGGGGCAGCATGGACATACACAGCTGTGGGTCTGCCCGAGTGTGCCGGTTACTACCCGGCGACTAAAACAGCCACAGTGCCAACTCGCGACTTAGGTATATTTCACTTCAACCCAGCAAGCATATAGATCTTGTGGCTTCACTCTGACTGACTGTCCATAAAGATACCCGGAAGTCTATGAGTGTCGCCACTCGCCACAAGCAGCCCTGTGGTTGGCGTGGGTGTTGAGAGGTGTATACCGCTTTCAGGGCATACGGCCACTGCACCGACTCGCGCTTACGCAAATTTCACTTGTACCCTCGAGATGCAATTCTTGCGATACCACCCCGAACAGTCAATTAACACAAGCCAGAGCTGGGTATCCTAAAATCGGGTCCCCGCAGAGCAATTCGTGGTCTAGCTACTCACTAACAGCTTGCCAAAGCTGCTCTGCGGCCTTATTATTATTATTAACTTATTTATTTTTAATCTTAATTTTAATCTTGGGGCAGGTTCTTTACATTAAATATATAAAAGTAAAATACAAATAAAAATATATAAACACATTATAAAAAACCTAACCCACGGTTATTATTATTATTCTGAGTCCGTTGTGCCCCACTGCTGGGCAAAGGCCTTCCCCTTCTTCCTCCAATGTTGAGTCTCAGGCTTGCTTAATAATTTTATTAAATATTTGTAAATTTATTATTTGGCCGGCATTATGAGTTCCTAGATAATTTGCAAATCCTAGTCATGGGGTGTTATTACGAACATTAGATTTTTATTCCATAAGATGGTTAATTTTCAATAACGTAATTTCCACCCATATTAGATTTTTTTGCATGCAAATATTACACACCAGGTATATTATCAGTCCAATGACACAGTTTTAAGTATAATATAAAGAGAAAATGTATGTATAAGAGAATATAATGTATTGGCTGTCATCAAGCTGACAATTAATCTTGAATGGTATATTTTGACAGAAATTTGATTTGATAAGCCAAACTTCTAACAAATTTGTTAGAAGTTTGGCTTAGCAAAACAAAAATATGCAAAATGTAGTTATAATTCTGCATAACTCCAAATATTGCATAGCAGAAACTAAATTCTCTACTCCTTTTTTCGTATTGCGGGGAAACTCAATCCTACAAGTAGGAGGGCCACCTGCAGCCACAATAACTCAATTTTAATCCTCTCTAGACTACCCAATAAACATCAGTACTAAGAATGAATTCCAGATCTAAAAGCTCAAAATAAATACGACTTGATAACCTGTCAAAAAAGTAAGTGTTTTAAGGCCTCTATTGTGGTATTTCAAATGGTTGTCAAGATAAGAGGAAAAATCTGAAAGTTGCATTTAAGCCACATTTCCAACATTTGGTAATTTTCCAGACTCAAGTAAGGAATTTTAGAAATAAATTGTCATAAGTAATTTTTTCTAAAGATAATATTTTAAATGCTCGTTTTTGCTATGAGATCTTTCTCGAAAACGAAAATGTATCCAGTTTCTTCTAGTAACTTACTTAACCTCATTATAAAAAATGCTGGTAACATTTATTATCTTGAATCAAACTCTACAAGGCACTATTATACTTGGTATTTTTTAAATTATAGTAGACTATGTAATAGTTGTTATCTGTTAGCAATAACTGTTGCTGCTGTGGCCAAAATTTGCCTTTAAAATGATAAAATATTTATGGATTTATTCATTCTTCTAGGGGCTCCACTGCACACACCCGAAAAACTGAATACTAGTATTAAAAAGACTCCTGAAAAGCCATCCCCAAGCAAAACACCTAACTCCACTGGAAAGAACTCTGCTAGTTCGAGACTGGCCAAACTAAGGGCTCAACTAGCAACAGAAATTCAACAAGAATATGTAGACACAACCCACAAACCTAAAGCTAAAATAAGCCCCAAAGTGATACCGCAAACAGAGACGCAACCCAAAGTACCTGAATTAAAAAGTCCAGTCAGCGAAGCAAAATGTCCAACTACTCAATCGCCTGGCAGTGATAGCCATCAATCAATTCCGTCACCCTCGCAGTTTCTAGCAGCGAATAAAATATTATCATCCATGAAAGCTCAATTACCAGAAGAATATTGTAACAAATCTGTACAGAAAGACACTTTTGCGGACATCGAACAAGGTATCTGCAACCAAACAGCAGACTACCCATTTATGAAGCACCCAGCTACGCCTCCGCAGTTTTCGGAAGCCAGCAAGCTGGTGTCCGCTATTAAGTCAAAGTTGAGTTATAAAATGAAAGATAAGGATGAGCCAGTGCCTGTGACTCCGACTGTGAAGACATTTGCAAATGCAAAGGATCGTCTGGAGAGCTTTAGGGCTGATTTGAGTAATGAAGCCATTGATGAAATGCAGGAGAGTGATTTCGATGAAATTACATTTCCGGAAGAGGCCATGGAGATTGATTGCAAAGAGGTTTGTCTATTTTTCACATTTATTTTATTACATATCATGTTGAAAAATTAAATAAATAAATAATAAATACGGTACGGAAAGAATAACATTTACAACCATTTTAATCGAAAACATCAATGGTGCTTTTGCCGTACCGTATAAGCTGTCATATAGGCCCACCAACACCTTTTCATCTTTTCTTTTTTTTGTAAGCCACAGAAAAATCTGTAATTTTTCTCTGACGATAAGGAGGCTTATTCCTACCTATAAACAAAATTTCAAAATTTTTAAAAAATTTCATCCATTCCCCATTAATGGATGCTCCTTACGGGCAAAATTGCTATGGATTTTTGACGATTATGGTGGCGGTTATGAGTACGTTTCCGGTTATTTCTGTGCAGAGTTAGATTTATCAGGAAAAGGATATTCCAAATATCGTTATGTAGCTTAGCTACAAATAATGTGGTTATGTTTTACAGGTCATGAGTCCACCTCCCCCGCCAGTTATTTCATACCAACCTCCACCGAAAGAAATTGCAGTAAGCGAAACGGAAGATGTTGTATTAGTTGTGGATACAAACATATTTATCCATGAGTTAGATGTTATTAAGAATGTTCTCAATTCGCATATAAAAGGTAAGTTAATCGAACTAACTTTTCGATATGAGAACCATACTTTTGTGGTGTAAAATACAAACTGTTTGTAGATTGTGTTAGTGTATGCTCAGAATTGTATATGTGGTGCGTAAAACTATGTATGATTGTTTGATTGTATATATAGTTGGTAAACAAATCTTACTAATAGGTTTTCTACCCGTTTTCGCTTCTGTTGTATGTATTTTCTGGTAAATTGCCTCAAGAAAGAGATATCACTGGGCTCTTCAAGTCAATAGTGAATTGGTTATTACTGAACCATGGAGCTACATATTCGTCCACGTTGGTAGTACTGTCAGTGCTCTTAATCTGGACCGTAGGAACGCAGAATTATACCTACGCTTTGCGCGCCGCCGACGGTACGTGAGCTAGTTGGTCGCCACACGCGCTCACGGCCGGATGCCGCCACTCGCACAATAAAAGTTGCGACTATAGAAATGACTTCGTCGCGCAAAAATTCGGTGCACTGCAGTGTTGTGGGATGCAATAATAATAAAACTAATAGGCAGTTATGCTCTTTTGCTCTGCCAACAGATGATGAAAGGTTACTAAGTTACCCACTTTATCAAATATATCTTTCTCTACTTTTTTAAGGCCTGCTTGAGTCTCGGGAATTTTGCACCGCGAGCCTCAAATTATTTAGTTGTTTGTATTGATTTTATTTTTATAATACACTAGATTCGGCCGGCGACTTCGTCCGCCTTAAATTCGTTTATCGTGGATGAGGGCATTTTTCCGGGATAAAAAGTAGCCTATGTCCTTCCCTGGGACTCAAACTATCTCCATACCAAATTTCATCCAAATCGGTTTAGCGGTTTAAGCGTGAAGAGGTAACAGACAGACAGACAGACACACTTTCGCATTTATAATATTAGTATGGATTATCTCTGTGCCACAATAGGTCAAAACTGGTTGATGCGGCATGCAAAGGGCGAAAAAAGACTACTACTAAAAATTTAGTTTTGCGGGGTGCATTGGACGGCCTAATTAAGGGCGTAAACATTGTCGTTTATGACCTTTTGGAAGGGCTGAATGTACTCGCGAGAATAAAATGCGTAAACAGAATATTTTAAAATAACTTATGCCTAGTGACTAATTCCAAGTTTGTAATGCTACTTTTACCCTATTATACAATAATGCGTTATTTATGTATACCTATGTTATAAATAACGAAGATAGGTAGGCACCTACCAAAGTTTATGTAGTACTGTCGTAAGACTATATATTTAAATTATATTAATTATACCTACAACACAATTTCGTTCGAATACTTACTGAAATTATTCATCAGATTGAGAATTTTCGCCACGCTTAAATTTAATAACCGAACATTTAAAGAAGGACAAAAAATCATTCAACACTACATTAAGGTAAAACAATTGTAGACTACAAAATTTCAAAAAATAAACCGTTTTTTATGCCACTCAATTATTTATAAAATCGTTTCTATGAGGTGTCAACCCTAGCGTCGTTTGGCCTGCACGTTCGACCAACGACCCGCGCATTCAAAGTTGCTCCATTGTTAAATAAAGTCGGTATGTAAAGTGGTAGGTATGCGCTTTTTTATTCAAACATTAGTATCTGTTTGAAGAACTATTATATAATCTGTGGTACTGTCAGGTGAAGCGATATTTCAGTTCCTGAATAAAATGGTTCATTGTGCACCAAGGGCGGTAAGAAGGGGATTACCAACGAGAGTATTAGAGTACTGCCTGTGGTACACACAATTTTTTTCATCACATTTGCGAGGAAATAAAATAAATGAAAAAAAAAGCAACAATCAAACAAATTAATGGCACTCGTAAAGATATGGACGACTTTTACCAATATAGTCTTCCACAGATAATGCTAAGAACAGCGTTAAGTTTTGTATACTTGACAGGCCATACTGAAATTTAATAAAATAATTGCAACACTCTCTGAAATAATAGTAAAATATAAATATTCCTAATGAAGTTAATTGTGCCGTAAAGTTTTATATGCAGTAAAATTTTTGAAAATAGGAAATAAACCTTGGCTGATTTGAAATAGTCTGAAATTATGTACGAGAGGGTACTATATTTTAAAACTAAACGCATACCTCCCTCGGGAGTAATAACAATCCATAACTCCCGTTTGAGGTAAATCGGCTGTAGCTGTTCTATACGCCTGCGTGTAATAACACCCTTTACGAGCAAGTGGGAAGGAAAAATATTTGTTCTACTCCTGTACTTCTTACTGTCATTTAAATGGTTATCAACTCTAATATAAAGACATACATTACTTAAGACTTGCAAAACTCTATAGTCTATTTCCCAAAAAAGCATTGTTAAGCGTGTTACAATGTCGCTATTAACGTATTCCTTGGTGCCACAGAGTACAAAATTTCAATCTAATAATTTATATTCAGTGAGTCTTAAACTAATGTTATATGAAATAATTTATATTACCAACTTAACAAACCGCCGAATTCATACAGTTATAAATTTAAAAAAAATAATGTACGAAAATGCATTGCTGCCAACTTAAAAAAAAACATTTTTTTTTACTATTTACGTACACATCGCCTATTTTCTTTCAAATCATAACATGTTTTCATCACTGACAAGTATACGCGAATTTAAAAAATAAGAAAGCCATAGATATTAATTGACAGCTCGCTTTTTAATTGTCTTCGTGGCACTAAATTTTATTCATCTTGAAGTTGTTGGTTGTTGTCTTGTTATAAACTGTTGAAAGTGAGAAAAATGTGGAAAGACGAGCCTAGTTGTACTTACTACCGAAGAAATTTGTGTGGTGGCGCAAGAAGTATCAAACAATTTGCTGCTAGAAAAATTTCGGCGCAATTATAATATTTAGATTTTTTGTGTTTTATTAAAAAGTGCTTAGGGGTCATTAATTAATTACGTAGGGATCCCTGGGGGTGAAGGGGTTCGAAAAATCTGTCGTAATTAATGAATGGCCCCTTAGTTGTAGAAAAACTATTGTATGCAACGTTGTATAATTGTGTCCAAAAACACTCGTGGCGTCTTTACTCGTAGAGAATGTATTGAGTAAATGTTAATACACAGTTAATAAGTTGGTTCTCTTTCTCTATGTGCGTTCAGTTCAACAAGGAGAACCATCACAAAGTAAATAATTAATTAATCAAATTCGAAGGCAATGTTGTTAGCAGAGCCGCGATCACGATGATGGCGTTCCGCTTGACACGTCGCAGGCTTCAGCTCCTCCCTCTCTCGTTGCAGAGTTCTTGTAGGTGGAATAGTTTGCATTTCGATATCTTCATAATGTCGTTTTGTTGACTTAAGCGAGCATTGGCTCCGTGACGTACGTTTCGTACAAAGTTTCGGGAAACGTCGTTTTACAGCCCACACAGCGAATAAGATTATAGCTATCCCCAATAACAGGTAGCTGACGGTATATTGCTGGATGTCGTGACTGGAGGTGGTTGACGGTAGCGCTTGTTCATGCTTGTACGGTACGGTTAGTCTTCTAGCGATTTCTGCTTCTTCTGAATGTTCGAAAGTTGTAGGCGATATCTTGTAGGAGGTAAAGTTCACAATTCGGTTGACGGATGAGTTAACGACCGGTACGTTGATGTTGTAGTCAATTTTTATTTTGCTGTTAAACTGATTGTGAGAATGAATTGTGAGGTGCGAAGCTTGTAGTACACACCCTTGCGGCAAAGTTACGATCCCAGACGATGTCATTATATGAGCCGTGACGTCATTCTCACATATGGTTCGTAGTGAACAGGTGCTGCAACAAATTGCAAGCCAAGTGTTTATCGAATGAAGTTCAATCCACTCGTCCTTACATGACCTATTTCTTACGTCACACGGCGTGGTGTGGTGATGCCCCAGCAGTTTTGCTTCTCACGAGACATTGTTATTGTTTAACTTATAAACAGGTAGATTATTATTACATATATAGTTGTCTGGCCTTTGTTGTATACATTGTTTTAATAGTTCTTCAGTTAATGAAACGTAAATATTCTTTCTGAAGTTTACGCCGATGTATTTTGAAGTAGTTTTTATAATTGCAGTTCCTATGGTGGATTTCACAGGCAATGGTATAGCTTGGTAGAATGCGAACTCTTCGTCAGAAATGAGTGGTATGTGAACCTCAAACAGGAAGTAGCTGTCTGTCACTCTTGCCTTTACATAAAGTAGCTTGTAGAGATCCTTAATATCTTCTCTTATGTTTTCTATCGGAAGAGACAACGTTCTCGGCAGTCGTCCGGAGATCGCGCTGAGCTGCTTGACCAAGTTGACCGGCGTGACGAGATGTACATCTATGTGTCCTTTGTAGACGTCTGTTAGTGTGTTGAACAGCATTTCTTGAATACTTCTCAGATTTTTTATTAGCAAATATGCGGCTAATGACGCAGAGTTAAAGTAGCTGGTTGCCATCACAACTTCTAGTGTGGACTCAACTTTCGCAAAGTTAGCGTTAGTGTTGTTCATAAAGTCGTCAATTACATGAAATTGACGTTGGATGTTCTCTTCTGACCTTTTCAAGACGGTGTTTTCGAGTTCTACGATTGAAGTTTGATTTTGAATGAGTTCGAGCAGGTAGTTTTCATTGTTCTTCACAGCCTTTATGTCATCTTGATACTTGTCTGCAAACCTCTGGTCTAAGATCCCAAACAGGCTGTTAGCTACGTAGCCCACTCCGTCGATGAGGCCACGTTTTTTTCTGTCAGATAAGTGTTTATGCGGTGCTAAAAGTAATGAGTTGTAGTAGTTCAAAAGGTCGGTTTCGTGATACAGCTGCTCCAGCGTAGTCTTGCAGTAGCGAGGGTCCGTTTTTTGACAGAGGTTGTTAACTCCGTGAAGATAATCTTGTACTCGGTCAACAGCTTGCCAGTAGTTACTTAAGTTGTAATACATAAGGAGAGTCCATTCGTCATGTATTATTTGTAGTTGGCCCATTGTGTCATAATAAAAGGGGCGCTCGGGTTCAAAAGTTGTAATCTGAGCCGGTGTAGTACTGTCGGCGTGTGACTCATTAATTAATCCGCACATTACAATTAGCGATGTAAATAATGTTATCAGCGTTCGTTTTGCGAGTTTGGTTTGACGAGCCGGTTTTTTCGTATTGGGTTCCGTATCTAAGTTTTGTGATTGCTTGAAATCTTCATAGTTAGTATCAATGGGGAGTGGCGAGAGTTTGACGATGGGACGTTTAGTGATTCCCGATTTTGTTTTTATAGTTGTCACTCTTACGTAACCGTCGCTGCCTGGGTGGGTTTCCAATACGCGTCCCATTGCCCATTTTCCGGGCGGCACGATGTCTTCTTTGACGAGTACGATGCCGTTAATCTCAATGTTTTTCGTGGGTTTGTTCCATTTGCTTCGACGTTGTAGCTGAGATAAATAGTCACTGGACCAACATTTCCAGAACCGTTGCATCATATGTTCAATAAGTTGCCATCGTCGGCGTAGGTCGATGTTATGGATGTCGATGTGATCTGAGTGGGGTAGAGATAAAGTAGGAGAGCCCGTCAAAAAGGGTCCGGGAGTCAAACAGTTATAGTATTCGTCTGGATCTTCCGTTAGAGCGCATAGTGTTAGAGCCTTGAATTAAGGCATGCTTCGATTTTGGTCAACAGCGTGGTTAGTTCTTCAAAAGTTAGTTTTTGCTCTCCGAGCACTGTTCGTAGGTGGTATTTTATTGATTTCACAGCTGCTTCCCAGATGCCTACTCCGGACCGCCACGCAGGAGCATTAAAGTGCCATTCGACCTCTTTTTTGCCAATCTCGTCGAAAAAGTTGGAGTTATGTAGCATTTGTTTGAATTGTTCAAACTCTGCGCGTAAGACCTTTGATGCTCGAACAAAGTTCGTACCACAACCTGTGTACATGTGTTTTGGTGTCCCACGTCTGGAACAGAAATGTTCGAACGCAGCTAGAAATGTTTCGGCGCTCATGTCTGATGTAAGTTCTATGTGTACAGCTTTTGTAACTAAACACACGAATATTACTATGTATCCTTTTGAAGTTTTGACACCCCTGCCTTTGTTGATTTTAACTTCTACGCTTCCTGTGAAGTCAGCACCGGAATGCATAAATGGCCTTGAGGGGTTGATTCTTTGCGGTGGCAAATCCGCCATTAGTTGATTATGGTCGGAAGGTTTGAAGCGATGACAGCGTATACAGTGTTGCAGTTGATTTTTGACAGCCCTGTTGCCGCCGATGATCCAATAACGCTGCCTTATGTAGTTAAGGGCTTCGCGCGCTCCGCCGTGTAATGTTGACATATGCCCATGATGAATCACAAATGGGTCATTCGTCCCTTCCTAGGAAGTATCGTAGGATTCTTCATGCCTGGAGGTAAGTTAGATTTGTTTAGTCGTCCGCCAACACGAATGATTCCCTTTTGTCTAGGTAGGGCTGTAGCTTGTACATACAGCTATGTTTAGTTATAGGTTTGTTCTTTGATAATAAGTTGTATTCGTTTGGAAATGCCGCTTTCTGAGCGCATTGTATTACTAGTTCATTAGCTTCCATTAGTTCGCATGTAGTTAGGTAGTTGGTGTCATATTGCTGTTGGCGACGTAATTTTGCAGCGAACCGCAATATCCACGCGGTGACCCTGATTACCCGTGTCAATGAACTGTATTTTTCTAACAATCCGTCAATAAAATGATCATTTTGTTTTGTTTCTAGGGTTGGGTTTTCAGATTTTGAAGTTCCGATTTTAGTTGTAAAATGACAATTTATGACTTCAGACTGTTGTTTGGTGTCAGGTTCCGGAAGTGACGGGGGTCCGTGCCACCAGAGGTCGAAGTTGATGAGTTTGCTCGGATACATTCCTCTTGAAGCGCAATCAGCTGGGTTTAACTCAGATTTGATGTATTGCCATTTTTCAGCTGTTTGATTTTCGTGACTCGATTAGCCACGTATTTTTCCCACCGTGAAACATCTCCTTGCAGCCACGCTATGACAACTTGAGAGTCACACCATGCTTGAATGTTTATTTCGAAATCTTGATAGGTTTCTGCGACCTTGTTCATCAGTTGAAGTATAAGTTTCGCTGTCACAGTTACAGGACTATACCAGCCCAATGGGTCATAAAGGCGTGATATCTCAGATAGTAGAACGCGTTTCGTTAGTGGAGATTTCGTTTTTTCTCCCAGATTCCAATTAAACATGAAGGTGTCTGTGTTGGGGTTCCAGCCGAGGCCTAAAGTTTTCATGGAATCTTCGTGCATGAAATCAAATATTTTCTTTGTAGATTGATCTTCAGTTACGTTTTCAAGTAAAGCTGAATGATTTGCTGACCATTTTCGTAAGTTCATACCGCCACCGCAAAGTAAGTTTATTAATGATGTTTGTAGGTATTTAGCTTCCTCAATCGAGTTGTGGCCTCTAATGAGATCATCGATGTAGAATTCGTTTTTTAGTGTTTCGGCCGCTACGGGATATTTATGCCCATCGTCAATAGCTAGTTGTTTGAGAGTTCTCATGGCGAGCCACGGCGCGCATTTTAACCCGTAAGTTATGGTGCAAAGTTGATACTCCTGAAGTATTTCTGAGGGTGAGTTTCGCCATATTATCTTCTGAAGTTGTTGCTGATCTTCAGAGATCCAGATACCTCGGTACATCATCTCCACATCAGCCGTGTAGCTATATTTGTAAGATCTCCACTTCAAGATCAGTGCCTGTATGTCCTTTTGTAGGTTCGGTCCTTCTTCTTGCAGGCTGTTTAAGCTGTATCCAGTAGTTGTCTTTTGGGATGCATTGAATACGACCGTCAGTTTTGTGCTAGTAGCGTTGGCCCTCAGTACCCCGTGATGTGGCAAAAAACAAGTCAGTTTGCCTCTGGAGTCTCTTTTCAAGTTGAAGGAATTGGGATATGGCAATTTGTTTCGAATTCCCGAAGTTTCCTTTGAAGTTTGAAGACAAGGGCATTTTCACGATGTATTTCCCGTCTGAACCTCGCTGGACTGTTTTTTGATAGTTTTCTTCGCATTCCTCGTTCCTCGGGATGTCCTGAGTATTTTGGGCGGTGTCCTCATTTTCCGAAAACTTTGTTAGCTCGTTCATGTTTATTAAAGTTACGTAGCAATTGAAAGTTATCAATTTCCCACAAAGAATCCATCCCAATTGAGTTTGTTGTGCGATGGGAGCCTGTTGATCGCCTTTCCGTACACCGTCCATTATGATGTTGGCGTACACGTCTGCCCCCAGAAGCAGATCCACGGGGCGTGACAAGTTAAAGTCGGCGTCGGCTAGTTTCAAGTTTACCAAATGCGGCCAGTTAATTTTCTTGAATGTGGCATTGGGTAAATTGTTCGTGATTTTGTTAAGGATTAACGCTTCCTTTTCAAATGTATAATCTGAATGTAAGGACTTGCATGTTAGTTGCGTTTTTCCTTTGCAGTTGCCGGATAGGCTTCCTATACCGGTTACAGTTGCATTTAGTTTCTTCCTAGGTAGTTTTGAGTAGTTGGGCGGCATTTTCAGTTATCAGGTTTACTTGAGAGCCTTGGTCTAGTAGCGCCCGCAAGGTTATAAAGTTTCCATCGAAAGATTGAAGTTTAAGTTGAACCGTAGTAAGCAAGACTTCCATATCCTTTGTGGCTAAGTGATGATTAAAAGCTTGTTGAGTTGACGTTGAGGTGGAAGGCCTATGCTCAAAGTTATGTTTGTTATATGTTGATAATTGTTTCTTCATTGAATTGTGCAATAATGAATGGTGTTTTAAGTTACATTCTTTGCACGTTTTGTTGGATTTGCATTCCTTGTCGACGTGACTGAAGAAGCAATTTTTGCATACTTTTAGTTTCGCAACAGTATTATTCCGATGCGGTATATCTAGGTCGATGAACTTCTGACATTGCATCAGCACGTGTGGGCCATCGCAAAATGGGCATTGTCCGTATGCTGTATGATATGTTTTTGAATTCGTCTTGTTGAAGTTGTAGTTAGGTTTCCTGGATGAATATTCCTTGTTGAAAGGTTTCACAAATGATGGTTTCTGCTGTGCGATGACGTCCTTCTTGGTGCGTTTTATGGTTTCGTAAGCCATAAACTTGCTCTCGAGAAAGTAGAGGAAGTCACTTAAGACCGGAACTTCCCTGTGATCTTGGAGATCCTTCATGTAGTCGTTATGAGTAATGGTGTCAAGTTTCTGCGTCATTAAGTATACAATGATCGGATCCCAAGTTGTAATATCTAAGCCGATGTTAGTTAATCCGCTTAAACATTCAGTTATGACGTCATGCATTTTCTTCAAGTTGTAGGCGTCCGGCTGCTGAATAACAGAGAGCTGCAGCATAGTACTCATGAATGAAATGAATTGAAGACGACGATTATCATACCGCTGGTTCAGTATATCCCAGCAAGATTTATAGTTATCGGCGTTGATAGTTAGATGCTGGACCAATCTTTCCGCTTCACCTCGTAGTTTTGTTTTGAGATGCTGCATCTTTTGGGCCTTGTTGATGATTGGGTTATTGTGGACAGTTTCTATGAAAAGATCTTTAAACGAAATCCACTGATTGTAACTTCCCGAGAATTCAGGAATTTCAATTCTTGGTGCAGATCGCTGGTAGTGTACCGTTGAACAAATCTTGCTGCTAAGCTCTTTCCTTAAGGAGTCGTACTTGCCCTCGATGTCAACAAAAGTGGTGTAGTATGTTTGATGAGATCCTTTTAGTACGCCGTCAATCTCCCAGTGCAATTTGTCTACATCTGACCATTTTGACTTGAGAATGTTAAGATTGTCTTCCATCTCCCATTTTTCGTAGCTAGTTTTAATGTCAATTTTTGACATAGCCCAGTCAATGGCTCTGAAGTTGCACTCTTGTTTGTGAAGTAGAGTGGTGATGTTCACGTCGTCGTTCTTCTGAGTCTGGTAGCTCAGTTAAGTCAAATTTGACCGAAGATTGGTTTTCCGTAAGTTGATGAATACGGTTCAATATATCGGACTTAGTTGTTTCGTACATACCCTTTGTTTTTCCGTAAATATCTTCCAAGAAGTAGTTGATGTCTTTATTTTCAATTTCCACCTTAAGGGCAGAATGTAAGTTCTCGAAATCACCCCATAAAGCGTCGAGGGATGATAGCCGCTTGTTCAGATAGTCTTGAGTTTTTCTGACAGTGCTATCCTTTTTGTAGTTGACGCACAAAGTTTTTATGCTTTCAAAACAGGATTGCTGTTGCTGAAGTTTGTTCATGTTGAGTTAGTTAAAAGTTGATAGTGAAGTTGTAGTTCCAGTTGAAGTTTTTTGGTAAAAGTTGATGTTGGATTCAGCAGCACTGAAAAAGTCTTCTCGGCGCTGTACAGCCAACGATAGTTCTTGAGTTCCACGAGTTCACGACACGAAGACTTTGAGTCTTTTCCCAATCCTGGTATCCGCACGTAGTTGTCGATGTGGACGTTCCGGGCCGGGATGGTAGTTTGAGGTAATCAGTGTAATTGCACTCGGATTACGATATTTGTGTGCGCCTTCTCAATTCACTGGTGAGACCCGCTTGTGGGAGGCCAGTAAACCGATTCGCTACCGTAATTTAAGTACAAAAAACACTAAAATACCTGGTTAGTTCGAAGGACCATTTAATGTAGCGGCCAGTTAGCTGCCACACTTGATTTGTAGTTTAGGGTATGTAGTTGGAGTTTGGTGAAAGATAATGAGAATTATAGAGAATGTATTGAGTAAATGTTAATACACAGTTGATAAGTTGGTTCTCTTTCTCTATGTGCGTTAAGTTCAACGTGCTTGACCGAAGTGTCTAAATTATTATATTATTTATGTAAGTAATATTCGCTGCCGTGCGACTCAAAGTAGGTCGCAAGTAAGCACAAAGAAATGTACGGTGATGAAACCGTACACCTATTATACAACAGTTGCATAAAATACTATTTTCTCAAACATGCAATGAAATGTTGAAGTTGTGTTCCTTGTAATAGACCCCGAAGTCTCACATTTCGGGTGCGGCGCAACGAGGGGCACATAATGATAATTTCATATGAAATTGCCGGCCAAGGCCAGCAAAGCGACCGTCTTTTGTTTACATTCGCTCCGAGCGCCGCAGCGCCGCCGCGCGCGGCGAAGAGAACGATACACTATGTATATTTTCTCCAACTTGCTCGGAAATGTTCCCATTAATGTAGTAAAAACACACCGCGAAGTCCATCGTTATATACGTTGATACGATAATCAATTTTTAAAAAAGTGGCATTACTTCCCGGGCAGGCCAGAGAAGTGTAGTATTATTGTGCAGGTTTTTACTTTTAATTTCATCCGAGACTGAAAATTCACCATACAGCCAATAGTAACGAACAAAAACCGAGATTAAAAAAAACTTGAATTGTTTTCTGCGTTTAGTTACTGCATGGTTAATGCCAATAATAATAGAAAAAAAAAACAATAATTATTGTGTCCAAATCATCATACAGTTTATTTAGTCTTAATGATCTTCTGGAACTGATAAATATTTTGTAGCAAAGGTATGTTTTTTTTAATGTTGTGCGTTTAGGAATTGCCGATTCAACTAAAAGTAATAATGTATATATTTATTTTAACTATTGGTATGGGTTTTCTTTTTATTTATTTTCATTACTATATTTCATGTGGAACCAAATATACAATTCGGACCCAAAACTTTTACCTTAATATCCTTAAAAAAAAATTAAGGCGGGAACGTGAATTTCATTTTGTCAAAGAGCGTTTGTCGTGTTATTTTTACGAAAATAAGTTACATAAACATGTGTCAAATCTCCTCGCTTATTTGGAGAAAAGCAGTATACATGCCTCGGCAAGAATGTCATTTCGTGGATTCGTATCTATTGAAGGACTCAGCTACGCCTCGTCCTTCAAAACCGTACTCATCCGCGAAATGTCTTTTCCCGGCCTCTGCAGTAATGTACTATTTCTCCAACTTGCTCGGAAATGTTCCTATTAATTTAGTAAAAACACACCGCGAAGTCCATCGTTATATACGTTGATACGGTAATCAATTTTTTAAAAAGTGGCATTACTTCCCGGACAGGCCTGGGAAGTGTACATTATTGTGCAGGTTTTTACTTTTAATATCACCCAAGACTGAAAATTCACCATACAGCCAATATTAATGTACAAAAAACGAGAGTAAAAAAAGTAATTGTTTTTTCCGTTTAGTTAATGCATGGTTAATGCCAATAATAATAGAAAAAAAAAACAATAATTATTGTGTCCAAATCATAATACAGTTTATTTAGTCTTAATGATCTTCTGGAACTGATAAATATTTTGTAGCAAAGGTATATTTTTTTAAATGTTGTTCGTTTAGGAATTGCCGATTCAACTTAAAGTAATAATGCATTATTTGTTTTAACTATTGCTATGGGTTTTCTTTTTATTTATTTTCATTACTATATTTCATGTGGAACTAAAGATACAATTCGGACCTAAAACTTTTAACTTTAATATCCTTAAAAAAATCAAGGCGGGAACGTGAATTTCATTTTGTCAAAGATTGTCTGTTGTGTTATTTTTACGAAAATAAGTTACATAAACATATGTCAAATTTCCTCGCATATTTGGAGAAAAGTAGTATACAACCAAACCGTACTCATCCACGAAATGACTTTTCCCGGCCTCTGCAGTAATATACTATAAAACTAGTATTTGCATGGTGCGCGGGGCGCAAGCGTCCCGCGGGTGCCCCTGTGGGCGGTGTTTTTTATCGACAGAACTTGGACTCCATATAATTGTAGACGTAGGAGTAGCTCGAGTTGATAAATTTGCTGTGGGAAGGTGAAAGGAGAGTGAAAAGGAGAAGGGGTCTGCACGCGGGTGTGTTTGCGTCGCGTTGGCTGACTGTCGCCTTCGGGCCTGCGGCCCTCAGTCGAGTTAAAATCTGGGTGGGCTCGCCCTGCGGGCCCTCGAGCTCGCATCGGTAGGAGCCGATCGTGACGCTCCGCACCTTTGGTACTTCGCGGATGCTCGGCCTTTGGCCTCGCATCGGCTGACGCTCGCCTTCGGGCCTGCGGCTCTCAGTCGAGTAGTAATCCGGTTGGGCTCGCCCTGCGGGCCCTGCGGGACCTCAAGCTCGCGTCGGTAGAAGCCGGTTGTGGCGCTCCGCACCTTTGGTGCTTCGCGGATGCTCGGCCTTTGACTTCGCATCGGCTGACGGGCGCCTTCGGGCCTGCGGCCCTCAGTCGATTTATAATCCGAGTTAGCTCGCCCTGCGGGTCCTCGAGCTCGCATCGGTGGGAGCCGGTCGTGACGCTCCGCACCTTCGGTGCTTCGCGGATGCTCGGACTTTGGCCTCGCATCGGCTGACGCTCGCCTTCGGGCCTGCGGCCCTCAGTCGACTTATAATCCGAGTTAGCTCGCCCTGCGGGCCCTCGAGCTCGCGTCGTTGATGGGGAAAAAAAATATATCAAAAATATAGGTTTTTATTTCATTGCATGTTTGAGAAAAACACTATACAAGCCTCGGTGCGGACAGGGATTGTCGGCCTCGTATATCTAGATAGATCTATAACTACTCGGCCGGCAATCCCCTACTTCGCAGCCTCTGCAGTGATGTACTATTGCCCCAGGTTACAGCGAACAGCCAACACTGCTAGTCCCCTGGCGGGTCATTAATGAGCTGGACAGGCTTAAAGACAACAACAACGGTAATGGTGCCATTTGCAAGCGAGCGAGAGCTGCTATGGACTACTTGTACAAGTCACTGCCGGAAAACAGTAGGATAAAAGGTTTGTTTTACTTTCAAATTACTATATTGTAGGACGTTCAACAATATAATATATATATAAATACTAGCTTCTGCCCGCGACTTCGTCCGCCTTAAATTCGTTTATCGCGGATAAGGGTACTTTTCCCAGGACTCAAACTATCTCCATACCAAATTTTACCCAAATCGGTTCAGTGGTTTAAGCGTAAGGAGGTAACAGACAGACAGACAGACAGACAGACACACTTTCGCATTTATAATATTAGTATGGATAGTATGGATTACAGGACTTTTTTTTTACACAAATCGAATTAGTATAGGTAAGCTCAATAAGGCTTGTGTTATGGGTACTAGACGACGATATATTTAATAGATAAATTTACTTATATACATAGAAAATATCCAAGACTGTGGAACAAATATTTATGCTCATCACACAAATATTTGCCCTTACCGGGATTTGAACCCAGGACCTGCAGCTTCGGAAGCAACGTTACTCCCGCTGAGCCAAACCGGTCGTCAAACTATATTATAATTATTAATTAGGGTTACGTACCAAAAACCATACGAAAGGAACTCTTATGGTGCGACTCTGCCTGTCCGTCTGTCTATCCAACTATTAGAGCGCCATATCTCAAAAACTACTTAGGCTATCTATTTGAAATTTAGAATACCTATTTATGAAAGAGCTTGACTTGCACATTTTTGAACAATTTTTTTGTTGTCCTTAGATTTTGTTTTATTACGGAAAATGTGAATAAAAAACACCATTCCCCCCCTTTATCTCTGACGTTTACCAAACGAAAATTTTGAAATTTTTACAATTTGTATAAATAAACATAAATATTACATGAAAATTATAGCCATGTCTCTAACCCGCTTTTTTTTTTGATTTCCAAAAAACCTATTTGAACAGCCCAGTTGCGTTAAGTTTGCACTTGCACCTCATTTGTATGCAACGCTATAGATATTGTGAGGTGGCTCGTGTATAGCCACCTTTTTCATATCCTGGCCGTTTATTTTAAATAATAGATTCGAATAAAGAATGTTCTGTTTTTGTAATGTCATAATGTTAAAATATTCATTACTGATTTGGCTCTCAAAGAATAAATACGTTAATAGTTACTCTTGTTTCACTACCAACTGCTACACTCCCGCAAGTTGCGAGAGGTACGGGGTACTTCACGTTTGAAGTACGTAAAGATTAATCGCCCGTACCACAGAAGAATTGAGCACGGAAGTGTGCCAGCGAGGAAGTTATCTGGTGATGTTTTTAAGTATATTTCTAGATAAAATATCACATCACCTCATTCATACGTAGCGCGTTGCCAAAGAACTGCCAAATCAGTAATGAATATTTTAACATTATGACATTACAAAAACAGAACATTCTTTATTCGAATCTATTATTTAAAATAAACGGCCAGGATATGAAAAAGGTGGCTATACACGAGCCACCTTACAATATAAGTAGCAAACTTAACTCAACCGGTACCGGGTAATAAAGTTAGGGTAAGTGAAAATTTGTGCGGAACCCTCAGTGCGCGAGTCCGACTCGCACTAGGCCGGTTTTTTTTATTAACGAACTAAGGTTCTCTATTATTCAAGTCATCAATTTGATCAACAAGAGCCTTGAGTGAACTATTGTGTTGTTCTAAAGTACAGCTATACTGATCAACACTTCCCGTTTTAAACCTAATTAAATTATTATACAAATGTCTTCCAGGTCAATCGCTAAGAGATGCGAATTCGCATATACATCCATGCGAGCTACCGGATGACGAGATACTGAACTGTGCGCTGCAACAGGCGGGGAGGGGCAAATCTGTGGTAAGTACGTAGTCTTGTTAGGTGGGTTGTTATGTAAATCATCCTTGTTGAAAACTTACCAATCGATTTATTAACCTTTAACGTAATCCTCAAAATTACTATTGAATTAGTATTTACAGCCAATAATCCCAATATACATATGAGAATTATTGGGTGAGATTTACGACACTATAACGATCTTTATTTGTAGAGGGCTGAGAATTCCTGACCTGGTTACGTTCTTAAGTTTATCATATGACCTATTTTAGATTTTACTATCAAACGACAAGAACCTATGCAACAAGGCTGTAGTGAACGGCCTGCGCTGCATAGCGCTCCGAGAGCTGAAGCCGCTATTAGAGAGCAAACCGCAGCCAGCACCCGATCCCGACCGCGCCGCCACCGTGCTGCGGGACCGCGACACCATGCACCAGCTGCTCGCCAACATACTGGAGGTGAGCGACAGCAGACACTCCTGCGGCTCCGGACCGAAGGCACACAGAGCTCAGCTGTCGGAGAGCGAGCCGCAGCCGGCGCCCGACCCGGACCGCGCCGCCACCGTGCTGCGGGACCTAGACACCATGCACCAGCTGCTCGCCAACATACTGGAGGTGAGCGACAGCAGACACTCCTGCGGCTCCGGACCGAGGGCACACAGAGCTCAGCTGTCGGAGAGCGAGCCGCAGCCGGCGCTCGACCCCGACCGCGCCGCCACCGTGCTGCGGGACCGCGACACCATGCACCAGCTGCTCGCCAACATACTGGAGGTGAGCGACAGCAGACACTCCTGCGGCTCCGGACCGAAGGCACACAGAGCTCAGCTGTCGGAGAGCAGGCCACAGCCGGTGCCCGACCCCGACCGCGCCGCCACCGTGCTGCGGGACCGAGACACCATGCACCAGCTGCTCGCCAACATACTGGAGGTGAGCGACAGCAGACACTCCTGCGGCTCCGGACCGAGGGCACACAGAGCTCAGCTGTCGGAGAGCGAGCCGCAGCCGGCGCTCGACCCCGACCGCGCCGCCACCGTGCTGCGGGACCGCGACACCATGCACCAGCTGCTCGCCAACATACTGGAGGTGAGCGACAGCAGACACTCCTGCGGCTCCGGACCGAAGGCACACAGAGCTCAGCTGTCGGAGAGCAGGCCACAGCCGGTGCCCGACCCCGACCGCGCCGCCACCGTGCTGCGGGACCGCGACACCATGCACCAGCTCCTCGCCAACATACTGGAAGTGAGCGACAGCAGACACTCCTGCGGCTCCGGACCGAAGGCACACAGAGCTCAGCTGTCGGAGAGCAGGCCACAGCCGGTACCCGACCCCGACCGCGCCGCCACCGTGCTGCGGGACCGAGACACCATGCACCAGCTGCTCGCCAACATACTGGAGGTGAGCGACAGCAGACACTCCTGCGGCTCCGGACCGAGGGCACACAGAGCTCAGCTGTCGGAGAGCGAGCTGCAGCCGGCGCTCGACCCCGACCGCGCCGCCACCGTGCTGCGGGACCGCGACACCATGCACCAGCTGCTCGCCAACATACTGGAGGTGAGCGACAGCAGACACTCCTGCGGCTCCGGACCGAAGGCACACAGAGCTCAGCTGTCGGAGAGCGAGCCGCAGCCGGCGCCCGACCCCGACCGCGCCGCCACCGTGCTGCGGGACCTAGACACCATGCACCAGTTGCTCGCCAACATACTGGAGGTGAGCGACAGCAGACACTCCTGCGGCTCCGGACCGAGGGCACACAGAGCTCAGCTGTCGGAGAGCGAGCCGAAGCCGGCGCCCGACCCCGACCGCGCCGCCACCGTGCTGCGGGACCGAGACACCATGCACCAGCTGCTCGCCAACATACTGGAGGTGAGCGACAGCAGACACTCCTGCGGCTCCGGACCGAGGGCACACAGAGCTCAGCTGTCGGAGAGCAGGCCGCAGCCGGCGCCCGACCCTGACCGCGCCACCACCGTGCTGCGGGACCGAGACACCATGCACCAGCTGCTCGCCAACATACTGGAGGTGAGGCGACAGCAGACATCCTGCGGCTCCGGTCCGAGGGCACACAGAGCTCAGCTGTCGGAGAGTGAGCCGCATCCGGCGCCCGACCCCGACCGCGCCTCCACCGTGCTGCGGGACCGCGACACCATGCACTAGCTGCTCGCCAACATACTGGAGGTGAGCGACAGCAGACACTCCTGCGGCTCCGGACCGAGGGCACACAGAGCTCAGCTGTCGGAGAGCGAGCCGCAGCCGGCGCCCGACCCCGACCGCGCCGTCACCGAGTATTTAGTGTCGCCAGTAGTAATTTTTACTTTTCTACGCATTTATGGGTCATTCTTGACTATTGCTTTCCATTTCTAATAGTTTTATCTTTTTCTCGGAAGTTCTCAAGGTACTCAGAAGTACTCCAGAAATTTTCGTTGTAATGGACTTCAAAGGCAAAGCGAAATTCCCTCTGAAACGATCTGAAATGAAAAACTATGATTGGATCTAATCCATCAATCATCTTGTCAATCATGTGTTTGTTGCGCGTCGGGCATACAGATTTAAGAATGTTATCAATGAAATTATTTAACTCTTTCAGAATGAAATGCGAGCGAAATACAACAACCTATGGAAGCATGTGCTCTTCAAACCGCCGCCCTGGACGCTCGCCGACGTGCTGCAGTGCCTGCTCAAGCACTGGGTGGCTGTCTTCAACGAGGTCTTCCCGCGGATAGAGCACTTAATCACTGATCTCAAAAATTCGTTAGCTTCTATTGAGAGTAAAGGTTTCTATCAGTTTTATTTGGTTTATGCATATGCATCACAGTTACTATTCAATGTTCCTGCGAATATTGTCAGATTTGATGGGGAATTCTCGAGTTGTGAATACTCTTCATACAAATGTGAAAGATACCCGGGAAGGCACTTTTTACTTAAACTAGGTACAGTAGTACCACGAATATAAGTTAAATCAGCAATCTTCGGCCACGCCGACGAGTGCTGACAAGTACCGAATGAAACCGAACGTGTGAACATTTCCAAAAAAACCTTGTTGCACTATACGTACGGTACATATGCAATGACAGGTGAACTCATTTTCTCGCTCATGGCGAGTGACGCGGCGCCAGACAAAACGGCGGGCGCCGGCGTCGCGCGCAAAATTTTGGCCAATGGGCGTTAAAGATTTCACCCGCACAAACGCGCTGCCTTATAATTGGTTAATCAGTTTTCAAAAATGGCTTTTTGCGCAGGTCCATCATTGTAACTTATATTTGTGGTACTACTGTAGTTCTTTCAAAACAAATAATTACTAGTATTGCGTTACAGTTTTCCCTGAACAAAAAACACTTAAAATAAATTGTTTGCAAATCTTTTACAGACCCGAAGTCTCTCTCCCAGTCGGAAGTAACGAACTTCAAAGAGCTTTGCCTGGACATTGCCCGCAAATGCCTTATAATTCCCGAATACATGGAGCTAGCGAAGGCCACTGTAGAGCGGTTAGAGCGCCGCGAGCCTCGGCCGGAGCTTCCCGTTATTGAGGCCTTCGAGGGGATATGGACTGTGTTCTCAAGCTACTGGTGAGAGCCTTGATTAATGTGTGCTAATTCGCCCATTCTCTGTTCGTTAACAACTTTAGTCTTTCAATTGAATAAACAATATTCAATAAAAAAAATGAATTAACATAGTAGTCAAAAGTTCCGTAACCGATAATAATGCGAAAAGTAATATATTTATCATTTTAGTCGCTAAAAATCTGGTAACGCAGCGGTAAATACCTAGCTTGTTTTCACACAAACGTGCATCGAAGACCCCTGCGTTACGAGACTTACGAGCTTTATAAACGGCCATGAATAAAATTTCAATAAATTTTCTAGAATTACAGTTTAACAATGATATCTTTTACAATATTTTCTTATGTATCCGCGATTTATTTAAAACAATGTAAACGGATTACATCGCGTATATTATCGCATTTGAGTTCTCGACGTTATATTTAAATTTTTAATTATGTTTTGTAGATTAATACGCCACGAAACAAACTCGCTGTCAGTTTTTGCACAATATGCTTGTATGGTTAATATGCGAAAACAAAGTGGCGCTCTAAAAGTAAAATGTCCCAATTCCTGAGTATGTACGTGGTGTGGAGTTAGGCCACCGTGAAGCGTTTAGGGTGGCGAAAGTATTGAGTACTTGTCCCCTAGATTATTACTAGTTCTTCCCATTGAGGACTTCAGGATCGACATACCCCAATTATCTATGTACTGGTGTGACTCTTTAATATGCTAGTTTGTCAAAATGTACTACTTACTCATTATGAAGTATTGTTGACTCAGAAATAAAAGTTCGCCATATAAGAATGTAATCCAGAGAAGTCTGTAAATTGTTATCACAACACAACCGGAGATATCCAGAACATATACACAGACTATGGACGTAACGCGACGTCCGAAGCGTTAAAGAATCACCAACGAAAGTTAAAATAAAATAAATCATAATTATAGCGCGATTAGTTAGTTATTATTTTTCCAATATCTTAGTGCAAAACTGGCGTCGGGCATGGGCGTCGCGCACAGTATCGAGGACAAGTTGCCCACCGACGATCCCATCGACGTCATCACGAGTAAGCTGCCCATGTTCAGCAACCAGGTCAACTATCTTACCATGGCCATCAATGGGTAAGCATATCCTTATTGTTATCACTTTAAACTTTCTAGAAGGAGTTATCGACGCCAATGAACTTATTTACGTACCCTGTTTACTTGCTTTTTGAGGAAGACCATTAATTAAGACGAGGCATTCGAATTTTTGGCAGTCTTCCTTTCGATATCGTACGCAAAGTAGGTAAATTACGCAATTGAAATTGTAGTATGTTATTTTATTCTTCATCATATTATATTGCAATGAATTGGGATAGGACAACACGATTAGTGAACATTTTCCCGATAATATTTTCTTCTGTTTCCGCGATTATTACTCATTTAAATAAAACAATTTAACGGATTATGTCGCGTATATTATCTCATTTGAGTTCCCGACGTTTCGGAAGCTTTTCAGCTTTCCATGGTCATTTTTGAAATGCTGCTTGGTAAATCCATACTTCCATACTAATATTATAAATGCGAAAGTGTATCTGTCTGTCTGTCTGTCTGTCTGTCTGTTACCTCTTCACGCTTAAACCGCTGAACCGATTTGGATGAAATTTGGTATGGAAATAGTTTGAGTCCCGGGGAAGGCCATAGGCTACTTTTTATCCCGGAAAAATGCCCTTATAAGGCGGACGAAGTCGCGGGCTGAAGCTAGTTATTAAAATAAAATAGTTAAGCCCTTCTGGCACATGTGTAACTGTCTTTACAGATTAGGCCCATCTGGCATGTATGTACACCTTTATTTGTTTTTTCAATGTGGATAATTTGCACAAATTGTAACTTTGACGGAGGAAAATATATCTTTTCTCAGTCAGCCCGTGACCATGGCAAGCTGCGCCTAACGATTAAACGCCTTCTAGTTGTACATATTACTAGAAGATGCCCGCAACTTCGTACGCGGAGGGGGAAAAGTCATAACCCTCTTTTTTCCTTCAGCGTAGTCGGATAAAAAGGATCCTATAACCATCTGGATTATAAATATTACAAGAAAAATTTCATTAAGTATAAATATTACAAGAAAAATGACAACTATATATTTAAGTTCTCTAATTTGTCGCCGAAAATTTGATTGCCGATTATTAATTCACTACCAATTTTTTTGCAAAATTTATTTTCGCCGGATGATCATATGTCAACTTATCAATAGATATCGTTTTATTAGTTAGGAACTGTATGTTTGGTTTTTTTTATGAAGTCACTTACTTAAAATGCCATTTCGTGGCGTGATGTTTACCAAATGTTTTATTGAGAAACGTAATTTTTTTTTCTCATTACGTCTTTTGTTTCGCTCGCTCGGCTTCGTGTAATGTTTGATCACGGTTCACCTAACACGCTCCTCGCTTCGCTCGTCGTCGCACCTAACTGAACTCTGTCACATATCTTAAGTGCTCACGTACTGTAATTCCACCATTTATGAAGCGCGCTCCTAATATGCCGCCGGAGGCTCTTCTTTGCTCTATATTCCATTGTTTAATTCCAGAGCATTAAGTATAGACCCATCAGACCCGAGTTTGGACGAGCACGTGACCCGTTTGGAGATGGTGTTCAAAGACAGCGTGAACCTCATCTGCCGCGACAGCCAGCATATCCACGCGCACGGTCTGAGGACATTCTGCATCAAGTGCAGGTAACGTCAGCGAGACTATTGGCTTCCAGGACATTGAGACTAATCAGTCAGACCCGAGTTTAGATGAACACATGTCTCTTCTGGAGATGGTTTTAGGCGATAGTGTAAACCTCATCTGCCCCGACAGCCAGCAGATCCATGCGCTCGGCCTGAGGACATTCTGCATCAAATGCAGTTAACATGACATCAAGACTACTAAATTTGGTACTTTAGTTTACATAAACACGTGTCCCGATCGATAGCAATCAAGAACCGTGCCCACGAGGCATCCGTAAGATTTTAAGTTAACACGTATTCCTGAGGTCATGAGGAGTAAAAATCTTATATTAGCCCAAGTGAAATTCAGCAAAAAAATCTGCTTCTGACGATTTTGGCATGGTGCGTTGGGGTAAGACGGAAGTATGCTAAAGACTGAATTTTTACCGTAAATGCTCTTAAAGGCGTTGAAATAAAGTCCACCTTTCGAACTTTCCCATACTTCTTACCACAACGCACCATATTTTTTTTATAACTTAGGCTACTGACGGTTATCCCTTTCACCAAAATCAAAACGATATTTTTTCCAAAAAAGGATGACTTTAGTTAGTGGTAGCTGTCACTTTAATAGCTGTCAATAGCGACGTGAAACTTGGCAACCTACGTGGCAACGTCCCGATCAAAAGAGCTTCTTGAAGGAATGCGTGGTTTAAATCTTTCGGAATCCTGGCGGGCACCGTGTATTTTTGTATGGCAGATGGGTTACTTTACTATGCAGCTGACTATAGACTCAAAGATTGCCCTATTACGTTTCCTTACAACCAATACATGCTCGGCTTCGTCTCATGTTAGTTTAAGAACCGCAAGAAATTGGATGGTCATCCATTTATATGAGGCCGACTGTAACATCCATCACATGAAATCTTATCGCAGCCACTTACCTTGGGCGAGGCCTTCATTAAACAGCTCACCCATCATCATGCCGTTCTTATAAGGCGGAAAATATAGTTACGTCACATGAAGATTTTTTTATGATGGTAAAGCCTTAAGTTTATGTGGGGTATTTTTTATTCCGCGTGTACTTGAATGGTTTTAGTTTAGAACCTTATAACCTGTAGTCAAGGAGCCTCTAAATATACTTACTTTTTGCGCAGGAACATGCTCGAAGAGGCTTACAGCAAGTTCGCGCAACTGAAAGAACTCCTGGACTTGTGCAAGGAGCGGGTCGCCGGCAAGTAGAACGTATAGTCGTGGTCATAGGTACTCAAATATTCCGTCTAGCTCTTGTAAAAAACATTTTAGGGCTGCATTTATGTGTGAACAATGATTCCCACCTTACCTGCCGTGTTGAAACGCACTTTAGAGACAGTTCAAAACCAGCTATAGTTTTTAGTTACGTACGTTAAATCCGTAGTATGGGAGAATTGACGGTTATCAAAGCGATGACCGGACCGCATTTCTAACATTAAACGGTCCGTTAAAATTTTCCCCCAATTTGCCGATTGGCGATGGAAACTGAAAGTTATCTCTTATAGTCCCGTCAAAGTTCATGTTTCCGTGGGGTTCTTCGGATCCTGAATATATTCCAATTTCCTTAATAATCGTAAAAGTGCGCATCAAATATAAAATTACCTTTAATATCAATTTAAACACGTTCAGAATACAGAACCGGCTACTTACCTCGTTTAAAGTGTTTGCTGTTCAGTGCGTTGCGATTCGGCGCGTTGTATGGGAATTGGTGTATAGATTATCTGTATGCTTTTATGCGAATTGATGATTGTTTCCCCTAATAATTAATTTAAACATAGTTTAACTGTTTGTTATTTTATATTAGATCGTATGACTCATTATTACACTGCGGGATATCAAGATACTTTTTAATTTACTGTATAAGTAGTAGCACCTACACCACAACATGTAATAGTTAACAAATTGTTTAATGTCTAGTTATCGTTATAATGTAATTAATAATTGTAGAGTATAATAGAGATACGTGTAAATATGGAGGTAACTTTGACCGCGACTGTACTTAAGTCTAGTCCGCAATTTGTACAAAATTGTACCAATTTAGGGAGTATGATCAAAATAGTGACGAAGATCCCTTCCATAAGTTTTAGTAAACAAGTTACAATGAACTTACAGTGTCTCGAGATCACTGAACCGCGCTAAAATCTAAAAATGGTGTACCTGTTTAAGATAACAAGCGATGAAATCCCTTTCTATTTCATAGTTTACCATTTATATAAAAAAAAATGCGCTCTATGCGCTTTTCTATTGATGAAGTTTGCTGAAAACTTATGAAAGAAAAATACTTCGAAGTGTCTTCTAAGACTGACTAATCGTTATATTTTGACATTTAGATTTCGCTTAATTTAAGTACGTTTACTTGTGTATTTAATATCTACAATAGTGCAATATAATATTTTAGAGGAAGGAGAGGAGAGGGGGTTGGACAAAACAAATTTACAATTATCTTAATTAAATAATTAGACAAAATTGTCCAAACTAGTGGTTTGGATTCTAAGTATTTTCCCAAGTCTGCTACAAGCCGACATTAGATAGTAAGAATGATTTGTATTTATTTGCCAGTCAGGAGACTTTAATCACTGTTAATTATTACACAAATAAGCAGTTCGCAAAAAGATAAATCAGATAAATATGTTTTTTTCTGTATTGTATATAAACGGACATATTACATATTATTAACATATTATTAACGGATATTTGATATTTAATATCCGTGGACCTTAAAATATATACCGATAAACGGTTTCTGGTATGAATTTTCAGCTGTTTATTAATCCTTCGATTACATTATATACATTCAAACAAAACAACTAAATTCATTGAAGGTTTTTTTAAATATATGCATTTATAATGTAGCACTCGATCGGTTAATTTAAAAATCTACATAGAATTTTAAATCGGAAGCTGATAAATGATTAAGGGAAGGTACTTTCGCTCATTTTTTATTTAAAATGTTTAGTCTGTACCCTTGCACAAAAACAAAAAATGTGTCCCTTTGAAATGTATATATTAACAGTTTTACGGGTAAATTGTACAGTCAGCATAAAATATATCTAACCGGAGAATGTGGTTCGTACACTGACCTCTGTATATTACCACACTGGACTGGACCGTCAACTTATTTTTGTAAGTATTTGATTATCGCCATTTTGGCACTGTATGCACTGGTAGGCAGATACGAGTGTCCATGGAATTAAAATTAGATGCCCGCAAGTCGATCTGTAACTAATATATCGATCGTTCGTTATTAAGTACACCTAAGTTTGTGTCTGTGGGTGGTCGTGACTAGAAATACTATTAAGTCCAACGCACACGGCGCTAATACTTAATGCGACATATAACTGACAAAATCGCGTGTCTCAAGCGTGAAATTACACCGATATTAAAACTTGCAGAAGCTGACTTTTGCAATTTTCGTTTGCATGGAATGAATAAGGCGACTTTAATGCGATCTAAATATGCGACTTTCGAATAAGATGACTGCATTATAAATAGCGTTTTATTTGAATGTCTTAATTATCGGTTTATCTAAGCCAAGTAACATAACATTAAGTTAATATGTATATATATATTATTTGCATATTTCTATAGAAATTTATTTATTTGCAAATCGGTATCAATTAATTGTAATAGTTTACGTCAAAAATAGTTTAATCGGACACTCGCTGACCGCTGGGGGGCGATTCAAATTCTTACACAAAATTAGCTACCAAATGTATCCGACAGTATATCCAGTGGAATAATAGAGATAGTGGGTCCGTCGACTGTTCAAAATGATGTAATTTTATATGCGAAAAAATACAAACCTGTAAAATTTACGAAAAATTATGAAGTTTTTATATAATTTTCATTAACCGTTTAGCTGTTTTTCAATTTATAATTATGTAAAATTTCATTATTTTTCGTAAATTTCCGGGAAATTTACAGGTGTACCTATGTGTTATTTTTGCAAGTCAAATTACATCATTGCAGGTAAAATTACATAATTTTTAACAGTGTAAGACATACACTGTGATATATGTTATGTTGAATTATCAGTTGAAATTAATTTATTTTAGTACAGATAGAATATCTGTTCGCACTGTTTCAAGCGGACACATATGACTTGGGTAATTAGACTAGTTAGATAAGGTCAATTCTATTCTTTTCGAAGAAACATTTCAACATAACTTTAATTCACAGGCTGGGGCCCGTTTCTCAAAAGTATTACAAGCGGAATTCTCTCTCCAACAATATGAATTAAGAAGAGCGAAGCGTAAGCTTGTAATACAAGTTACAAGCGTTTTTGAAATGGGCCCCTGGTTTCCGGACAGGTCAGTCAGGTACTCTGAGTTACAAAACTTGTCGAGATCCGGTTTATTAGGAAAGTTTTTATCGCTTTCTGAATAGTTGCAATGTAACTGCATGCCTTACTGCTTATTTCTGTTCTTCTTGGTCGTGTCCCTTATTACTGAAGGTTGTGTCTGTCCTGAAACGCTACGACGGAGTCGTTGGCGAGCTGAGGGGCTACTCCGAAGTTCGTGTTGCGCCGTCCCACACATGCATATACAATGTCACACGAGAGCGAGGGGGACGGCACGACACAAACTTCGAAGTTGGGAGTAATCCCTCTGTCCATGCCACTTTATCTTCGGCTTTTATCAGAGCAGTGGTAGATATAGCTTGACAGTTTCTTTCATGACACTCCCATGGTCAGCGGGCGACGGGGGGAAAGACAGCTGGGGCGAGTAAGAAGTGTGCGCGCGGCAGGGTCATCGTGCTCCGCCGCGCGCACACGTTCACGAAAGAACTTGTCAAGCTATAGCTTGACAAGTTCTTACTATAGTAAGTCCCGTTATTGTATTGATTCGGGTAGACCAGCGGACACATCTTACAGTAACACTAACAACTTTGTATATAATTATGCAAAACATCTTAAAATATTTGTATTATAGAATTCGTATAAATTCAGTACAGTTTGATTAATCAAACATTATTGTGTTGATTATCAAGGTTACGCTTGTAAAATGAGAGACAAAAACCAATGAATTATAGACATATTTGTCGAGGCGCGGAATTTTGTATGTATTTATGAATAAGTAAAATTAAATAACATATTTGAATTTGAAATGTATAGAAATGACGACAAACGTGAGGAAACAATTATAATGTATTGTGGTGTTTTATTTTTCCTGGAGCACGAAGTATGACTTTGCTTTTCAATTTTTTTTACAAATAAACTTGTTCCAAATATGACGAATTTGAAGAACAATGGGGAACTTGCATAAAGAAAAATAGTAATTACAGTATATATAAAATTGAAATTCACAATAAATGATTTTTTTTCATAAAGATATTGCATTCTCAATACATCTTTTTTTTATCATCCAATAGTAGATTAAATGCTGCTATCCAATTTTTTTCACTTGATGAAGTGACAACAACTATGTACGTAGTTTTCACGCCAAAAATGAAGGACTTGATTTTACAGTAGCGCTTTACTGACCGTTATTAACGAATGACGTCATAGCTCATGCCCATTTTGTTTGGGGTGTTTTGGCGCTCGGCAGATATTGCCTGACTGTCATTCCTGACGTTCCCTGTTGGTTCTTTATTACAAATGTGTCATTCTCTTTTCAGTAACAATTTGTTACTTATAAATATTCAAGAAAAGATTTATAAAAGTCACATGCTAGGCACAAGCTCCGTAACCGATTTATGAATTCTTATATACGAAGAGGCATACATTGATCATTATAGCCGTAAAAAGCAGCGGCAAGTAACGCAGCGGTAAATACCTTATTTTCATACTTAAGTGGGGACATCTTTGACCACTGCGTTACCTGCTTTATAATTATAAACGGTGACCAAAAAAAAAATATAAGTGAAAAGTGACAGTTTAACAAAGCTTTATTTAAGATGAATAGGCCACAAAACAATCTGACTGTCGCTTTTTGCACAATATGCTTTTTACGTAAAGATGCGAAGAAATAGTAGAATGGCCAAATTCTCCTTACGAGAAACAATTCATTGACATTATAAAAAAAATATGGACGCAAGTTCCCAATTGAAATTATTTACAAAAGTATGTAATTTTGTATTTCCATAACATGTGATAATACAATTCACTCTGCATTATACTTCGAAATTATACGACTACATAATTCCCTGCCGTATCTGTAAAATTACATTTACATTTAAAATTCAGTAAAATCGCAGTAAGTGTATATGGACCTAAAAAGGCCATCTTTGTACATGGGAGAGTCCTCAGGCACTCTAAAATTAGAGACCTCTTTGGACTGTAAAACAACGTTTAACATCTTTCGGGGTCCCCGTAAGGTTAGGAGGAAAGGGGGGCGAGTGAGTCTATAGGCCCTAGTTTGCACTTGCGTCGATTTTCCTCAGGTTTCTTAGAATAAGTTTTTTCAAAATAGTGACGATATTAAAGTTAAAGTCATGTCTCACCAAAAAGGAAAGAAGATGGCGCAAGCGTTGCTACGCCGACAAGAGCTTAGCTTTTAAATGAAAGAAGAAGAAGTGACGATGTAGAATGTATTGTGTTGCACGATATTCGATTTGATAAAACCACTGCATCTTCATACATGCCTATAGCGTAGGTGATTCCTAAGTACACAACTCACTTAAAAAAAGACATTGTCTACGATTTTTTTACATTATGTACGTTTCTTAATATTTAATTCTCAAAATATTACGCACGTACTCACCTGCATATATTGTCTGTATTCATAGATTGATCTTTCTATAGGTTCGCACAGAACATGCATGTTAAACACATATTACCCATTAATATGAAATAACTAACAGGAAGCACATTCGATATCAGTTTTCCGAGTTATTGCTATGTTACTTGTTTCGCTACCTATCGGTGGCAGAAAAGATTTACGTTGCCAGTCGGGTCATCCATTGCGTCTTTTGGGTGAAGCTAGAATCGATGTATTGATAACTGATTACACCTACGAATGGATTTACAAATATAAGTAGATTTGGTAAGAAAACTTTTGTATGAATACCTTTCTCGCATAGTTGACTTCTGTTACTAATTGTTATAGTGTCATAGTCATACTTCATTGTAGTTGTATTGTAGTATTTGTAGTATAATAAGGTGTCCTAAAACGATCTGTCTGAAATAACCCAACTGATTGGGTTAAGGCTTATTTACACTAAGTATGTTTTTTTCATTATTGCATAATATGGTTCGTACGAGAGCCGGTTTGGAATAAAAAAGTGTTCTTAACCAGCAACCTTATCATATTTAATTTTGTGTAATATTTCTCATTTCGTAATGTGTATCAATCACTAAACTTGTCTATGTGTAATGAACTATCCACCAAACTACACTCTGTGATCGTTTTCGAGAAATATTTTCCTTGTAAAATGTTGTATAAAGATGTTGAATATAATATTAGTTGTTAGATATTAAAGCGTCTAATATTCCTGCTATATGGCGTAAATAAATGTGGGCAGAGGAGAATGGGACTCGTTTTGTTTTTTATTTCATTCTTAGGTATTGTCAAAAGCTTAAAGTTATCGGTTTAGTTAACATATTGAATTATTAAACTAACCAGAAGGCGTACCAATCACATTTATTTTCCTAGATGTGGCTTTCATATCTCTTTCTATCTAAATGCGACAAGTCGTCTACCTACGAAGCTACTCCATCCGATTGATTGTCCCATTCCGATTCGGATCCCGAAGTTCGTACCGTGCTAATCCTGTTGCTGTTTGCAATATTAGTGAGCCGATTGAGCGAGAATTGCGATGTTCCGAATTTAGAATTTGGCTGTAGACCTCGTTAGTTTTTATTGCCCACTGACCGCACGGCCGCCACCATCTACCTACACCTACCGGTCATTTCATTTCACCTTTTGACTACCACAGTCATGACTGGATGTCTGTTCGCTTGGAGTGCGGACAAGAGGTCTAATAGTTGTCAAATATAAATAAATGACTCAAATATAATATGTGAAGTTTATTCTGAGTTTGATTTTTACGAAATACTTATCTCGTCAACAAGACGGGTTTTGATTTTACTTCAAAAAGCAGTTTTTTTTTTAAATTAATACTTATTAGTTAAGTTTCTACTGACTGACTCATCAATCATTTTGCACAGAAATTCCCTTGAATAAAAATAAGTTCAAGACTATGTTTAAGGATTTAGTTAAGGGTTTTCCTTAATTCAAATGAGATATGATAGGGATGTTGTTGACAACTTTTTTCTGAGGCAAGTAGGTATGTTATAGAACGACCTTTCAATAATATAAATGTTTGCTGATAAAACTACTTGAATGTAAAAAACATCCCCGAGATACAACAATATGCTAAGTCACATTTTTGGACTTTCCCAAAAAATGCTCTATACATACATATAGCCAAGGAACGTGTGACGTGACACGTTTCTGAGGAAATTAAGAACTTTGTTGTGCAGCTATGTTAAAACTTGCGGTTATCGAAACTATTCCATAAAATAGTACATTACTGCAGACGACGGGAAAGAAGGGCTTGCCGGGTGAGTAGGTATAGACGGCAGACGGTAGGGAGACCCGATAGTGATACGAAGCCGGCAAGCACTTTTTACGGCCAGAGGCATGTATAGTGCTTTTCTCAAACATATGCAATGAAATAAAAAAATACACCACTCAAAAAACTACACGACAAAAGTTTTTGGAATTATTCCTTCAATCCCTCCATAATGATTTTTATTACGGAAGTCGTCCGTATTTCGCATGTGTAGTGTTCGAGTAGACCCTTAGGGCCGTTATACACAACCTCATAATAAGAATCTGAATTTCCATACTAAATAAAATAAATGCAGAGGATTTTAAATATTGTTTATGGTGTCTGGTTACGAACGTATAGACAATGTTTTAAATTTATTCATCAACATATGAACCATACAGATTTGTGTTCTTAGTGTCAATTCGTGTGTAATAGGCATCAACGCGGATATTTTTGATCCGATAACCATTCAGCCTCGAAAAAGAAAACAGCTGTTTGTCTGTTCATGAACACAGGCGCCATGTTTACATTAAAATTAAAAAAAAAAATACTTTCCAGCCTAGGCCTTCAATTATGTATGAAATTCATTTACAGTTCTCTCAAGTTGTTCCGCCCGAAACTTGATACTTTGAAGCCTGTTTTACCGCACATAATGACGACATTTCATTGCATGTTTGAGAAAAGAAAGTTACCATACATATCATGGGTTATGAAATGGTATTACCTATTTGTTATTAATATTTTCATACCACCCAACTTTATAGGCTCGGGTTCGGCTTGGATTTTTATGACAGACAACCATTTTGCATCAAAATTTTAGTTTCATTTGAATACAGTCAACATCCCTCTGTCTTTAGTGTTGAAAGATTTGGCTTAAATTAAAAGGATTGTATTCATATCACGTTATTAAAAAAAGGGCACATAACAATGACTTTGACATATTTTACTCAATAATAATCACGTGAAGACGTGGCAGTATGGCCTATGGTCTGCCTGTCCGAAAGGACGAAAAGAAAAAAAAAAATGACTTTGACATAATGTCATAATATGATTATTTTGCTTTTGAGGTTATAAAATGCTCTAAGTTGCATCATATTGAATTTTCAAGTTAATATATTGTAGCGATGTCTAAATTACGAGATGTAATCAAGACCTCATACTGCCGATATTACAGTCAGCAGGTTAAGAAGAAATTGCCCATAATATCGTGTAAGCGGCCAGAATACAACCACTTTGAAGGGCAATCTTATAGCAAGTTCGAAGGCGTTAAGTTCGCTTCCTCGGGTTGGTTGCATGCAAAATCTAAAGGCGATTATTTCACAATATATGGAGATGCAAATAGGAAGGAAGAGAAAGAGATTTTCAAGAAAAGTTTCAGTGATGTAGGTGTCAGGCCGGAACTGATCGAGGTTTTGTTGGCGCAAGGCTATGAGTTGCCAACGGCGATCCAGGCGAAAGCCATACCGTTCATTCTTGAAGGATATAACACTGTTGTCACTGCGGAGACGGGCTGCGGTAAAACGCTGGCGTATCTTTTGCCTATTATTCAGCATATTTTGAATTGGAAGGAATGTGTTAAAAATGAATTCAATAGTCCGTTAGCCGTTGTTATTACACCTAGCAGAGAGCTGGGTATGTACCTAAGTTTTACATTAGACAAGTATTAGTGTTGCATCTGATATGAGCAATGTAATATTACTTGATTGTGTGATGCCATATCATGCATCATTGGAAGAAACAAGCATCACACCTAATATCACTATAGGATATTGCTCTGGCGCTGGTGTGGCAACCGAATCTTGCCTCTGTTAGAAATGACTCCTTTTCACTCTGTGCATGGTATCATACTGGCCGGTGTTGGTGATTGTTATCGTAACATCACAGTGAAATATCACACCACTCGAAACATTACAGCAAATGCAACGCAATAGTATTGCAATGCATAGTAAGGTATGCGAACTATAGTGGCTGACAAAAGGTAATGTTTCAAGTGATGTGATATCTCACTGTGATTTTATGTTTCTAGAGATGTGATATGATGTGGCATCTCTTTGGATAGTACTGTTTTTTTAGTCAAATGCCTTAAAATATAACATGTAATACAGTATAGGTACAGTTAAATTATCAGTTGGTCCTCCACTTGATAATTTCAAATCCTAATCATCTATGTGTCAAATTTTTACAGCTACCCAAATTGGAGAAGTTGCTCAGAACATTGCACAAAATCTTAACTTGAATGTCACAACACTGGTGGGGGGACGTACCAAGCAGAAGATGCTAAACCCACCAATAGAGTACTGTGACATTCTTGTCACCACCCTCGGAGCATACAGCAAATTGGTCACTACTGGAATTTATAAGATACACAATGTGCACCACATTGTGTTAGATGAGGGTGACACACTGCTTGATGATAGTTTTAGTGGTAAACTCTCACATTTATTAAAAAAATATCAGGTAATTTTCTTAAACATTATTTCTTATAGAAAATAAGTTTCTATCAAAAATAGCATTTCTTTGACAAGCTTTTATTGCCGACTATACTATGTGTTATTTTATTACGGGGTTCCTATGACCACCATTGGGCTCCATCATCAGATCAGCTTGATGGTGTCATAATGTTGTATAGTACATAAGTATGTCAAATTTTTGGCTCAATCGGAAACTGGGAAGTGGGTCAAATCTAGCCCACACATACAATACAATAAAAATACCCTTTATTGCACACCTCACAAATATGCAGCAAATTACAAATAAAGCATTTTCAAAACACAATTGGAGACAATCAGAGGCAGTCTTATTGCTAAACAGCACATACAAACACAGCAAGTTAAATAAAAGCTTGTAATGAGTACAGATGACTCAGGTAATTATCCCAAAGTTTGACAGATTAATTTCAATAATTGATACCCTGTTTGTCACAATACAATAGTCCTTTATTGCACAACAACAACAGAAACAGTCCAATTGAGCCTTAACATAAAATATGGTAGACAATAGGGTCAATAGTGGTCTTATCGCTAAAGAGTGATATCTTCCAGACCTTTGGGTAGTGGAAATGACACAGAGTCACCAGTATTACTATGAATTAAATTTAATGTGAGACTAATGAGACAGTGACAATCACTTGGACATTTACCCATATATAAAGGATAAGTGACCCTACTGTAAAGAATAAGTGAAGTGAACCTGCAGGAATAATTTAGTGTATAATGTAATATTTCTATGAAGAAACATTAATGTTGTATATAAAATAAAATCAGTTGGAATTAATTTCCAGATTCAATTTAAAGTCGAGCACCAAATACCTCCTAAAGGCTGTCAGTTGACGCTGGTCAGTGCAACAATGCCGCATGAACTGCCGGAATCTGTCAGTGCATTTGTCGACCCCCAGTCCTTGAAGACAGTGACCACCTCCAGGATACATAGGCTACTGCCTCATGTTGCCCATAAGTAAGTAGGAGTCACATACATATTCAATTTGGTCATAATGATATCACAATAATGTATAGACATTTCAATGTTACAAACTATTTAAAGCTGATTTGCAGTGGCGGAGCAAGACCTAAATTTGATGTGGGCAAGACAGATTTCGCGAGGCCCTGTTCTGTGGCGACCGTTTTTTATTTAATTCTCGCTTTGAAGCAATGCATAAAAAATTTTGAGGCGCGAGGCCCCTTGTACCGTGAGGCCGTAGGCGGTGGCCCACGTCGCCCACGATTTGTAACATTTTGCTACTTGTATACACCATACAAATTTTTTCTTAGGGAAATATATGAGATGTCAGTTTTTTTCAAAGCAGTGAAGATATGTATATGTATTAGAGTTTTTAACCAATGATCCCATGAATATTTTTGTTTTATTGAGTATAAAAATGTCAAAGAGGAGTACCAGCACCTAACAACGAATTTACTAGTAATTATAAATGCGCTTGCTTTCAATTCAATCCCTAAAATTGTACATAAATTTTATCATCCATACCTATATATATGTATGTTATCCGATAGATTCCTTCGCCTTGGCAAAGCGCAAAAGCCAGTGGAACTTCTGAAGCTGGTCCGAGCGGACCTCAACCTGAAGCGGCCAGTCATGATCTTCTCCAACCAGACGCCTACGTGCGATTTCGTCTCCATGTTCCTCAACGAGAATGGCATAGAATGCGTGAACATCAACGGAAAGATGGCCATTCCGTTAAAGGCGGGAAAGTTTGAAATGTTCAAATCTGGGAAAGTTGATGTGCTTAGTTGCACTGATATTGCGTCGCGTGGGTTGGATACGAATAGAGTAAGTTCGAAATGGTTGATTGGTAACCATGGAATGGGACTGATTGATTATCAAATATTTATGGCAAAAGTATTCCTGGCGTACTATTATTTATTTTTTAATAATGTTTAATGCTCAAATTGCCAACTTATAAATGTTAGTTTTAGAACCCCACTTTTTCGTGTTATAAAATAAACTTTCCTTTGCTTACCTGGTCTGACAGTCAATCCCTTATAATTCCATGAAGACAAAGCTTTATGCGAGATGTTATATTACTATTATACTTGAGAAACATTATGTATTATTTCAAAGTAAAAAGCGCATAACGCAGTTTATTATTGTGAATGTTTTTATCTCGCGCTGACAGAGCGGTATCAAACCATTGTTTATCAAGCCTAAACATGTTGTTAACAGGTCCAACACATCATCAACTACGACTTTCCGCTTTATACGGCTGACTACATCCACCGCTGCGGGCGCACCGGTCGCATTGGTTCCCCCGGAGACTGTTCCATCACCAACTTCGTCGCCTGGCCCAGGGAGATCCGGCTAGTGCAGAAAATAGAAGTTTCTGTCCGGAAAGAGTGGGAGCTGCCAAACGTCAATGCCAACATAAAGAGGATTATCGAGGACAGGATTGCTAAGAGTGCAGATGCTGCGTTGAGGAGTATGGTGTAACGTGAGTGGTCTTCAGCTTATTACTGGTAACCCGGGTACGCTTAAGCTGGCGACTCGATTGTATGCGCCGTCATAGACATAGGGATAGCTTAGAATGCTAATATTTCATTGTGACGTTTGGCGTAGTGTAATAATAAAACAATAGTTGCCCTTAAATGTCGCTATTGGAAGATAACTAATTTGTTTTTATTTCTGTCGAAAGAAAACCTATTTCAGTTCACGTTACTTATGTTTATATACCTACTCATAAATGTTAAATATTTATTATATATACTTAAGACTACAAAATAGATATCGTATTAAATATTCTTATTCAGCAAGACGCCCATTATTATTTCTGACCTATTCATTTATTTTCAGGGTTCCGTAGTAGGTAAACTCTTGCGTGGCTTAGCTCGGAGACTTTCTGTATAAGAAAAATGTAATTTGGTGAGGTTGTTCATATAAATCACTCCAACCTAGCGGTAAAGTTGAATTTCGTTTTGGGTTTTCTCCTTACTCATAGATTGGGTATAAAAAAAATATCTCGTCCTTTCCCTTCATCTCGTCCTTGGTGTGGGCTGTCGTTGGATAGATGGCAATTCTCTGGATTGCCTGTTAGAATACTTGCTCTTAAAAAGGTTAGAACATGAACATTTGGGTAATCAAATTACTAGGTAAATTAATGGGACTCCAAAAAACACCATTGTATTTAAAATTGTATTATATATTTCACACTGTAGAGCCTAACGAATATAAGTTGGTATTAAGAGCTTATAGCTACAAATTTGAACACGATGTCTAGGACCACGCTTTAATATAGGGGTGAGGAACATTTACTCTTAGTATAATTTTCAATAATTTAATTAAATTAGCATATGTTGTATGTGTGAAGTTTCAAAATTATTAAATATACATTTTGTTCTTATTTATACGTTGGTTTGTAAACCACAAGGTTTATTGTACCCTACATACCAGTCGTATGAGAAAATTAGATAAATCAGAGGAAATAATTCGTGTGGTTTTCAAAATTAGTGCAGGGACTCCTTAAGGTGTTCTGAGAAACCATCTTAAAGTCCTCGGGTGTGGGGTTGTGCTGACGTCGGGATTTTGGTTTAAATGTCACTTTTTCATAATATTTTCTTCTGTTTCCGCGATTATTACTCATTAAAATAAAACAACCACCCGTGACCATGAAAACCTGAAAAGCTTCCGAAACGTCGGGAAGTCAAATGAGATAATATACGCGATATAATCCGTTAAATTGTTTTATTTCAATGTCACTTTTTCAGTTATTTGCTTTTATATCGAGAACCTTAAAAAATACTTGCGCAGTTGGTTTTACAAAAATAAACTACAGTGAATTTACTATACATACATTTGGTTATATTAATGTTTGCTGTTGGTATAGGTAATTTTTTCAGAGTGTCGAATTTTATAAAACCTTCAAAAGTTGGGGTGTTTTTTGACCTGCTATATTTGCCATGCCCTTTAAGATATGGAGCTAAATTCTGGTAAAGTTGTTTATCAGATAGTCAAGAGTAGATTAACACCAATAACCACCGTACATGTTATATGAAGATATAGTTTTTTAGGAAATAAATAGATAGTTTTTCTTTAATTATTCGGCAATATCCTCTAAGCATTTTGGCTTGGACGTATAGTTTTGGAGTAACATGGCTCTAAATGATGCACGATGTAATTCAGCTTCACTCCCCTCTCCCTAGTACCCGCACGATGGTCCTCGATGGTTTTTCATGTTAATCTACTTTTGACTATCTGATAAACAAGTTTACTCAGATTCAGCTCCAGATCTTGAAGTGCATGGCAAATACAGCTGGTAAAAGAGCACCCCATCTTTTGTAGGTTTCATAAAATTCATTATTCTTTTTCTCTGAAACCATACCAGCAATGAAAATTACTATAACCAAATTTGTAGTAAATTCACTGTAGTTTATTTTTGTAAAAGCAAGTGTGAGAGTCCAATTATTTCCCCTGATTGGCTTAATTGACGCAATTTTTCGTGGGCTATAGAGAGAATATTAAGCTAATTAGTGATGATGTCTAAGAAGGTACGTGCCTTTGGAAGAACCAACAGTAAATGGCGTTACTATTTACTTGTCGGTCACTCTCCATACATTCGTAGCATTGAGAATAACGATAGTAACGCCATCTTTTGATACAGCGTTATCCATCGACAGAGACATTATATCATTTCCATACTGTGTTTATCAAGATCTTCTGAAGATTTGAAATATTATATACCGCTCACTCTTGACCGCGGTCCACATTAGGAGTTGAACAAGAATTCACGCAGGCGTCACGTACTTGGAAAAAAAACTGGCCAAGTGCGAGTCGAACTCGCGCACCGAGGGTTCCGTACAAATTTTTACTTACCCTAACTTTATTACCCGGTACCGGTTGAGTTAAGTTTGCACCTGATATCTACAGCATTGCATACAAATCAGGTGCAAACTTAACGCAACCGAGTTGTTCAAATAGGCTTTTTGCAAATAAAAAAATAAAGTAGCTAGTTAGAGACATGGCTATAATTTTCGTGTCATATTTATGTTTATTCATACAATTTGTGAAAATTTCAAAATTTTCGATTGGTAAACTTCGGAGATAAAGGGGGGAATGGTGTTTTTTTTTTACATTTTCCTTAATAAAACAAAAACTAATCACAATAATAAAAAAAAAAATTGTTTGTAAATGTGCAGGTCAAGCCCTTTCATATGATACCCCATTTGACACATTAGTTAGATTTTTAATTTTTTTCCCCCTCATATTCGTCGTTTTTTTAGAAAAATATATTTTTAAATATTTCCTCTGCGATACATGTGGGCTGACCATGTTTATAAATATTCCAAATTTCAAATAGTTAGCGTAAGTAGTTTTTTAGATATGGCGCTTTAATAGTCTGACAGACAGACAGACAGACAGACAGACGGACAGACAGACAGAGTCGCACCATAAGGGTTCCTTTTGTACCTTTTTGGTACGGAACCCTAAAAATGACGAGCTCCGCTGGTCGTGGGGATGAGACGCTAGACCGGTACCTAATTAAGAGGTTACATACAGGTGCTCTTCCTAATATTGCGTATGTACTAGAAAGCGCCCGCAACTTTGTTCGCGGAGGAGAAAAAGTCATATCCCTCTTTTTTTCGAGAGTAGGATACTTTTTTCTATAATCAAGTGAAGATACCCGTGTACCAAAAATAGTTTTAATCCGTTTAGCCGATTTAGCGTGACGAAGCCACAACGACACATACGAACATACAATAAATCCATAAAAACATTTTTCGGTTCAGTGATCTCTAAATAGAGAGTTACAAACACTTTTTGAAAATATCTTCAATGTACAGAAATTTAATTTTTACAACTTTATAATAGTACCTATAGATGAACACATAAGCTGAATTTGAACTAGAATTTAATTAGGACAGTTAATAAATTGTTTAATATTTGTGCCTGCATCACAATAACAATTATGTAAAGTATTTGAAGTCGCAAAAAACCATGCCCAATTACTAAGCAAAGCACAGACGCTCGCATACAAATATAAACAAAACTATAAATAGGTACCTACATACACACATATACGACCAACTAAATAAACTAAGCACTGGGCATAGATTTGATTGTATTTGTGTGCGTGAGCGTGTGTGATTACTAATTGAGCATGGATTTATGATAAAAAGAATATATATTATAAATTATAATAGCAGAATGTGCCTGACAAAATAATTATGATAATCGTTAATAACGTTACACGGTGAAATTGTGGCTTCGTATTCATATGGCTACTTATTTTAATTCCATGTGTACTTAGGCCTTGAAAGTCCAAATTAACTAAGCTTACATTGATTCTTATATTTATAGTATGTTTATTCTTCAAATATCCAGTATATATCCTCACCCCTAAGTTATCTTATATAATAATTATATTGCTTATTATTTGAAATATCGATAGATACATTACAAAATACTTTTTTGCACTCAAATATTCTACTTATACATCAATTCACAAAATCATTTATACAATATTATTAAAATACTACACTATATTAGTAACACAGTTGGTTAAAATATTATACACTGGATTTTGGATTTAAAATCGCTTTCAAATTAGTTTGTAGTGTGCAAAGGGGTCTCCAACCATGGAAGATGTTTTCAGATAAATAAGTATGAATGAGTACCTATACATAGGTATGATTACTATGATTGCATAAAATTACTATTAAATTTGGTATGTATTACATAATATCTGACATTATTTTGAGAAATTCATTCAGATTTACAATGTCGGATTTTCGATAGAATAAAGCAAAGAGACTAGAAAACCTTTACCTTTTTCTGATTCGTTACAATTAGTTTTTTACACTTTATCGTTCTCATAAAATTGGCCGTACTGCAGAATAACCATACGCTAATTACGTTACATTCATATTTAAAAAAATAAGGCAAATATAGTCTAATAAAATACTGATATAGGTAGGCCTTTAATATGTACAGGAACTCAAACTACTTAATTCAATCACAATTCTAATCTACTATTTGGTGTCAATATTCCTGTCAATGAATTATATCTACAATTTATGTATAGTATAACTTACCAACTATCGGATAATGAAAATGATATTTGAGCAGATCAAAAATACCTAAATGAAATACTTTCAAACTTGTGTGACTAGCATTTTTACACGTTTAGTCTCTAACATTGTTTCTGTAAAGTATTTGAATATTTTCATATTGACCTTAAAACACTCACATGATGTCTGACGCAATAAAAACATAATTTTTATTTTATTTTGGCACACCTTTGGCACAATATATATCTAATTCCTCGAAGAGGGGCCGGGTCGAGCGTCTTCCGTGGACTTCCACCTGCTTTCCAGCACAGCTTTGCCTTTAGGCTGCGGGTTGGTCACATTTTGATGGCTAAACCGCCTCTGTTCATCGAAGGTTCTGCCCGTTACACTAAAGACGCTGTCAGCGCTGGTCTTTCTCCCGCTCAAAGTAGTCAAGCTCGTGGCGGCGGGCGATATTCTATGCGGAAACCTCGGAGATCCTTTGATTTTTTCACAAGAGTTCTCATGGGACATGGGTCTTTTGTGAATTGTAGGTAATACAAAGTTGACCTTCGTTTCTGGTTCTGCTATGTACTTCTGGGGCCCTATTTCATATTTAGAACAAGACGGCTCGTCGTCTGTAATACGGATAATCGGACCACTTTTGGCATAAGATTCTCTCCTCAGTTTTAACTCAGGATATGGGACATTTAAAGTGTTGCACGATAAGACCATGCAGTGTTTTCTATTTCCTGGAACCAGCCCGGCGATCATGCCTACATGCATCTTGAGGGCAGCGGCTATGCTCTGTCCGGTGGGGTCCGCTATGGACATAGTTGATGCTTTTCTGCTAGACGGTCTGCTGCCACCGAAGAAGCTCCTGAATCTGCTGAGCAGACCTTGGTGTTCTTCTCGCTTGTTTAGGCAGAGGCTGTATAGGTCTATTGCGGGTTGAGATTTTCGATAGTTGAGCTTAGGTTGTGAGCTGAAGCTGACGGAGTTCCTTCCTCGGCAGTGCTCGGTGGAGGGCCAGCTGGCGCGGGGGATGACGGGGGGCAACACGGACAGCAGCAGCATGGGCAGGCCGCCGGTGATGCTGGGTGTCCTTCTGTCGGGATCTGAACGGCATCTGCCTTCTTCTTCCACGGTGTTTAGTTCAGTCTGAAATTATTAACCAAGTGTAAGCTATTATCATTGTTGTCAAGTTGGTAATGACTATTTACAAGGACCATTGAAACAAGAGGACTGTCAATCACTATACTACTCGTGCGCCGACTGCAAGGGCATATATATGCAAAAGGTACGTGCTGTAAAATTAAATTTTTAACTGGGTTATTATTGAAAAAAGAAACTAAAATAAAAATTAGTTCGTAAATAACTGATAATATATAAATCGTAACATTTAAATGCTGTGTCACGCTTGCAAAGAATAACTGTAAATAATATTAATACTTATACATAGAAGGCGCTGTAAATATCGGGGAACGGCTTTTTTATATAGCGATTGACGGTTCTCTAGTTTTAATGTTCCTTGCTACTCTAGCGTGCATGTCCGCCACTGAAAGACAACCGAAGAAAATGTAATATAACATGGTTAAACAGTGTGTAGCATATCGACTCAGTATGTTATTTGCGAACGTGTTCGGTTACTGACAAACGTAGTGCCACTAACTGTCTAGATGACACCAGCGCCGGGACCAGCGCAACTTTCTGCGACTTCGCTTGTCCGGCAATATAGTATCACCCGCCTCTGTCTATTCTATCACTGTATTGAAAGAAAAAACACAGACTGCCTTTATCGCGAGACAAAAAGTCACGTATCACAGTTGCTAGAGGTACTGGATGAAGTCCCTGATAATATCCTTTTAAGATAGCAATTTGTTTTTGCAATAACCTGTCCGAGCGCTGGTGAATGTCATCACATAGGGAGACCAATTCCCATACAACAAGATTTAATATGACTTACGATTACAGACGGTTTAAAACAACCGGCCCTTACGACTGACCCGTTTGTGTAGAGCGATGGAGGCGGTGGAAGAGCTGGCGGACTCTAGAGGTTCGGCTAGAAGTCGCTCCAGGCGCCCGATCTCCTTGTCGAGCGCTGCCACCTCGCGCTTGTACACCTCCATTAGAACACATACACTTTATTACAAACATATAATTAAAAAAAACAACCAAGTGCGAAACTGAGTTGTTCCGGTTTCCGTACAAATTTTTACTTAACCACCTAAGGGCGGGTTGTACAAAATTAATTCTTTAAAATTAAAAACAAAAACAAGCTATATGGCTTTAATTGTCCTGTTATATTTATGTGAATTTATATCATTCGAGAAGATTCCAAAATTTTCGCTTGCCAAATTTCGGGGTGAAGGGTTGAGGGGATGGTATTGTTTTCACGTTTACCGTCAAATTTTTGGTTATGTATTGTTTGCCCGAATATGCAATAATATTTATTTGCTCGTGTTTCATTTGCCAGAATTTCAGTGGCCCGAATGCTTCATTTACTAGAAAAGTTATTTGACATACTCTTGTATTCTAGAATATTAGATGCCAGAATGAATCGAATGCCATACGTACGTATGTTGTGTTTTCCATATAATTAAGTGTAATAATATAACTTAATAGAATATTCAAACGTCATATTAAATATTGTTTCTTTCCGAATTCATCCTGGCTATGCCAGTGCTCTTAATCTGGACCGTGGCTGGCTATGCATTTGCTATCCGCAGGCGCTCCAAAATTGTTCAGTATTGCGGTGTAGGTAAGTGTTTTTAACACGTTGGTGGGTAGGCAGTGGATTTTGCAACTGATATTTATTGTCAATTGTTTACATACTCGAGCAATAGTTAGCTCTTTGCAAGTATTTTGACACTCCGCTCGCTTCGCTCGCTCTGCTATGTGGTCACAATACAAACCTAACCTAACCTACAGTTTTCGGTTTTGGACCCATTTTCCATTTTGTCCAATTCGAACAATTAAGATGGATGGGAAATGGCATTATGGCATGTGATTATTATGGATTACAATGGTTATGGAAAATTAGATTATTGAAATTGATATTACGGGAAACAAAGATTCTGGCATATGATTAATATGGTAAACAATGAGTATGGTATACGAAATTATGAGAAACAACTTTATGGACGTTGATTATTAGTGCAGATGATATTCGGGCAAATGAAATTCTGGCAAGTAAGAGTATACCCAAAATTTTACCACCGTATAAAAAATATTTGGGAATGTGCAAAGTAAGCCCTTTCATAACATGAAAACTAGACTAGAGAGTAGCTAGACTCTGAATTAGTAATATTGAGTTACTCAGAGGCATGCATTTTATATTTTTTCCCGATATTATACGGTAAGAGAACTCAGAATCTACAAGGATCTTATTTTTAAATCGAATTGTTTTTTGAATATCATTGTTTAAACACCTTATATAACATATGTAACCCTCAAATGAATACATTTTAACTATGGGCTACATGAATACTATTTTTTTTGAAATTTATTAGGAGCATTGGCCACGAGCCCATCAGCTCAACACATGAATAGTAAGCAAAATAAAAAAGGTAAGCTGTCAATGTCATGTTTTTATTACTAATTTATGTAGACCAAAGTAATAATGTATTCATACGAGGGAACTAGACAAATGTCACGACGGATGTTTAAAAAAGTATATATAAAAATAATACGATATAAATTTAGGTACTATTTTTAGATTCTGAGTTCACCAAAGTCCCCATGTGACCCCATGTGTGCCCATTGAGCTATTATTACTACGTATAGAGAAGATGGCGTGAACAAAATCTGTGCCACAAGCGCGGCAGTGCGGGGCCCGCGCGGGGGAGAGGGGACGGCTAATGAGTCATAGATGAGATGTCACCGTTAGAGACGCAACATTTTGTTTATGGTACATTCTGCCTATTTAATTGGGTAGCCGCACTAATATAGTAAAATAAAAGGGTTGACAGATAATTTTAATTATAATATTTATTTTAGGTATAAGTACTGAATTTACTCTGCGGAACAAACAATATCTAGCATGTAGCTATAGTTACTAACTGGTTTAGACTAATGGGAAGTCGCATTCCTTACAAATTTTTCCTTAACTTTAGGTACAAAAAATAAAAGGCGTATAATTTTATAGTTTTTTTTTATTTAGTTGCCCTTAAATAATATAAGTTTTTCAATTAATCAGTCTATTCTTTTCTAAATTAATATGATTACTATTTTTCTTCTACAAAAAGAAGCGTCAGCTAGCTAATGCCGGCCACATACATACGGAATTTTTATTTGTTTTCTGTCCGGAATCGACGTGTGCAAGGGAGACAGAGAGTAGCCCTATCACGCTTGCACACGTCGTTTCCGTACAGAAACCGTATAAAAATTCCGAATGTATGTGGCCGGTCGAACACTATCTATCTACACACGCAATGTCACATCTTATATTTTTAGTTTATGACAAATGACGCAACATGGCGTCCGCTAATTATTTTACTCGAAATTGAGTTTTAAAATGATAATCTAGTAACTCACCCATGGAAAGTTATTCCTTTACACTTCGACGTATTACTTGAATTATTAGTGCAATATCGTAACACACACGAGGGCATATTTCATGAGTTTTCACGTTTTTTTCGCTTTATAACAACCAAGACTAAAGCGCGCAAGAGCGAGCAAGCAACTGAGTGAACTGGAGCCGGCTGACTGCAGTTGAACGGATCACTAGTGATGGGGCGGCGTCTTCTCTATACGTAGTAATATTAGCTCAATGGGTGTGCCTCTGAGAAACTTAATGATCCCAAATGTTGTCCCCCCCCCTCAAGATTCAAATTCAAATTCAAAATTGATGATAATTTTTCATAGGAAATAAAATAATTATCTCATAAAACTTGCAACAAAGTTTTTTTTTAAAACCCCTCTTTTTTTCTTCAGTATAGTCGGTTAAAAGTATTCTATAACCATATATCCGTGTACCAAAAATAGTTGAAAAATGTTTAGCCGTTTTAGCGTGATAAGGCCACAACGACACATACAAACATACAAAATAAAAAATCGATTGAGTGACCTCTAAATATTCAGTCACAATCATTTTCTTGAAAATATCTTCAATGTCAGTCAGACTATAATTTGTAAAACTTTATAATATACTTATACATATACCTGAGCTAGCCATCTTTATAACTACTTAGTCAAAATTTCAAATGGATACTCGTAGCATAAGTATTCCCTAACATATAGCACTGTAACAGTCTGACAGGCAGACAAACAGACGGACAGAGTCGCACCATAAGGGTTCCTTTTGTACCTTTTTTGTACGGAACTATAAAAATCCTACAACATGGAAAACCGTCATAGACAAAAATGATTAACATTTTCCTGACCAGGAGCAAGTGACCAACCGAATGACTGGTGCGAGAACACTCGCTTATAGCCGAGCGATAAAACTATTGGAGCTATACACTCGCTTCTCGCTGCTCGCCAACTCGTTTCTAGTGTTTAGCTCTAATGGCTTCTCGCTCGTCGGGTGGGACCAGTGTCATAAGGCGACTTGAACCGTAGCAACCCCCCTCCGCAGTCCTTGTGCTTTCCGCATCTTCACCCAACTCCAAGTGGTCGCGGATGGCATTCCCGTTTGTGGGTTTGCCTTAACGAGCCCTAATCAGTCCTCCCCAGTTCAAACTCGGGTTCTAAAACCGGATCCTTTTGTTTCCCATGATAATTGAAAGTCATAATGAAATGTTAATCATGAAAAACCTTGTTCTGGATCTCGATGCGGAAGTGCAGTTCCTGCGTCTCGTCCGTGACGAAGCGCCGCGTCTTGCACTCTAGCCGCAGCCCCAGGCTTTGGATCACGGGGTCGTCTTCAGCTGCAATGGGGTAAGTTTTGGTCTTCAATACTTGGACTAATAAGGTTTTTCTTAAACATACTCGTAGCTGTGAGTAAGAACCAGTGTGATGTGAGGTGTGCCTCATACCCAATAAAAAAAACTTTATTCTTTGCTTAGTAGTTTAAGAGCTACTATCACAGACACAGATACATATCATGTACCTGTATCGACGTTTTGTCTCGAAAGTTATGAATAAGTGTATAGCCACAACCTCATGAATATTGCTTAATGTTTGTATCACTAAACTATTCACTTTAAATACATCTAGGAGCAAGCAAGTCTATTGAAACATAAAATTTAAGGTATTAATAATAACTTACTTTTACTTCTTATAGCAATAATCTTCGGCAAAAACAGTAGACATAACGTTGACGTGGTTGTTATTAGAATGAGACTCGTAATCGTTATATAGGCCAATGTCGCCCTCTCAGAAATGATGGTCCCAATCACAACCACACTGGTACTCGTGATCACAACGGAGTACACGCTTATGCCGATATACTTGGAATCGTTTAGAGCGGATATCTTCACGTTCCTGGTCTCCCAAGCCATGTAGACTCCCACTAATAGCAATAGGCCCTTGTATGCGTAGAGCGCGCATAACCAGCCGGTCGTGTTTTGGGATTTGCAGACTTCTATCTGAAAAGTAAAAGGAATCGTTTCACAGACATATATTCGATCGAGGGAAATATGAGATATTCATTCGAGCGCCTTCTCGTATAATACAAGTAACAACACGAGGAGACGTAGAAAAAAATCCCCTTTAAAAATAACCCATAGATTTGTCTCACATGAGTAAAACACGCGCCAATTTATTGAACTGGCACAGCATGTGATCCAGTATCGCGCCAGCGCGTCACTAGCATCATCATTAGCGATATCATTATCAGCGATAATAGCGGCAGAGACATAGGAACTTAGGAACTCATCTGTGGCTGCTAAACAACGCTGCGGTTGTTGGCGGTGATCTCCTGGGACGGGTTCTTGAGCTGGCCGCTGCACGGAGTGCAGGGCGGGCCAGAGCATCACTATCAGCACACCAGCGATATCACTGCCAGAGATATACGAACTCACTTGTGGCTGGTAGACGACGCTGCGGTCGTTGGCGCTGATCTCCTGTGTCAGGTTCTTGAGCTGCCTTTGCATGGGGTCCAGCGCGGCCCAAAGCGTCACCAGCAGTCCGTCTAGCACCAGTAGAGCACACACCAGCGATATCAGCGGTGTGTCTTGAAGGAGCTTCGTTTTACACACGCCGCTTCGGTTGCTAATAAAGTTCACTCAGTTTATTTATTTTTTTGCATAATACAAGATGGTACAAATGGCGGGCTGAGCGTAACGCATTACCACTACATCAAAAAAACGGACCACTAAAATCGAGACCGAAAATAGCAAAGAAAATAAACACAAATCAATAAGTTATACTATAAAGAACTTGCACTCAGGTACGAGTATGATATTTCTGGATTATTAATACAACATTTAAAGGTATTGGATTGGGGTACTTCTGTATGGTGTATATTATATAAATATGCTACCAACCTGATGAATATCCTGTGGACCCTGTAGGTCTTTGCGAACATCGAACCGAACGCGAGGGAGAAACCCGCTGATAAGATGTATACTCTACCCTGAAAACAAGATATATTTATATACTATTATGAAGCTGTAAAATTTAAATGCCTGTAGGTACAATACAATAACAATACAACAATTCTTTATTGTGCACCAACGACAGAAACAGTACAATAGAGCCTTAACATAAAATACGGTAGACAATAGGCGGTCTTATCGCTAAAGAGCGATGTCTTCCAGACAACCTTTGGGTACATTGGATATTTATAAAAAAAGTTATACGGACTATTTGAAGGTCAATAAAACGTTAAATATTTTATAGATTTTTCGTGACTTTGTATGTCGTATCGTTGTGGCTTGATCACGTCAAAACGGATTTTAACAATTTTTGGCACATGGGTAGCTGGCCATCCACATATGGTTATAGGATATTTTTTACCCGACTACACTGAAGTAAAAAAGAGGGTTACGACTTTTACTTCTCCGCGAATGAATTTGTGGGCACCCTTTAGCTAGTGTATAATCTATACTATTATAAAATTGACGTACAATTAATTTTTACAACTTAATAATAGTATAGATGACTAATTTAGAAGCTTCATGAACCTCTTCTGAATATTTGATTAATATTATACTTATTACCTCTTGGTAAACATTGTAGATTCTTGTCTAGGTCTGTGGCCCAATAGGGAACTTCAGTAAGTCAATTACAGATGAAATCATAGCCTAAGTAACTCTGTTCAGCAGGGGCGAATTTCGAAACGCGCCCTGGGCTAATAAATTTCGCCGCCCCAGAAGTTAAGGAAAAAACCGGCCAAGTGCCAGTTGGTCTCGCGCACCGAGGGCTGCTACGTCGCCCCTGGCTGTTTGCTGCCCCGGGCCATGGCCCCCTTGGCCCTAGGATAAATAAGCTCTTGCTGTTCAGATCAAATAATCATAAAATAAAACTATTTCTGATCGCGTTATGTAACTTACAGTGCACATGGCAGAGAAGGGCACATAGGAAGGCAGTGTGGCGTTGTCGACCCCGAGCAGAGCCACCGCGGTGTACACCAACACGCAGCCAATTAACGTCATGTTGTTCAGCCGAGGCGACGACAACTTTATTGATCTGAAAAATCGGAATGTGCTCTATGTAAAATTTAATCATGAATCTCCATTTTATTCCAATAAAATATGTACAGATATTAAAATAAAATGATCGAAATGTGAGCCCCGCTCTTGGAATCCAGTTAAGTACCTAGTATCGAGTTATCCGACTCGACGTGGTTTGCCAAACACAAACAAAACAACGGTAACAAAGTAACTATCACTAATTCTGTACTGTTAACAACGTTTAATTTAAATTAAAAAAAAGAGTAGCAGTTTCACTGTGACGTCACACGCAAGTATTTGCCTACACACATCAAACTAAGGCCTGTTACAGATGGGCTGCATTTCAGCCGCTAATTGTTTGAAAAATTGAAGCTCGAATGCTGTTATTTTGCAGCTAACATAACCGCATCGAAACTGGAAATCAACTGCGCAGTCCGCTTGCAGCGTGCAGTTCATATGACTGCAAACTAGCTAGACCGTTCTAATGCTATTTTGTCGCAGTTGGCACAATCATAGAACGGCGGATTTGGCTGCGGAATACCTTCGTTTGCTGTAGTGCAGATTGAACGCCAGGAAGCCGACTGCGAGCGCGACGCCGGCGGCGGCGAGCGCGGCCACGGCGAGGCGCGCGGGCGCCCACACGGAGTCGACGCGCAGCACGAGCACGCGGCGCGCCGCCGGCACGCCGCCGCCCCACGCCGCGCGCGCGCAGCCCACGCACGCCAGCTGCCGCCCAGACGTGTACAGCGCTACGGTTTTTGGTCGTCCGCCTGTAAATTACGGTATATGGATGGATCCACTTTTTCTTTTTGTTATTCTGTCTCGTTACTTAGGAGACAATATACAGAGTAACTTACAAAAGGCTAGTAATCTAGGCTATTAACATACTGACGAGATGAGCCCTTGAAAAATGATTCAATATTGGCTAGAAAAAAAATGGAGTGCCTTTATATCATAGTTTTAAAGAGTGACTCAGCAGACCTAATCAATTAAGCATGACAACGAGGTACAGAATAAAGTCAATAGACCCAATTAAACTATACCTAAAGTCCAGAGTCGGGGTCAACTTCAGGAGTACTCTCTTAATCTTTATTGTTTAAAAGCCCTTATAGATATATTGTTTTACTTAATTCGTGAGGCGAGAATATATAAACTAAGTATTATGGCTATTACAAAAAAAAAGAAAATAATTTACATTGTTTACAACTTACTTTATAAGTAAATCAAAAGTAAGAAGAGATAAGAAAAGGAAGACATACTTACTAACTTAACTTTAGATAAGTTAAGTTAAAAAAAGTGAAGAAGATAATGAATTTCGAAGTAATGTACATTTTTTAACTGACATTTCCGAAAATTCGTGTAATAACTTAAACGGTTAATTTTCTTATGGCTAAAGTAAATACAGGTAGATAACTAAAATGTTAATAATTTAAATGAAATCAAAAGAAATTACCTTGAATTTGATAAAATGCAGATGTACCAATTCGGTCTGCTCCGTTAAAAGAAACTGGTCCCTGTAAAAATATACTTGAGTATTCAATTTGTACTGACTTATTATTGTCTTCATAAACACGATAATGAAAAGCATTATTTAATTTCAAGTATTGTTCCTCGATTACTTACCGACACACCAAGAAAACTTAGATTTGCCAACTGATTCAAAAACTCCTCAGCCATATCCTTCCTATTGTAATCGAAGTGACTGAGACCCAGTTTCGCGCCGCCCTTCAGCAGTGTGCCGTTGTAATGAGTCATGTCCAGGCTCCTCCAGAGCTGCTCTGCTTTGGAGAGGGCGAGCGCGATGGCCCAGACTGCGTCGTAGGTCTGAGGGGCGTACGGAGACACGGGGACTCCCGCTGCCGCCATCTCGCGGTGGAACATTTCGTTAGTCTGAAATAACTCTTCAAATTATTATTTACGCTTTAATCTAAATATTTGTTTTGAAACATGTAATTCTAAATATTAACTTCTTAAAATAAAACTGTTTTCTCCTAACGGTGAACCACCTATTCGTAAAATATTAAAAGACAGAGGTTTTAAGCTAAGCTCATATGGGTAGTAACTCGCTTAACGGCAAGTTAGCTACGCTGTGTGCTTGAATCACATGTCATAATTATAATTACATAACTAGGTAATATACGACAAGTTCTGGCGCTTAATTCACTACGGGGCCAACCTCGCATATATTTGAATTAGGGATATCCAGTGATTTCGCACGCGTGGTTTTTTTATTTAGGTTATGCATTGGGAATCGTGTATTTTTACGGGATAAATATTAGGTAGCCTAATATCACTCTTTAGCATCTATTCTATCTAGATGCAGAAAGTCACCTTAATCAGTGGCCTCATTGTCACAAATTTAAAAAAAAAGACTAACCAACAATCACACTTTCACATTTATAATATGTATTAGTAAGGATAAGGATCTCACTTCCTTAATCCTTATCCTTACTAATATTATAAATGTGAAAGTGCGTTGAAATCTTGAGGATTTGATGGAAGTTTCAAGTACATATTAAATAATTATTGCCTACGCGGTAATATTCAACTTCGTGCGTTACATGTTGCAGGGCGTACGAGTAACGTTAAGTTGCAGTTAAATATGTTACTTGAGGCATACAGTACTGAAGTAAAGATATTAGTAAGGATATCTCATAGTGTGCCCTATCCACTATGCTTTTCTGGGACAAGTCTGCTAACGTGGTTTAGAAGTGAATATTTATCAGGAATAACTTGTCAACGATAAAAAAAAAATCAAAAATCCTGTATGTTGGCCCCATTGCTCTATTGCAGGTTTTATTAGCGATCAGGAAATATAACATAGGTAAGGAGCGATAAGAATGCCTATTGTCTACCGTATTTTATGTTAAGGCTCTGTTGTACTGTTTCTGTTGTTGGTGTGCAATAAAGAATTGTTGTATTGTAAGAAGAAATGACGCAAGAACGTTACCCGTTTAACTATATTAAATATATATATAGGTAGTTCCAACTGTCACTAGCTTGTAAATAGACTATTTGTTTTGTATGACATCAGACAAATGCTAACCAACGTTAATATTAAATCGGCGGATCAGTGGGACAAATGGTAGTTGTCGACACGTCGGGATTGATCAACCGCGGATTAGAGCTGAATAAAACATGACCGGGGAGGTTCCGCGGCTGGTTCTAGTTGCGTTATTTACCCGCCATCTCCGTATTGTATTATACTGTAGAGAGGTTACGTAGGTAGGGCTGCCACTCGTATTTTTTTCCTGCAACACGATTTGTTCGTGCCAAATTAGCGAGACCCGAAAAACCTCATCGAGGATTATCGTAAAAGCGATTACTTCCTATTAAATATAATGGTGAGTGTATTGTGCGTGCCATATAGATCTGCATGGTTTATTTTTCTGTTACGAGTATACTAAGATATCGACGTACTTATGTCAAATTTATTCCCTTTAGATCTCCATGTAAAGTATTTAACTAAATACCTACTTTGATCTATTTAATTTACGTTTAGGATATAATATTGTTTATTTCATAAAAGTTAAATAGGACTCCTGATACTTTTCCATACAATGTTATAGCTTACTTTATTTTATTCTTACTTCAATATCTTGACTTTTTATTTTAATTAGTGGACAGTTTTTACCGTAGGCAACCCTATCGTTCAAATAGATCCAAAGTTAGCAACTTGTGGGAGCGGCGATGTTTCGTTCTGCCTTTTAGCGCAAGGCAGCTTACATGCATTATGTATAGAAAACCGATCGAACGAACACTATACCTACATTATACGCGGCATTAAACAAGATTACCTCGTGGAGTCACTTACAAGAGGAATTTCACCGGTTTTTTAGGTATTGGAGCGGCATGTTCATGTGGGCTCGAAAATTATTGTTTCGTTGTTTTCCTACTCTATGTGAGGATACTTATATATATTCCTGTAGTTCCCAATTACGGTATTACAGCCGCCAAAAATAAAAGAACTAACGAGTCTTTCAGCCCCCCTATCTCAGCCATTTTGAAATATTTCCAAAAACTGGATCGGCAATAAATAAAAGAAAAATATAATTTTATGAGAATCGGCTGAGAAATGCGACCTGTAGAGGAAAATAACCGGCCATACAGACATACGAAAGCATTGCTCAGGAGCGAGTTGTAAGATGCATATTTTTTTTCAATAATACCATTTGATCCGGTATCTTATGACTAAGAGATGTATATATACGATACCATAGAGAATCAAAAGGTAATATTTTAATTTCTATTGGACAAGAAAAACCAACTGTAATTTTTCGTCGCAATATCTAAAATGGATTAAACTTTTTTTTCTATTTCACCTTTTTAGGGTCAATTCGGTATTCTCTATTATTAAAAGAAGTAAGCTCTGTATCTGAAACGTATGGATTTACCCGTTAGTACTTAACTTACCAGTCCGAAGAAGGCCACGGCGTTACCCACGATGCCTATATATGTAGTAACCGAAACCGACACGAACTCTTCAATGCTTCTGCGTGTTACGACGGCTCCTACTTACTCGCGTGCTGAGAACTTCGCAACGATTTCTTCTCAACAGTGGCCTCGTCTTGAATAACGCTTCAGTTCTGTTTGTGGCTTATTTGCAGAATAAAGTTAATTATTATTATTTACCAGTCCGGAGTAGGACACGGCGTCTCCCACAATTCCTCTGTGCGCAGTAACAGATACCAGCCCTTCTAGCGCGGCGGCGAGCTGTGCACGCGCACACGGGGGCGCAGCGCGGAGGCGCGGGGGCGCGCCCGCTACGACCCACGCGTACTCGGCACCCCACATGCCTAGCTTGAACGCCTGGGAAAGGAAAATGTTTCTTCGGTTAGTCATCATGGATCAACAGAAGGGAAATTTCCAGTAACCATTCGCATTGTGCGCTTGCACCTAATGTTCCAGTAAATCAGTAGGTAAGGGGTACAGGTCACTGCAGGTGCAGGGCGTCTACAGGACAAGTCCGTCAACATGACATAACTGTGTGTTTTGCACGGCTGCAAAATTATTTGGCTTCTCGTGCCTTGAAAGCCTCGCTACGCTCAGGAATCTATATTTGAATCAATCTTAGCTTCCTTCGCTTTCAATTGAAGCACTCGCGCCAAATAACAATTTTGCAGCCTTGCATAACAAATAACTATTTATACAATCGTTGTACAATGTATGCTTTTTCAGTCGAGTACCGCGTTTACCACGTTGTACCACGAAGCTTGCAGAGTGGCCTAGTTAAGGTACGAAACTTAAAAAGCTAATTATATAACTATTTTGTACAATACTTTTTCTACGAGTAGCCCATAAACTATAGGTAGTTCCACGAGAGTTGAGGTGAATGATTACACACACAGCTACATGAAGCCTTGCAAAAAAGAAAAAAAGTGAATGAATGAAATGAGTGAGTGAATGTAAATAAAAACGCTTAATTATATTTTTAATAGGTATTAAAAACGGTAAAAAATAGACGAAATGCTTTATAAACCATCGTCACTTGGCATACCTTCATCTGATTCGTTAAGATTGATTACAAGGTTATGGTTTTCGGTTAAATCATCAATCCTAGGTTCCATTATCCGGTATCTTTCTTCTTTTTATTTGGCTTCTACGATTAATATTTATTATATTCATATACCTACACATATCTGACCTTTATTTATTCATATAACCAATTTAATTGAATAAAATCAGTCAAAATCTTTTATTTTCTGTTTTGTTTGAAGTCGATGAATTGTTGTATATAATACTTAACAAAATAGTTACAAACTTTTTAGTCTATCTTACAATTTTTTTTACTGTTGAACTTGCTATCGGTACAATATAAGAACACTAATTTCAAAATCCCGCTGTCATTACATGACAGTGTTATTGTGTGCGTGATCTCAACTCACGTGGAACTAAACATAGCTAAAAAATAATCATCATCATCATGATCATCATCATCATGATCATGATCATTATGATCTTGGTCATCATCGTCATGATCATGGTCATGATTGCGTTAGCGATTTCGCGATATGTAAAATTGAAAAGGTTTTATTTTAATAAAATGATGTAACTCAATTATCTTCGACTCTGTGGCTATTAATCGTAACAATAAAATACTTTCCACCCTAGGGATGGAAAAGCTATTTTCCACCCGGCTAAATACCCCTGAAAATTAAACTTTCCGAAAAATGAGTTTTTTTTTTATTTGCATTAAAACGAGTCTCCTTAACAAAGACATGTTATTTTTCTCAACCAAAGTTCTATTTTCGAAATTATTCAAAGTGTAGGCTGATGAATATCTTAGTTCAGTCGGAACGGAAGTGCCATAGAGTAGCCGACATTGTTTTCAATGCTATTAAAGTTTAGTCTATTAAATCCTTAATTCAAGATTACAGTCGACGAGTAGAAAAACAGTTTTTCATTCTAGTTTCTATGCACTAAAACTGACACCGCTGTGACATCAGAGCAATTCATCTAAATAGGTCACATCGTTTTTTAAAGTTAAAGTTATAGTGTGACGATCCTTCGAATATTTTTTTATAAAAAACCAGCCATGAGCATCTCGGAACATGCTCAGTGTAGGGTTCCGCAGCCGATCATACAAAAAATGCACTACAAATGAAAAAAAATACGATATGAAAAAGTACACTAGCAAAAAGAACGCATGTCCACGGCACCTACGTCCTTTTGCCGAGAGTTGCGCAGTTTCATAAAAATTAAAAACCTATTTTTTTTTAAAAGACCTGTCGAAGTACGAGATCTGCCATACTATTACTACATATTTGCTGAAAACATTTTTTTTCAGTTTCTGGTACATTGGCTGGAGTGCCCCCCCCCCTATAATATATCTTTTTATTATTTAACTATAAAACTAAGTAGTGGCGTATACAAGACATCTACACTCCGAATTTCATCAATATATGAAGAAATGGTTTTATATATGAACGTGTATTTTATATTTATGGACTAAAAGAAGGTAGAAACTCAAGAAAAACGTAATGCATTACTTGAAATACAAACCAACACAAACGTTACTTAAAGTAAAGAAATATTTCTCAGAGTTCATTAAAGGTATAAAATAAAGGTCTTTCAGTAGCAATGAACAATAGTCGCGACATAGTCTTCAGCACAATGTCTTAGCAGCTAACCATTATTTGACTTAGACTTGCTTTGAAAATAATATAATGGCTTTTCAATCTAGACATGAATGAAAGAATTTCTATAGTACTTAAAATAAATTGACACACTGTAATTGAAAATGAGTGAGGATTCTAAGTAATCTACGCATCCCAGAGACAAAATCCATGTGTTTTAGAAACGGTAGAAACTATTGCGGTAAATACTGTTTAACGAACGTAAGTAAAAAACCGAGAGGAAACACTTTATCCTAAAAATTGTTTCATACAAAATACGTGGCTGAGCTTCAACTTTAAACATCTCGTAACTACTTTTATGCCGAGGAATGAATCTAATGAGAAAACTGTAAGCGAAAATGCAATGCAGCTGCGCAGGTTAAATTAAACTACAGTTGTCGGCTACAGTTAATTACTCGAATGTAGCAACACGGCTGGTGCGGTACGGTACGTACCTACTTATTAAAGGCCATAGTAATCGGCTCTTAAATTAAATTGACAATGGTTTTTATAAAAAGTCAAGCTTCTAAGACAATCCAAAGATACAGTAATTAAATAAATGTGTTTCCATACAAATTGCCGTCCATGGAAAACCTATAGCGAACTTCCAGTTGTCCTATAAACTTTAAATATGGTATGCTCTTATAGAACAACCCACTAAATAAATTTTAATATCTTAATTTTTTTATGTCTGTCTGTCTATGTCACTAGCCAATATAAAAGACCCCACACTGCGTACATTTTGCTTAGGAGTAGGGCTCTGCAACACTGGTGTATATTTTGTGCGGAACTCTCGATTTAAACATATAGTCTATTTATACTAATAAAATAAACAAGAGGTACATAACATGGGTAACTAGAAGGTTATGTTTACAATGTCGTTTTTGTAATGAATTATGTTCTTAATTGTTGTTGAGCTCGTTACTCTTCAGTCGTCACATCGATCGTTCTGATCGTTCGTAGAATCGACGGCCGCTGGGAGCATCGAGTTCTTGTGTGGCGACCTCGGACCGGAAGGCCCAGCGAGGGTAGGACCCCCACAAGATGGCTGATTATCTGGTGAAGGCCAATGGAGTTCGCTGGATGCGCGCTGTGCCGGATCGGACATGGTTGCGTTCTATGGCGGAGGCCTATGTCTAGCAGTGGGCGTTTATTGGTTGACGATGATAATTTATTGTTGGTACGATGTACGAGCTCAAGGACAAAGTATGAAGTGAAATATCGTGTATTTAACGTGCGACTAATTTTCGTCGTATGATTTGAAGATTTTAAGGGTATGTTTTAGACAATTTATGTTTATCTGTGTGCGTTTTAGTGCTTTCTCGTAATCGAAGTGAAAATATAGTTTACTAGCTTCAGGCGACTTCGTCCGCCTTAAATTAGTTTATCGCGGATAAGGGTGTTTTTCCGGGATAAAATGTAGCCTATGTCCTTCCCCGGGACTCAAACTATCTCCATACCAAAGTTCATCCAAGTCGGTTCAGCGGTTTAAGCGTGAAGAGGTAATAGACAGGCAGACAGACAGACAGACAGACACACTTTCGCATTTATAATATTAGTATGGATAACGAGTGGCTAAAATCTATTTTGGTATTACATACGTACATTTGTATTAATAATCAATTCATGTCTAATTGGCTTATTGTCAATAACCTCTTCATCGTCATAACATCTACGATTGATTTAGAATTAAGATATATACCCTTGTGGCATACTTTTTGAAGTTACAACAAAAGGGCAGGAGTAGAACAACTAATTGTGAATTGGCTTCACTTAATCACGTTATCTTAACAATACAGACAATACAATGAAATTATCAAGGTAGCTGTCGTTATCTCAACTCAAACTATTATTTGAAACTCCTGCCATCTTATAAATTGTGGCTCTCTATACAACTGTTACAAAACTAACAATGAATTTAGCAATTCCAAAGTTATTAACTGCCGTGTTATCAGTTACGCTTTTAGCATACAAATTATGTTGTATTCTGACAAAATTAGTAGTCACCGTAAAGCAAACGGCGCTTAGGTCTTAAAGTATTACTGTTCCTTAAGAAATTGACATAACAGAGTCGTAACCGACGAACCTGGCAAGATTAATTTTCAGCAGGATTATTACAATTCAGTATACGGAATGGAATAAAGGGAATTGTTTTATTGCTCTAAACGTTTGTTTCAATTTAACTGAGCGTGGGTTGGCAACTTTCCATGATTGTAATAAATTGTTATCTTTTGTTAATGAAATTTGGAGCCAAAATTTATTGCTTCAAGATGATATTGCAAAATTAAATAGAAAATGAGTTTAAAAAACTCGTGACTGCTGCAAATTGTACCTTTAAGTCTCTCCTTTATATGTGGTCTATGTATCCAGTATTAATTTCTTATACGATTATGGTAAAATTATAAAATTACTAGAACTAGGTCGATTTGTGTAAGATTGTCCCTGATACTTATTTATTTATTTACTGGAAGGCGCCCGCAACTTCGTTCGCAGAGAAAATGTCTTAACATCCCTTTTTTTCGACTGTATAGTTGGGTAAAAAGTATCCTATAACCATCAGTGGATTCCCAGCTACCCGTGTACCAAAAATAGTGGAAATCTGTTTAGTCGACGTACGTAACGAAGCCACAACGACACATACAAACACGCAAAAAATAAAAATAATACATTTTCGGTTCAGTGACCTCCATAGTCCGTTACAATAGTTATTTTGAAAATATCTTCAATGTACAGACATTTCGTTTTTACAACTTTATAATACAAGTTTATGATTGCTTCCAAGTACCTCACAGAATATTTTGGGAATCATCTCTTGGGAGAAGCTGCCGATGATAATTCGGGTGTCCAGCTCCTAAAAAGAAAAAAACACACATTATTTACACGTTTCATTTGTTTTTTTTTAATTACTACTAATATACGGAATAATATTACTTTATTTTTACAATTTCAAATGAGTAAGTCATATCAGTGTTTTCAATCTTTAACACATATCGCTATAGACGCTATAGGTACTTCCTTGTAATTCTTTTTCACGTCTAGTCACTTCTTATTTATACTTTGATGTCTACGAGATAAATTTTGATAAGCCAAATATTCCACATGTTTTCAGACATGCGTACCGTTTAAGTATAATAATGCGAATTCAAACTTAAAAGCCATCCGGCATCCCAAACGTTTAGAACTTTGTCGCGCCAATCAATACAATATGTATCTGTTGTAAAGTTTTTGCATAAACTGGAAACAATTTAGGCGGCGATTTAAAGTTTTCTAATCAGCCCAAACACTGATAGATTTAAACTTTGCCGACCGGAAATGAATTGAAAATACATACATTAGCGCCGCTGTAGATTTTCACTCGGTTTAAAACATTATTCACAAAATATAGTCAGTTGCAGAAATAGCAAAGTTGTGAATTCGAAAATATCTTGGCATAGATTAAATAAATAAATAAAATAAATAGATATTAACGTTCGTAAGGTTCGATATTAAAAGCAATTTACTCTACTAGTATCTATTTTATATATTGATTTATGAGTAAGAATTTAAAATTCAGGATGTAAAAAAAGGAAGTGAAAAATAAGCGGCCAAGTGCGAGTAGGACTCGCCCATGAAGGGTTCCGCTAAAACGTAGTGGTTATATTGTAGCCGTTTATACAAAAAAATGCACTACAGATGAAAAAAATACGATATAAGAAAACACTAACAAAAGAGCGTATCTCCGGCACTTACGTCTTTTTGCTGAGAAGCGCAGTTTTTTGGCAATAACTTAAAAACGGTATGTCCGATTATGTTGAAAATAATTTTCGTTGGAAGTATTTATTAAGTTCTATATTTGTAAAATTTTTCATACATACCGTTTAGAAAATAGAGGGTTGGGAGGGGGGGGGGGGGGGACGACGATTTTTACTACTTTCGTAGCGAATATTTCGGAAAATATTCACTAAATCAAAAATTGTTTTTAGAAACCACAAAATGTTTTTAGAAGAACAACTGTCGAATGATGTGCCACACATTGATATTTGCTGAAAAAAAAAAATCGTTTCGGTTACATGTATGGAGTGCCCGCCGTAAAATACATATATTTTTTTTATTTAACTATCAAACTAAGTAGCGGTTTACTTACACACGACACCCTTGCTCCAAATTTCATCAATGTACATCTTATACTTTTTGAGTAAAATGCCTGTGACATACGGACGGACATACAGACAGACAGACAGACAGACAGACAGACAGACATGACGAATCTATAAGGGTTCCGTTTTTGCCAATTTGGCTACGGAACCCTAAAAACTACGTATCAGTTCCCGGTTTAGGAGCTACGATGCCATAGACAGATACATTGACACACGATAAACACATAACACCCCCCGTTTTTAATAGGAGGTTGAAATACCTTTAACTGCTGTAGCTGCTCCTTGAAATCTGACTCCGCGAAGGTGATGGAAGCCGCGCAGGTGATGTTGGCGGCCTCTAGCTGTGTCACCAGCTCGTTGACGGCCAGCGAGTACACTTCCTCGTTCTGGGAGAACGCCGTCACGGTGTCCCAACCGAACTGTCTGTGGGAAAATGTCGTTATAAAAACGCCAAACGAAATGATATTTATTCTATGATACGTCCCGGATACAGATGATAATCCTAAGAGGGCTGATAGACCAGCTCAAAAGCTATCGATTTGACCCCTGCAGTAAAATTTTCCATTCTTTGCATAATCCCAAACACGGAAAACGCTACAATGGAAAAATAAACTTTGTGTAATTACCCAAAATAATAGTCCGAATAAAAAACTGGGGACATATTTTTAAAAACTTGCGTACTTTGTTATGGCCCAAATGATGATATCCATACTGATGAAAAAAAAGGGAATATCTGTAACACAATAAGGAAAAAACCCAAAGTTGCTACTAAAATTGTGAATATCTCGAAATTACTAAAAATCGCAGAACTCATATACACGGGGGTCAAATCGATAGCTTTTGAACTGCCCTACCAGCCCTCTTTGGATAATCGTCGGTCTCTGGGACAACCTGTATATAGCATAGGTAGGTTACTTGAACTGTATCATTTGTCTGAGAACCACCCCTATGTCAATACGTTTAAATCAAATAGTGGTTATGGCAAAACCACAAAAAATAAAACATTCTCCTACATGCAGTCTTGATTCATCCGAATAGGCTGTGTATTTAGCGCCAATGGTGTTTGAAATTTCATTAAGTACTTAAATCATGCCTTTTATTGAAATAAAAATAGAAATCTCTATAAAAAGAGATCCTCCTAGCCATATGTAAGGTAATATCGTTATGTTAAATTGTTCCATATTCTGTGACAAAATCAAAATTAAATATGCAAATGCGATTTATTGTGATTGTGTCATACAAATCGGTTGTAAGTATAATGATGCCATATTTCATTAATATTTGATATTAAGCTGTTCGAATCCAGACATTCGAGAACCCGGTCGGTAGAGCAATCAATGCAGCACAGCAATACTTATCTCGAGTAGATATGTGGAATGGTATGCTCTAACTATATAAGTTAGTATATTTTAAACGTAAGTAAATTATTCATTTTCCTAACTAAGAGGTACTAAGTCGTGAATAAATTTATTATTAATTGAATACGTGCGCCAGCAATGTTCATGTTTAAAAAAGCGTGGCACTGTGATTGTCATTTGGTCTGCTCTTTCGTCCTGGTTTTGATGAGACGGCGTTTAGAACAATAGGATGTCTTCAAGTTGGCGAAATATTTAAGTTGGAATATCGGGCCGTGATCAAGTTCCTGACAAAGGAAGGGGTCAGACTGACCGACATAAAAAAATATTGTAGCAGTTTTTTGCAGAGTGTTATGGCCATGGGTGTCATTTTCTAGGTTACTTTCCAAAAAATGCATCCATTTTGGATATCAAAATGGCAAACGTCTTTTTTTTTCAAAAACACCTTAGATGTCGTTTTCTAGATATGACGGTGCAAATTCGGCCTCAAGTGTGCAATTACCCTAGTAGGTAATAAAACTTGCAGAAGCAGACTTCCGCAATTTTGTTTGCATGGAAAAAATAGATTCGTGTAAAAAAGAAGACTGTATTTTAAAAACACTATATTTAAACGTCTTAATTATTTGTTTATTTAAGCCAAGTAACATACTATAAAATGAATACAGCCAATTAACATAACATAATACATAATATTTTCATTTTTCAATAGAAAAATATTTATTTGAATATTGATATCGAATTTATCGATGTGACCTCCTTGGAATGGTTTCAGTCAAAATTAGATCAGTGGGATACTCGTTAATCACAGGGGTGCTTCAAATTTGTACACACAATCGCTACTCAAAACAGTGGAATAACATAAGTCGATAGATTTAACGATAAATGAAAGACTTGCGAAATTAACGCGTATAAAAGGCAGTGAAGCTCGACCCAGTATCAGTCTTAAAGTGGTAAGTGATTTTTCGTTATGTTATAGGGGGCAAACGAGTAGACGGATTGCCTCACGGTAAGCGATCATCGTCACCTATAGACACCTGCAGCACCAGAAGAGTCAAAGTGAAGTGGTAGAAGTGTACTAAAAAGTGCTCAGTGACTGTGTGTGCCATACGCGGTGTAGACACAAGTGTCAGTGACTTTGGGTGTGGCATCGGCGGTGCAAAGACACAGTTTCGTTGCCGGGAACCCTATAAGAGTAAATCCCTGTTACTGTAAGTCGTGAATAAATTAACGTAGAACTATCAAGACGTGCAACTCTATCCCATACCCCACGCTCATAAAAATACTTAAGTTTTTACTGAGTTAATACAGAGTTATGCTTAGTTTTAAGGGGTTAGGTCAAAAGGATCTTTAGTTCATGTTTTACCTGATAAATGCGATCCGAGCAGGGTTGTGAGACGAGTCGGGTGCCACCGTGCGGCAGAAGAGCGGGAACTCATTGCGGTCGCTCAGTGCGGGGGACGTGGAACCGAAGGATACCTGCAAACCGAAACATCTTAACACAGGTGCGATTGTCTATAATTAGAACATAATAATTTTCAAGTAAGATTTAATCGACACCTATTTTTGTTAATTCATTATAAAGAAACAAAAAAAAAATACAGCAACTAGTTTGAAGATATTCGGGAAAATGTGAAGGAAGCATATGAATATCTAAATGAAGTCACTTGGTGGATATGAATATGATACCGATACAGATAACTTTATTGCAAATCACGTTGTACATAACATATTTATTACAAGAAAATGGTTCACAATATGACACCCTAAACTGACTGTCTCATCTCAATCAGAAATCGAAACTCAGTCTCATCATCTTGTTACAAACTTTGAGTACTTGTACTCGATGTTAAAATTGAAATATCATCTGCGAATCCTACAAATAAAATGCATGTTTGTTATATACCTAGTTATTAAGAGGTCGTTTATATATATTAAAAACAACAAACATCCGATCGTACTTCCTTGGGGGATTGAGTGGTAAATTAAGTTAACTTAAGTCAGTAACTAAAGAAACTTATTTTATAGCATCTAGTTCTTCGGAATTGTGATTAAAATGTTAGATTTCTACGCATTGTTGTCGGTTTTGTAGGTAAGATTTAAATTTAAACCGATGGTGTGGGGTACCCCTGACACCTATACCGTATAGTTTTTGTAATAACATATGTCATATTGGACTCTCTTGGAGGCATGTCTAAAGCGATCGTACGCTTTAGACATGCCTAGGAGCATAACAATAATATTTTTTTTGTAATTTTTATTTTTAGTGTGTCTTGAATATTAATTTATTGCTAAGACGCGCGATTTTGACTATTATTGAAAATGTATTTCTCACAGTACGCATACAATCGTTCACGCGGTTTCAAAGAGTTTTAATGATGTGTTATTTTTGATGGTAATAACGCGATCGGTCTGTAATTGTTTGGATCTCACGAGCCAACTTTTTTGTAGGTGAGTTTAATTATTGCCGTTTTCAAGAGATCTGGAAAAAACGCCAAGTGAAATTGATTAGTTTATCAGTAAACAGAGAGGCAATGCAAATTCGTCACTGCATAGTTTAATAAGGATGTGCGGTAATTCATCAAAACCAAAGCTGTGTTTACCTTTTAACTTTTTATAATAAGTAGATTTGACTTCTTTAATATCTACCGGGCGGAGGTAGAAGCTGTTTAGATTTGGTGGCATAACAGGCCGGCCAGGCGGCACGCAGGGCCGGTGGCGCGATGCGGCCGACTGATGCCAAAAAGTCATTGAATTTGTTCACTATCAGTTTCGGGCAAGACGTAAGTTATTATAATGTATATTTCAATATTTCGTACTGGCTACTATATGACGGGACAGATTGATATCGCACAAGAATAACAGCAGTACAATAGGAATGACAACTGAATTTTAATAATTAGTCCGTACCTCTTGTAGATAAAAAAAAAATTGGACCCGTATTTTTTCTTTTAAGTAAACAATAAATAACGGTAATACATTGAGTTAAAATGTCGCGTGACGTCCGCGTATGGTATCGTAAATACCGTTATATACACATTACCTAGTAGTGACGTCACGAGCCCTCACTCCTAAACTTTGATGCGATTTATCTCAGTTTTATTTGTATATTAGAAAAAAAGAAATACGTGTCCAATATTTTTTTTATTATCTACAATACGGACCAATTAGAATTTGATTTTCGTACCGTGTCGTCATGCCTATTTCTATACCTGCCATAATTTGCCTTAGTCCTTTTGTATGATTTTCTACGCTGTGACTGACATCTACGCTCTTTTAGAATGAGAAATTTAATTGATTAAAAAAAAATGAATTGGTCGCAGAATCCAGGCGGCAAATATTTTTGATCGGTAGGGGACTCCTATATCGATAAACTCAAGTATCGATGCTCGTTCCATATTCACAAAATTGCAGATAAGCTTTAGGCAGTTTGCTTCCAGGCTAGTATTTGCTTAACCAACCGGTAAGAGAGAGTCCGGCGCGCAAAGCATCGCATACCATAGGTTTTAATTAAACGCGAGATATTATCCCTGCTGCAGTAGCAGTAATGTATTATTTTACTCATACATTTTGTAATAAAATGTATTCTTTTAGCATTCAAATAGGTATATGTATATGTAATAGTAAAACCACGTAAAACAGGGTTATTCAACATTTAACATGCCGCGACCCCCCCCCTTCAATGGAAACAATATTTCTCCACCCCCTTTTCTGAACTGACGCAAACAAGTGTTTTAAAATGTTACAAACATTGAGTCCGATTTAATGTAACCGCGGACCCAAGGATCGCAACGCAGGGGTGAAAATTAGTAAAACACATAACAACTACCTAGTGTACGTGTATTATTTCTTGTTGAAACCTCAAATGTAAGTTGGCAACGCTACAAAACTCTCTCCGTCTCTCCATCGCGTTCACATTTCCCGTATAAAAATCAGAACCTGGACGATCGATCTTGATCGGGCATGATTTATTGTTCTTTAGAAGATGAAACCTATCTTTTTAATCCATTGAACGCCAAGAACACTTAAAGGTGTCGTATGCTGTCTTGCTTCCCACGCCATCAACGCTTAAAATTGTCGTAAATCGTTGCAATAATAATTGCGTAGCGTGTGAGGTGGGACTGACAACGGAATTCAAATATGAAAGCATTCAAAGGGTTAAATTTGCAAGATAGAGCTTAGTCTACATTCCAAATTTCATGCAATAATCGTAAGACGCGTTTCCGAGAAATGAATATTTACTTATATTATATTTATATACAAGAATTGCTCGTTTCAGAAAAAGGGATTATCTTATCAGAAACGGGTGAGACGTTTTTTGCGTTAGATTTACACTACAGCATCGGGCTGTTCACTTCGATGCCCAAAACAGAATATCCTATGAAATAAAAAATCATAGAGTAAACTAATCCTATCCGAAGTCATAGACGTAGTCTTAAGTCTGCGTATGGTCAGCAGCAAAGAAACATCACCGTGTCATATCTTTGTATAGCAGAGGGGTCTCTTTACTCTGCAGCTGAGTGTACATAGATTGAATAGGCTTAAAATAGTATCTCTCTCTTTACTTTGCAATCATAAACTGTTATCATAAAATGTTGATTTTAAAATCTACTGAAATGAACTTATGTCACCAATAAGCTGGCTTGAAATGTGGCTAAATTCAGCATGCTTAATGAATAGGCGTGTGCAATGTGCATTCACTATCTCTGTCCTTGTAACGTTCAGTGTATTTATAGTAGGCGAAATAGACTCGCTTGGCATTGTTTTAGGACCACACAATTTGTCCTTTTGTAACGATTTATTTAAGTACCGTTATGTTTCTCTTTACGTGTTCAGAAAGTTTTCTATTAATTTGCAATTCCGCGTGTGACAAAGAACGACGAGACATCCGATTTTCTTTTGAGATGTAGAACTATCGAACTTCTGTCGGTAGGGGAGACCGGGTAAGGTTTTTTCACGGGTTGGTTGTAACAGCGGCTATATTGGACTATGAACCGGTATCGAAACATCGCGAGAGCTATATCTCCCTTCTAGATCACACCAACGGCCATAACAGAAAACTGAATGAACGAATAAGTTTCTCAAAAGATCGTGAGAGCTTAATCTTAATATGAGAGAGGAGGTTCGAGAAGGATCGAGGAGACATGTACCAGCTTTGTAACACTTAAAATATCAGGAGCTTGTATAGCATAGAAACTTTTAATACGCTATTGCACGTTACTTCTCATCTTAGATTAATATTATAGCTTGTAAGCTCTCATTTAAGTGAACATGTACTTTTTTCTTATAAGAATAAAATTCTTTAAACCGAAACCGAGATATAGCTGTCGCGATCATTCGACACCGGTTCATAGTTCATTTTAGCCGCCATGACCACCGACCCGTGAGATAACCTTACCCAGTCTCCCCTACGTGGCGCAAAGAATCCAATATAAATTTATTCACGAACCGTTGCCGACTGTACATCCTCAAACGTCCTCACTAACCCGATTCCGAAAACAAACCGAATACCTACGATCCTATGCTCCTTCAAATACCAGGCCCGATTCGTATGAAATCGGATCCTACGAACACCGACCCAAGGCTTATTCTGTGTTAGCTTCGTGGCAAAGCTCAGATGTTCCTAAGGTAAATTCCATCAAGGCTGAAATTTGCAGGATTCACTCTGTCCGCTTCGTATTGAAGACGGTAGGTAAATTCGATTTAGTCTAAGATTACCTCTATAATCTAGTCGCGCGGGCAGTGACTCAGGTTTCATTTAATAAACTAGCCTCGATTTGTTTGACTGACTAGTCGTTTCTCACGGGTTTAGTATAAAATGTTATTTTATTTTTAAGGCGAAAGTGTTTCCTAGCTGGTGATAGGTGAACATTGGCGACGCTCTCGGTGACTTTGGAGAAGGCGCCAGCAGCATCACTCTCCTGTATTCGCGCTCCAAGTCCGAGAACGTGGGAGAACCGGCCCACGCCTAGCAGACACTGTTGCAGGCAACAGGTGTGTATGTATACCTATATCTAGATATCGCTGACCTGAACAATGTTCCAATAGGGCACGATCTTGGCGATGCTCTCCGTAACCTCGGAGCAGGCGGTACCCAGTAGCATGACCATCCTGGACTCCCGCTCTGTGTACAGAGCGTGGAAGAACCTGTCCACACCGACACCTGGGTCACACTGGTAACAACAATACTGCTATCAATAATAATCTAGACAGCAAAAAAAAGAAAATTACGCTATGAGCATGTAAATCAATAGTTCTAGAACGGACCTGGTCAATTGATCATCAGTTCTCCGGTAAACGTGACGAAGGTCACAGGGAAGTTTCCTATGAGCGTTTGTATGAGGGAGACCCAGGATTGGGACAGCCAGTATGCCACATTAGCGGCCTAAGTTCAGCAGCAAACTATAATAGGCTGATAAGCGATCATTATGCACGGACTTACTTTAGTATCATTAGTGATCAGATGCAACCGGTAACCTGGGAGCAGGCCGCGTTGGTTCACGTGCTGGACTGCCAGTTGGGCAGCCGCCAGCTCCGATGCACCCTCGACCCTCGGAGATGTTCCCACCGACATTTCGAACAGTCCCAGAATTGACAAAATCCGGTTTGAAGTAGATTTCGGGAGCTCTGCGGAAGAAAAACCTCATGAAGATGTCATAAACTTGTTTGGCTAACCTTAAAGTTATGACTAACATTAAGAATTTGCCACTACAAAATCGAAAGTAGGCTAAGCCTTAAGACCTAAGGGTAAAAAATAGATTACAAATATTAGCGTCCACAGCAATTGGATAGAAAACAATTATGACTGACTGACTCGCTATTTTTAGCAGCGAACGAATTATTATTTTTGGCGAATACAAAAACTTTCTGTCGAGCGGTGACTGTCATTGATCGATTCACTTAACTCACCTTACAAGTAAGAACCAATTTTGGTTCTTTTTAAAATCAAAGCTAATCAACGATTGATCTAAAATATCAAGGTCTACGGGCTCCAAAGAGAGGAACGAACATGTAGATGCAGCTTGTCGGTCCAATAATAGACTATTCTCTTACTTACGTTACATCAGCTGCAAAAAAATACACGATTAGTCCGTTCATAAATATATTCGCGTTAATAAATATATTCGCTAGACCCGTCAAAATAGTTTACATAAGGTATTTTTTAAATAATTTTCAGGAATTTAGCTTACTGTACCTAATCACAGTATATTCGCCGCAGTAACATGGCGTGAATGTAAGATGACATTCGCGCCATGTTACTGCGGCGAATATACTGTTATTTTTTCTTCTAACTTTTTTTGTTATTTTAAAACAATATTATTCTATTATCTACTGACTATATTCTGTATTTTTTCCTGTAACTGGGTATAAAACGTATTCATGGGTTACCACTGCAGATGCAATTTTATCCATAAATTTCCACGATAAAATTTGAACGTAAAACGCATTTACGAATAGCTTTTAACATATATTTTTGTCATTTGCTACTGCGGCTACAGGAACCGCAGGAAATATTGCCGTGAAGTGTATTCATTAAACCGCCTGTTATCGTATTATACCCAGTACTGTATAATTATTATTTTGAGCTTTTGTCGGATTTTCATTAAACCGAACAGATACGCCGCCCACTTTAACCGCGGGGACGCATATTATTAAAGTTTTCAAAGCATACATTAAAACGCAAATTTTCGTGAGAGAGACTTAATTCAATAAATTGACGATTACTTAAATTGCCTGTACCTATGACTTTTTTTTGGAGTCAATTTCAGTGAGTCAACATTTCAGATTAAATAAAAAGGATTTTCTCCAATACGCCCGGTAATATTGGCGTTAATGTACAATGCAGTAAAATCTTATGCAAAAAAGATATCATTATTTTACTCGCAGCGTGCAAAATCTCTACAAAACCTTAAAAAAAATCTTATTTTGACTTATATTTCTTAAACGGTGAACTTTATTTCGACGCCTTTAGGAGCGGGATTTCTGGTAAATTTTTAGTTGTTCCCATACTTCCATCTTACCCCCCTACGCACCTTACCATATTGCTAACCAGATTTTTAGGTCCAATATTAACGAAAATACAGCCTATCAAAGTAAGACAAAGTTTCATAAAATGTAAAAAATTGCATAACTATTTGTTACCATCATTTCTATGTTAATCATGTTGACCGCTCATCAATATGACGTCTTGTGTTTTGGAAAATCTATGACCCTTGTCCTTTCCCCCATACGTGATGATGTCCCATTATACATAATATAAGAAACTAGCTTCTGCTCACGACTGTCGCGACCTTAGATTAGTCTATTTATATGTTATGGGATCAGGGTATTTTTTCGGGATAAAACGCGTGTCGTTCCCTAAGGCCTTAAGCGTTCTATATGCCAAATTTAATACGTTCAGTAATTAACAGTAAAAAACCATGAAAAAGTAACAGACTGACAGAGTTACTTTCACATTTTTAATATTATGTATGGAAGCATATATATTTAAATATAAGAACCCTACCTCACACCATAAACCGAAAACGTAATTGTAGTCAAAATGTCGTGTAGTCACCGGAGAAGAGGCGGGAGCTGTTATATTCGGCTGACCGAATTTAAAATCGGGAATAAAAGTAATACATACTCCGTCTTCTGCCGTTGCTTCTTCGCGGCTAAGTTGTTGAACCAATTAAGATGAAATTTGACATATTATATAGTCTTTTTTCTCAAAACTATTACCTATTTAAAAAATAGTTTAGAATAATATAATAAGCCCGCCTTAATTCGCATAGTTTTTTTTAACATGGACTTTGCGTTTAGTTATTTACACGGCCTTATCACGGGAATTTAATTTTAAAAGTATTTTTTATTTCAGAAGTAATGTTCATTATAATAACTCATACTTTTTCTTAAAAGTATAAAACACGGAATGGCTGCCATTTTACACGGTTTCATTATGAACTAAACGCAGCTTATAAACTTTTTCCGCTCAATCCTCATTGATACATTATTTTTAGGGTTTTTTTTTTAAATCCATCATCTGTATTTTATTATCTGTCAACACTGTCAACCTCTTTTTAGTTAATTTTCAACACACTTGCTCGTAAAGTGGCTCTTATTACACCGTTTTTATGGCTGTAATCCTGTTCATTACACACGCGCACAGTGTGTCGCCTAGAACAAGCTAGCTGGACAAAAGTCATTGTTATATATGTGTTAATGAGTTATCAGATAAAATAAATAACACGTTGGAACCCCCAAATTAACTAATTGCTATTGACTAACTATCTAATTCATGAATAATTGGGTCCTGAAGTCAGCTAATGAGGTAAGTGAATTTGCACAATTTAATCAGTTGTATTTCTGTGGCACGTTCGACAACATCCCATATGAATATACGTTATTAAGTGAAACGTTTTGGTGATAGACTTTATATTTGAAGGTAAGTTCTATATATTTTCATTAAAAAAAGTTTAAATATTCGTTTAGATAATAAACAGGAGGACTTCAAAAACATGTCCTAAACTAGAGCGTTCTTTTCATAGTTTTCAAACTTTGTTAGAGTAGCAAATACCTCTCACCACCTCTCACCGGCCTACGTTTTATATATTTTGAAGCCTAAACTCTGCTTTTTATTTTCATATATATTTAATTTAGTTTACAAGAGTTGGTCATATAGTTTTTTTTTTTTACAGAATGTCTACACTATGTAACCCGCATGGAGCTTTTTGAAGAATGGTTAAAAAAGGGGAAAGAATGAAAGAAACGCCCATCTTTACGGTTTCGTAACAACAAAATTGGGCTTTCAAGACCACCAAGAATTACCAAGGATTCTGAAAAACGAGTGAAAAGAGTTTTGTCCAGTTTTTCTTCAAAACTTGCTGCCAAATGGGATACGGTCGGAAAATCGAGAAGCATTTTTTTAACGAGATTTAAGAACTGGTTGGATAGTGAAGATATACAATTGAAGGTTTCTATTGCCCAGCCAAGACCATCAACATCATCTGAAAATGTTACTCTTGCTGGAAGACCTAGAAAAGACTTCGAGGATTCTTCATTCAAAACTAAGAAAGGACGGGTAGATGATCTCGTTCAAAAGCGTAGTGCGTGTGAATTATTAACTGTTGTCGAAGTGGCTGTGCGTTCTGCGGGAAATCGAAACATGGCGAAAGCAATAAAAGACATCAGTGAGAGTTCCAACAAATCCAACGTTTCCATGACAAGTGATGATGACGCCTACTATGTTGACTCTAAATCAACAACACACACGTACAAAACAGCCAGAGAGTGGTCTAAGAAGGCAGGTCATTATGAATATCCATCATACTTTTGTTTGCGTAAGGCGAAAAACTCGTGTTATCCTCCGGAGGAACGCAATCGTGTAACCGAACTCGGGTACAAATCGATTTACAGGCTGTATTGGATAAAACAGCTGAGAGATTAGCACAGGCGCAGAAAGATGTGATAAATAGTCGTATGCCTAATTCGTCATCATTTAGGCTAATAAGTAAATGGGGTTGTGACGGCAGTTCTAATTACAGTGAATACAAACAGAAATTTGAGAATTATGAAGATAGTGACCAGTTCCTTTTCGTCTTTTCATTTGTTCCTCTCGGATTAGTCGACGATAGCAACAGCATCATTTGGCAAAATCATCGACCATCGTCTCCCATGTTTTGTCGTCCAATTAAATTCATCTTTCCAAAGAAACCATTGAGCTTACTATATCAGAAACTCAAAAAGTTGGAAAGGAATCAACAATTTATCGTCATCAGTGTGTAGCCTTGATGATTCTCAAATTTCTGTTACGCATGAAAGTATCTATTACTGACTATGACTGACGGAAAGGTATGTAACGCATTGACAGAACTCGTTCCGCACAGAAGTGTTACATTTGTGGTGCCACCCCTAAAATAATGAATGAGGATGCAGCTAATTTTGAAAACAATAATGATATTGAAATAAAACAATTTAACGGATTATATCGCGTATATTATCTCATTTTAGTTCCCGACGTTTCGGAAGCTTTCCAGCTTATTATATTAGCAACTTAGAGAGTCAATGAGTAATAATCGCGGAAACAGAAGAAAATAACAATAATGATAATTTTGTGTTTGGTTTGTCTCCACTTCATGCGTGGATACGTTGTTTTGAATGTTTATTGCATATTAGTTATAAGCTAGATATTAAAAAGTGGCAAGCTAGAAGTGATGAGGAAAAAGCGAGTGTGAAAAAGCGATCGGACGCTATTCGTAAAAGTGTCAAAAAAGACATGGGTCTAATTGTAGACAAGCCCAAGCCAGGATTTGGTTCATCAAATGACGGTAATACTGCGATTATAGAGACAAAATGATCTGTGCCTAGGCTAATCTTTCAAACGGAGGAAGATTACTACTTGCCTGATACTTACTAGTCCGATGATGAGGATTAGTAGCTATATGTTTTATTCCTGAAATTCTAAATATTTGCACATTTTAAGAGAGATGTCTTAAAATATGCTTGTTATTTCTTTCTATATAATTTAAGTAATGTATTTGTAATTAGATAATTAGTTTTAATAGTAATGTTATTTAATTAAGAATATAAATATATTTTTTTATATTTTTTACCTTTTTTTTAATTAGCCCCCTTTTTGTCAAAATTTCAGTTAATTGTGTGTGAAAGTATGAAAATAATTTTAAACGAGGCTATTAAAACCCAAAAACATCATAAAATAATTTTGTCCAGCTAGCTTGGTCTAGACTGTGACGCGTGCTTTTTACATTACATAATCGCACTAGTGCCTTTTCATTACAGTTTTGTTTTAAATTTCAGCAAATAGGTTTTAGGTACAATAAATATTTTAGGTTATTTTAATAAATCGAAACTAGTACTTGTAAAAAGCAATTAATTTCAATAAATTATAAAGTTTTCTAAACAAAATAACATTTTGATTGTATTAAATTGATTTAATTTTTCAGTTTATTATATTTTAATGCTTGGCTGATTGGCCTATTAGCCTTTGCCTCAACGTGCCTCAACGCTCGTGCGCGCGCATAGACAAATGCATCGGTCGCTTCGCGCCATTTTGATTTGATTTATTTGATTTGACATATGTAATATTTACAAATATTTCATATTGAAGTATGATAATTTTTTTAAAATGTCAATATTATGTAAATAGTGTCAAGCAATGACACTTAAAATATAATCATTATGTTGGTACGTAAATTTAAGGTCACTCATGACGGATTAATGTATAACTTACGACTACAGGATTGGTTACGCACGTATAACCTAGACCAAATTTCAAGTAAGGTACGATTGTTTTTTTTTTGCTTTTTTCCTCGCAAGTGTGTTGAAAAACGTCGTACGAAACTCGTGTGCATTGGTCATTACAGTCTCGGCTTTATACAGCACGCGTCTACGACTCGTGCTGCAAGATATAGCCTCGAGTGTAATTACCAACGTACCACACTCGTATCATAATGTACTATTTAAACACACTTGCTCGTAAAGTGGCTCTTATTACACCGTTTTATAGCTGTAATCCAGTCCATTACACACGCGTGCTTTTTACATTACATAATCGCACTAGTGCCTTTTCATTACAGTATTTTTTTAAAATTTCAGCAAATAGGTTTTAGGTACAAGAAATATTTTAGGTTATTTTAGTAAATCGAAACTGGTACTTGTAAAAAGCAATTAATTTCAATAAATTATAAAGTTTTCTAAACAAAATAACATTTTGATTGTATTAAATTGATTTAATTATTCAGTTTATTATATTTTAATATTTGGCTGATTGGCCTATTAGCCTTTGCCTCAACGGGCCTCAACGCCCGTGCGCGCGCATAGACAAATGCATCGGTCGCTTCGCGCCATTTTGATTTGATTTGACATATGTAATATTTACATATATTTCATATTGAAGTATGATATTTTTTTTAAAAATGTCAATATTATGTAAATAGTGTCAAGCAATGATACTTAAAATATAATCATTATGTAGGTACGTAGATTTAAGGTAGGTACTCATGACGGATTAATGTAAAACTTACGACTACAGGATTGGTTACGCGCGTATAACCTAGACCAAATTTTAAGTAGGGTACGATTGTTTTTTTGCTTTTTTCCTCGCAAGTGTGTTGAAAAACGTCGTATGAAACTCGTGTGCATTGGTCATTACACTCTCGGCTTTATACAGCACTCGTCTACGACTCGTGCTGCGAGATATAGCCTCGTATCATAATGTACTATTTTCTGGTTGGTAAATTGCAGTCGACGAGTTTAAGGTGGACGAAGTCGCGGGCAGAAGCTAGTATAATATATATAACAATAATATATTTACAGCAGGTAAAACAATGTTTAAGATGGTTAATTAACTTTTTAAATTTATATACGACCTCATGGCACTCCCATCTTCAGGCATTATAGAGGTCGGTTTTGAGAAAAATCATAAATTAAAACTTCAAATGACTTTTGCACGCAGATTTCGCGCTGTAAAGTGAACTACTCGGAGCTAGTGAGGTGAAAAATATTATTTGTACGGATGAATGTTATCGCCTGAGACAGCTAATATTTTCCCTAATAAGGTGATAGGTACAATTAACAATTTTTTTGTAAAGCACTGTATGAATGGCAGGTGCCTTAACGAGACTTCCAAACACTTCTTTGTTTTATTGTATCTAATGAAAGCTACAAGTCACGGCGTATCGGTGCAAATTATATTCAATGAACTTTGATTATGGGTTGAAACAATTTGTTAATACATTTAATAAGTATTATAAGTTACTGCGGAGGCGTTGGGCTGGTATTCGCATATGCGATGCGATCCATATATATGACGTTACTTTGTATTGGTAAACGCGGTGGAAATATCGCATATATTGTGTGTGTGTTTTAAATGCTGAAATAAGCCTTATAAGTAGATGTAGCAAGGTAAATAGCTAATATTTGTATTTGACAGATAATCGAAAAACTTCAGTGCGTGTGGAATCAAAATTATCCATGGATAAGCCGGAACATAGATGACTTACTTTTTCTTCGATGGCAGCAGAGTCCTATACAGAGCCTTAAAACAAGCAGACTGGTGCAAATCGACTTGTATAAAGGCTAGATAACTGACACTTGTAACTTATATCTGTTTTTCTGAACTTAACGACTCGGAAGCGTATCTTTCCCTTACTTTCTTAGCTTCGAATCTGGCCGAATACTTTGTCAGGAAAAACACTCGTGTTATAAGTAAGTATAGCAAATACATACTTATCAAACTATGCGGTAAGAACGAGGTTGTGAAATCAAGGGAGCGTCCTTTAAGACTCCGAACGTAGTTTAAGATGCCTTGTCCTGATAAAGATGCGCATCCACCAGAACTATGCGAGGTAATGAAGAGTTACGAAGATGTGTAGCGAGGTTTAAAATGCGTGAATGTTTGTAAGAGACGTACGAGGACGCCAATCGAAGCTGAGAAATTGTGTAAAGATGAGTCTTGCCAGGATGTGTAGCAGAGCATTTTCTAATATTGTCGCACATCATGACCTGCGTTCCATGCACGCATAACTCGCAACAAAGCTGCGCTAAGTGGGGCTTGGAAAATAAAGTAATTCTATTTAAGGTTTTTCCTTGCACACCACTAAGCTGGTTTCCAAAGCTCTGTTGGTCGCGCAGCTGAATAAAATTAAGTGTAGGGAACAGAAAATCAAATCATATGTATTTAGAAATAGCCAAGAGAATATAAAACAGATAATGTTCCAAACGGTATAACGCCTTATGTTATGTACCCGTTATTTTATGGTCTCGAGTGTAAAAAGTTTTAGGCCAACATGAATGCTTAAAGAACTCCTTAACCTATAATATTTGTAGGTCAAATCGGTCCGTCAAACATTTATACAACTACTAGTTAGGTAGTATAAATGTTTCGTAGGAATTCCGATGAACAAAGAATAACCATTAGGTAGAACAAACAAAATCCACGTAATGATGTAATAACCGTAAATATAAAGCAAAATTCAAGATAAAAAAATAATTACGAACCAAATTTTACCTTTTTTAGTACACACATTCAAATAACAAATTATCTTGAAGCGTAACGAGCTAATGGGCGACCCTATTTACAGGCGTCGTAATTTATTCATTTATTTTTATCCGCGGCGTAGAGTTTTTTTTAATACTACATACAAACATTTTACTTCAATTTTACCTGTTGTCTGAGAGAAGATAAGATAAGATAATTTATTTGATAAACATGGGTTATAAATGAAATGTTCTGATACACACTGACAATGATTTCGTTCATGTTTTGCTGCAAGTTAAGCATTTAAATATTATTTGACATATTATTTCTTTAAATGTATATACTTACTACTCTGGCTCAGTGACCCGAAGAGTATCGTGGCCTCTGACACAAGAGAATGCCATTCTTCTATAAAGTCAAGACATTAAAACGTAAGATATTCTAAACTATTCCAAATTATATCTAGGTGGGTCTATAATAAATATTAGGTTATATATTATTAGGGATTCCGAAGGAGACCACATAAAACATTGCTTCAATAATTAATGAAACAACATTCTACGAAATTCTTTCTCGGGGAGTATTCTAATGTCGTACAGTACAGGGAAAACATTAAATAATTTGATGGCCATACAATCACAATTATTTTTTAGTCTCTGGCATGGTACTTCTAGGTCATGTTTTCTGCGCTTCTGATCAGCTTTCTATTTGAACATGTCTTTGTTCTTCTTGACAAAATTACACATTTCAAATACATATAAGGATGGTAGTGGTTTTTAAATAAAGGTTTACAGCTATCCAAGTAGCTAGTCCCACACAACCACCAACCCATTTTTTTTGTACCTCAATACTCTGCTTGTATCGGTAAAATTTCCCCATAATATTAAATCTTAGCGTGTTTGAGAGGATACATAGCCGCGATAAGCAGTTGTTGTTGATGCTTTGGATACAATTGACCGTAAACGGTACAGAACATATACGAATCTATCTAATTTAAGGTATAGAAAATTAACATATTCTTTCAAGTTACAAAATTTATTAATGTTTATTCCTAGAAAAATTGCAGTATCAGTTTAGTTTATTTGTACACTATTGAATTCAATTACTACATCGAGAGACTTGCTTGTATAAGTTTGAAACTGAACTGTGTTTTTTTTTTATTTACCTTTAGATTGTTATTTCTGTAATAATTCATTAATTCTTAGTAATTAAAACTAAGTTAATCTGAGTCACAACGGGTGAGGTGAAGTTTAGAATATTTGCCGTTACTACAAGTTTAGATCAATCGATCAGATTGGTAACAATACGGACATATAATATTATGGCTGAGATTTATTCCTACAGGTATAGAAAGATACTTAATTACTACATAAAATTATCAATTAAAATAATCAATATAGGAATAGTTGTTCGTGCAACAAGAGATAAATAACGGTTTTTTGCTGTGAGTGCTGATGTTGAATCCCGAGCTAGCGGGGGATCCTATTATTTAAACACGATCGTAGCGAGTGGATTCTATTAAGCTGCTGAGGTGGAAATAATTAGTTGTGTATAACACGTTCTCACTGCTAAGTTGTATGTGTCACACGAGATCACAGTTATTTTGAACCTCTTGGCGTTGCATCCCTTGCAACGCTCACTATTCTAATTTAGAATCACTCGCTAAACCCGTGTTTCAATATTAGGATCGAGCTCAATGATGTAGGTTTTGCTGACGCAAAGTAGCCTTCTATATTTTTTGTTTTGTTCTATCATATATTATTTTGTTTTGTTATTTCTATCGTCTGTTATGATACTATAATCTGTAATGTTTTAAACGAAGGAAACATCGTTTAAAACTTATTCATTGATACTCAGAAAATAAAGACTATGTAATATTTATCTGTTTTATATACTTACTCTTGACTATTTCTTAATACATATAATTTGCTTTAATCTTCCCTACATTTAATTGTATTAAGATGCGCGTCCAACAGAGCTGTGGGAAGCAGCTTAGTGGCGTGCAAAGAAAACCTCCAATAGTATTACTTCATTTCTTGTAAACGAATCATATATAATGTTTACCAATTTGCTCAGGGGTAGTGAATGTTACTTTAAAAAATAGACGGTATCAGATTCCGTCTTACTACATCTTTGTTTAAGAAATGCGTTTAGAAACTGCATCCATAATGAAATAAGTCAAAGAAAAAATTACATTTACTTAAAGTTGATAACATAAGCATCGTTTTATTTGCACAATTAGTATATATAATAATAATATTTTATGTTATAAAGGACATAATTATTTTGTAGTTCGATAATTAAAACAATCGCTACAAAAGTATGTCTCTAGCAGATATTACAAAATTTTAATGTGATACGTCATGTGTATGTTATGGTTTAGTTCTTTTTTTGGAGCCTAATAAAAAAATCTGAATTCGAATTTGCCACTCGCTTTGTTTATAAGGATAAAAACTATAAAGAGACTGAACGAAGAGAAGAATAGAAGTTCAAATATTTCTAATACTGTTATAGACTCAACACTGAAAAACCGGCCAAGACCATGTCGGACCATGCTCAGTGTAGAGTTCCGGAGCCGTTCATACAAAAAGATACACGATGAAAATATACGATGTGAAAAAGTGCACTGGCGGAAGAGCGTATCTCCACGACACCTATGTGATTTTGCGCAGTTTTTCGGCAAATATTCAAAAAAGGTATATCCTATTATGATGAAAAATATTTTTTGTCCAAAGTATTTAGTCAGCTTTATTTTTGGGAATATTTTTCATATTTTTTTTGGACTGTCGAAATAAGTGCCACACATTTATATTTGCTGTTTATTTTTGTTCAGTTACAAATGTGCCCCGAAAAATATTTATTATTTTTATTTAACTATCAAACTTATACAAGACACCTATACTCCAAATTTGATCAATATACATCATGTAGTGACATACGGACGGATGGACGGACATGACAAAAATATACGGGATCCGTTTTAAAAATTTAAATGTAGCTTTGTTTCACGCTCGCAGCAAAATCGTATTTTGCATACTGTTACATCGCAGGTGTTTTTTTAATAATTTGTATTTCTTTCAACCGGGGCCAGCAAACTAACAAGTTTTTTTTCTATAAAATATACAGCTTCTTTTTTTCACAAGGCATGGGAAAAACATCTTGTATCGAAAAGTTTGTGTGTATTTGTACCAAAAGGAACGTTTAAAAATAATATAGAGGATCCTAGTACACTCGTACCTTACCCAATATTCCTGTGAGAGGAAACATGTGTCCATCAAGTATAGGATTGTATCAAGTATAGGATTGCCACATCAGAAAACTTTTAAGATTTGTACATATTTGGCGTTTACTCTGCTTCAACTTCGTTAGCGTATTACACAGGGTGATATCTAAGACCAGATACAAAATGTTTATTTCTGAGTCTACACAAAATTATGATCAATTTTTAGTAGTAGACGAACGTCGATATTATAATCTATTTGGGGGCCACCCGTTTTAAAAGTTGATCAGAATCGTAATTCATAACTTAGAAAAATAATTGTATCATGTCTTTGATTTCACCTCGAGCGTAGTTTATGAGTTCTCATTTAAATAAAACATTTATTTAAACGGATTTTAAACCAGGTAGATGGTAAACCATGATACATATATCAAAAAGTGGTGATTTCTCAGATCATAGAAAGTTCTATGGGTAATTTAATTTGTTCTTTGATTAGATTATTTTAAATTTGGTAATCTCATTACAACAACTTTATTACAATAATATAATTGTGGCAACCCTAGCGTTGGCACGTTGATAAATGACGTCACTTCTCACAACAGGGGTATAATGTGGCGCTCACGTCTTAATGAGTTATTTTATCTGGGTCAATACTTTCCTAAGCCAAATGTGCCTCGTTATATAGATGAAAGCATCCTCTAACGATGCCTAAAACTCTGATGGAATATTTGGATATCAGAATAAAATGTTTGAACTTCACATCTGAATAGGTAGACGATAGGTGTTTTAATACTAATTAGCACACCTAGTGTTGAAGTATTATTATTCTATGGACCTAGGATCCAGTTGTTTGTACTTTAAGATCCAGAGTTAAGAGACACCATGGTTAACTTCAATTTAAACCCGGATCGGGTCAATGGGGGCCAAAACGCCTTTTGACGCTCTCGACGCCCTCGACTCGCGATAATATAGTTATTCGTGCACCAAAAGATCAAAGGTTTTCCTTGCTGCGAGTACCTATGTTGAACCATGCGTAAGCGAAGGATTCTTTTATTGAATCACGAGCATAGCTAGTGATTCTAGATTAGAATCCTGAGCGTAGAAAGTGATTCCACGGCAAGAGATGCAAATACCTTTAGTCTCGTGAATGTGAAAGTCTGTGCCGACGCATATATGTACGTTCCTCTTAATTTTAAAAACTACTCTCAACAAAACTTTCCAGTTGTGTTGTTTAGACACCAGAAAAACACAAAGGCTATTAGTAGCATATGTATGCGGAAGAAGTCGCGGGCAACAGCATGTATATTATGTATACATTATGGAATATTTACTACCCCGAAACAAATGGGTAAAACCGGAAATTGTTGTTTACAAGATGCGTTAGGCATTTATTTATTGTTTGTCAATGTACTTCAATGTTTTTACGAATATTTGTTTCGTTTTTGTCGCGAAATAGGAGATTAAAATAATAAGAGTTCGGTTTCAACGTTTTTTTTTAAATCGACATCTAAAAATATCACTAGATAGTTAAATTTACAAGTTAAAGTTTAATAGATAAAGTTTACAAACTTCATATATTTCTAATTTTTTTATAATATTATTTTGTTTATATATCAAAAACAGCGTGTCATGGTGCGTCGCGGCCCAAGGAAATAAAAAGTTGCTTTGCCTCACGCTTACAGCAAAATCGCATTTTGCACACTATTTGCTCGTAGCAAAATTAGCATCTTAGAAGCTGCTGAGGCGAAAAAAAACTTTATTTTCACTAATTTAAAAATCTATTGATATTTGCCTAGGTAAATTCGCAAGACTACCTTAAACGTAGCAAGCGCTAATGGCAAACGAGCGTTGCCAATTAGTAAACAGAAATTTTAAACTGCTTAAAATTACGAGTATGCACTGTTCATTAAAATAGAGCACGTAAATTAAAACCGTATAATTGGAAATTAAAAAATACTGGGAATATATTCTGGCAATTAAAGTAAATTGGTAATTAACATTATTAACGATTGAAATGTCCGAGTCAACGGTAAATGAACATATAACTACTTTATTTGTGTAAAAGTGCGGCTAAAAGTAATGTACCATTTTTTATTATGTTGTTACGAGTATAAAAAACCGGCCAAGTGCGAGTCGGACTCGCGCACCGAGGGTTTCGTACAAATTATTACCCGGTGAACAATGCGGGCATCTGTCTGCCGTTATTGTTGCGTTTCGATACTTTGAAGGCTGGCAACTAGCGACCTTGGTATCTCCACTCCGTAGAGCCGCGGCAGGTTCATCGCGGTCTGTAGTGGGGGTATACAGGCCGTTGCGTTGAGGAGCAGAACGCCGTAAGCGACACAGCTGCGTTCGTAGCGACGAACTGCTTCTCGAAGAATGGACGATAATGTAGATTGAGGCTTGATTGAAAACACTGGTGATGGCTTGAAGGCTTCGATAAGGTAATGAGAGCTCTGGTGAGAAGAGGCTGGCAGCTGGATTCTTGATTGTAGCAATTTTAGGCGAAGTGTTGAGAGAGAGATATCAGCATATTGCCTGCCCCTTCTAATGTTTGAGACGTTACCATAAAGAGAGCCGCTTTTATTTTTCAAAAATACAACATTTTAATTACATTTTCTTTATCACAAATGCACTTATAATTAAATTGCACATTATTTACTTATGTTATTTTATCTTAATTTATGTGTATAGATGCAGAATTACGAGCTTTATAATACAAAAATAGGTATGTATATTTTGATCAAAGAACAAACCAGATGTGAGTGTTTTAGCGTACATTTTTACGTTAAGTTACATTTTCTATAAAAAGATATCAATTGTAAGTATTTAATTAAACGTCGTCTGATCATGACTTTATACAAAACAGCGAGCGTAGTAAAGCAGAATTACATAACAGGTTATGACATTTACGTTAATTACATTTAAGTTATACTACAAAGCGTGAAAGTATGGACTATAACCTGTTTATTTAAAGATGTGTTAAAAATGGTTAGCGTCGCTCAAAAAGAGCTGTTACATGGTAATTTACGCATGTAAGAGCTCTAGACTCACGACTTAATTGTTTCACGCATTTTAGAGATCCTATTCCAGAATAACATTGATATGTTTCCTTTGACCATATGAGGTCGTAAAAATAATGAATTTCTCATGACCATGTAAGGTCGCGAACACCCGATAACGGTTGAGCTAAGTTTGCACCTGGTATCTATAGCATTGCATACAAATGAGGTGCAAACTTAACGCAATCGTGTTGTTAAAATTGGTTTTTTGCAAATAAAAAAATGCTAGTTAGAGACAGGGCTATAATTTTCATGTAATATTTATGTTCATTTATATAAATTGAGAAAAATTAAAAATATCGTTTGGGGGCGGTTACATTCTCCTTAATAAAACAAAATCTAAACACAATAAAAAATAAAATGTTCGCAAATGTGCAGGACTTATTTGCCCCCCCCTCATATTCGTCGTTCTTTTACAAAATAAAAATATATATTTTTAAATTTACTATGTGGGCTGACCATGTTTATAAATATTACAAATTTCAAATAGCGCAAGTAGTTTTTGAGATATGGCACTCTGATAGTCGGATAGACAGACAGAGTCGCACCGTATGGTATGGTAAGGCAGCAGGGGTATTCTGCGACTTATCAAAAGCGTTTGATGTGATTAGTCATGAGTTATTATTAGAAAAGATAAGGCACTACTGGATTAAAAATAGTAACCGTCGGCTATTTACATCATTCCTTAAAGATAGACAGCAGACGGTTGAGATCAAAATTAAGGGCAGCAACATAAAATCTGATGCAGGAATTCTGGATCTCGGGATTCCACAAGGCTCTGCACTCGGAAACACCCTGTTCTTAATGTTAATAAATGATCTCCCTACCTCTGTTGCCGACGGCCTGATGGTACTGTTTGCTGATGACACCACTGTGGTAGTAAAGGCACACACATATGCCCAACTTGAACAAAAAATAATACACACATACAACCAACTCCACAAGTGGTTCTCAGCAAACGGCCTTATCCTAAATGCGATGAAATCGAATGTGATGTTGTACACAGCAAGTAACATGAAAGACTTCCCACTGATACAGAGTCCCATACCACGCTGTGACTCATGCGAGTTCCTCGGATTAACCATCGACAGCAGGCTTAAATGGAAAACCCACATAGATCGTCTGTGCGACAAGCTGGGGGGTGCAGTATTCGCGCCGCGTAAACTGAAGCCAGTTATCTCCAGTGATGCACTGCTTAAGGTATATTATGCCTACTTCTTTTCCCTCATGTCCTACGGAATCATCTTGTGGGGTAACTCGACAGATTCCGACCGGGTTTTTAAAATGCAAAAAAGAGCCATACGCGTAATGGCAGCTGTAAATCCGAGGCACTCATGCAGAGAGCTCTTCAAGCAATATAGAATATTGACACATTATTCTCTGTATGTATACGAAATATTAATGTTCAATATACATAAGTTTAAACGCGCAAATATTCCTGGCAGAATAACCCGCCAGACGGGGCGATTACTGTCCGTGCCTCGGCGGCTAGCGCTGCTCGACAAGAACCCGCGCGTAATAGGCCCTTCATTTTACGAAAGACTGGGTAGTCTTACGTAAAATGACGGGCCAGCCTCAGAAACGAGAAATCGGATGAAACATTTGGTCGCCGGTTAAAAGAACTTTTAATGTCCAATACCCTGTATTCTGTACGAGAATACAGCGAAAACCAATTATAATTTAGTGATTAAATTTTATTTTATTTTTGACGTATACTCGTACCTACGTAATCAATATTTTGAAATTTTATTTTTAACTGTACCAATATTTTGCAGGCACCTATTTTCAATTATTTTGACATGTATTTCATTAATTTTTTTATTTAATTTGATTTCACTTTCGATTTTGACATTGTATTGCCTAGGATAACCTAGATCTCATATACTGACCTGTTTCTAGTTTCTATTTTTGTGATATATATTTTATCTTGTATTTTTATTTAGAAATTTTTATTATTATTATTGATCGCGTCCTTTTTTTTTGATTAATATCATTATAATTACATTGTTGTGAATAATCGACGGTCTTATTGTGAAAGCGTTTAATTTTTATCTTGTAAATTATAATGTAATTTTCAATAAGAAATAAATATCTATCTATCTATCTATCTATCTATCTATCTATCTATCTATCTATCTATCTATCTATCTATCTATCTATGGGTTCCTTTTGTACCTTTTTGCTACGGAACCGTAAAATACTGTCTGCTTGTCAGTTTATGTGTGCTACCAGTTTTAAATCCTAGGCTACTTTGTAAAAATAAAGCTAGTCAGGAAGCGAAGTTTGTTTAATAGGACATAATAATATGAGTTATATAATTAATTACTCTCAATTAAATAACATTTCGTTGAGGTAATACTTAGATAAACAATGCTGTAGTCCGTAAGTTACTAGTCCGTCATCGGTACCGCAAATGTATGTAAATAGTGTACCGGATGACCCCACAATTACAAATATAATATTATATAGATTTAACATAAGACCTGAAATACCTACAAAATTTATAAGTTAATAAAAAGTACGATTTGTTCAATAAATTAATTTCATATCTTTCTATCTAACCCCGATAGAAAGATATGAAATCATTGCTTTAACTTAACAGTTAAAGGAATAATATTCATATGTTTAAGTTAAATATCAGTTGTATGAAGCCCATAAGGCGATAAAATACATAGTGGAATAATGTATGTAAACTTTCCACAGGTATTGCACAACATTTGCAACTATACCATAACATTGGTAACTTTCCATAAAAACCCAATATGTTGCACAATAATTGTTAATTGTAATTCTCAGAAATAATAAAATTACCCCCTCCCCAACCAATATACGGCTCGACTATAAAAGCCAAAGCTAATTCAATTGACAATAACCCCACTATATGTGGCATACGAATGAACACATAAATATACAAATAGTCCCCATACTATTCATGTCGTTACATGTCGTTACTACAAGTTATCGGTACTACTTACTAGCCTTTGAAAATACTTACAAGAAATAATCGTCAAGTGAATTAGCTTCAGTCAGATAGATATCATAGTTAAAATAGGAAGCCTAAGTATTGGTTTAGGAACGGGATTTCGATATAAACTGTGACTTTTTATTCTCTACTTCACCTACACTGCTCTTAAAGCTATCGAAAGGGGTTCAGACTGCCTTTACAGTCCTCAGTCTGCACATTGGTCACTTCGAGCCGGATTGATCCTAAGCTCAATAGAATAAAATGTCACAAAGAAACGAAAGTCCGTCTCCGTCGTCAGTAAGGACGACCGACACCCCTGGTGGTATTACCGATACCTCGGAGCAGAGCTCCGAAACGACCACGACCCAGACCTCCGAGTCGTCGAGGGTCACCAGAAGTGCTGCTAGAAGCGGCGCTACTGCGCCGTCATTGGCACCTCCGCAAGCGCCTCCTGGTGCTGGGCGGAAGCGGCTGGTGGCGGCGCAGCCCCCTGGAGCCCTGCCCGCGCCTACTGGCGCACAGCAGGCTCCAGCTCCGGAGCTTCACTACAACGTGCAACAGGCGGGCCCTAGTCCCGGCCCGGCTTCCGCGCTCCTCGCGGGCGCCGCCGGCGAGACCCAGGACCCCAACCAAGCACGAGCCCCCGCCGATGTCGTAGCGTCGTCACAGTACGACGCACAACGGTCGGTGATGGCACCGAGTACCGTGGTCGAAAAACCCATTGCGCCCAGAAAGACGCAATCAAAGGCCTCATCGCGGAAGTCGACAAAGGAGAGGCGAATCCAATTGGCAAAAGCGCGGGAAGTGCTAGCTGCAGCCAAACTAGTAACGCTTGAAGCGGAGCTAGAAACTAGTGAAGAAGAGGACAACGCAAGTGCCACGACGGAAGTGGATACAAGCCGGCAGGTCGAGACCTGGTTGGACCGGCACCACCTCCCAGCCCTTGATTTGAATCCCCATAATTTTTCTTCTCAGTTACAGTATACGACGGGAGCGCCCGCTTTTACGCAGGCGCCCGGCGCGCATGCGCCGCCCGTCCCTGCGGCCACGATGCCCCCCGCGCCCCCTGCGCCCCCTGCGCCGATGTACGCCGTGCCACTACAAGCGCATGCGCCGCCCGCGCCTGCGCCTACGGCCACGCCGTACCCAGCGCTCCCGTCCGCCGTGCTTCTCGGCTCTGCGGGACCCGCTGCGATGGATGGATTGGCGGTACAACCGTACGCGCCGAACAACGACATCATGACCATCACAGAAGCGATCCGGAATGCCATACTGGCATGCAAACAAGATCCCCACACAAGAAAAACGGCGGATCTACCAGTCTTCACAGGTTCCCGACGGCAATGGCTGTCATTCAAGCAGGTATATACGGACACTGCCCCGTACTACACGCCGGGCGAAAATACAGCGCGACTGCAGACAGCTACCCGAAACCTGAAAAATACGGCGATAAATGATTTCGTCATATCCGGTGCCAAGCCGGAACTCATTATGGAGAAGTTGGAAGAGTGCTACGGCAACACGGCGACTCTTGCGGCACTGGAATATAGAAATCTCCGTGAGCTGCCCAAGCTCACCGACAGCGCGCAAGACATCTGTTCGTTCTCGCTCAAGCTCGGAACGATAATGGCTACGTTACAACTCGTCGACGCCCATGAAAGCAGATATAGCTCAGAAGTCCTGCGATCGCTCCATGATAAGCTCACAGTGAATTTACAATCAAAGTGGTATACCTACTCAGCTGACAAACCGAGGCGCGAAAGCGATGTCATGCTGATGGTAAATTTTATGCGAGAAGAAGCCAGATTACGAGAACCGTACACCGTAATCAGCGACGCAACCCAGGTGCCGCCGCGCCATCAGCCCTTCCAGCAACGAAGCCACTTCAACGCGCCCTACGCACCGCGCCCGCCCGGCCAATTTACACGGTACAGTGCGCCACATACATATCCGCAGCCCGCCGCCGTCGCGCAGCCGCGACCCGAGAGGACCCATACCGCCACGGAGAAGAAATGTCCGGTATGTGAGAGTTCACAACATAGTGGCGGCAGAGAGTGCGCGACGTTTTTAGATATGTGTGTAGTTAAACGGCGGGAGATTGCGAAAACGGCGCAGATGTGTTTCAAGTGTCTACATCTCTGGGAAAAACAACATTTTTGCAAGAAAATGATTTGTTCGGCGCCTAACTGCGGGAAAAATCACCATATACTTGTGCATAAGACAATATTAAATCAATTACAGATACAGTTGCGAGTGAAACAGTGTTGTGTGCATGGACCCACAATGACTCTCCCTCCGTCGACCCCGTCCACGGTGCCGCCGGGCCTGCTAAGAAGCCCACCTACACGGCAAGCGCGCCGGACGGAGTCTACGCTGCGCTGCCACTGCCAACCAGCCCGCCCGCACCTACTGGTGCCGCTCGGAAACAGCTGGCAACCGCGCAGCTCCCGGAAGCCCTGCACGCGCCTAGTGGCACACAGCGGGCTCCCATGCCGGCCCCGCGACTTATCGCGCCGGCGCCCGAGCCGCCACTCGTCCTACACACGAGTGACGTCGGCCGGGCCAACATCACCGATCGGCGCCCCCGACGCAGCGCTCGCCGAGCGCGACGCCGTCGGTCGCGCCACCCATCACAACACTTAGAAGCCCTGCGCGCGCCTAGTGGCGCACAGCGGGTTCCTTTGCCGGTCCCGCGACTTATCGCGCCGGCGCCCGAGCCGCCACTCGTACTCCACACGAGTGACGTCGGCCGGGCCAACAACACCAATCGGCGCCCCCGACGCCGCACTCACCGAGCGCGACGCCGTCGGTCGCGCCGTCCAGCCGCGCAGCTCCCAGAAGCCCTACACGCACCTGGTCGAGCACAGCGGGCTCCCATGCCGGCCCCGCGACTTATCGCGCCGGCGCCCGAGCCGCCACTCGCAATCCAGACGAGTGACGTCGGCCGGGCCAACAATACCAATCGGCGCCCCCGACGCAGCGCTCGCCGAGCGCGACGCCGTCAATCGCGCCGCCCAACCACGCAGCTCTCAGAAGCCCTGCGCGCGCCTAGTAGCGCACAGCGGGCTCCTACGCCGGCCCCGCAACTTATCGCGCCGGCGCCCGAGAGGAAAGCGCGCCGCCCACGGCACCCGAGAAATCGCAGCGACGCGCCTTACACACCGCGTCCCCGCCGCCCACGGCGACAGCGCGCCGCCTGCGGCGCAAGAGACACCGCAGCGCGAGAACAGCGCGCCGCCCACGGCGCCCGAGAAATCACAGCAACGCGCCTTACACACCGCGTCCGCGCTGCCCACGGCGACAGTGCGTCGCCTGCGGCGCCCAAGACAGCGCGCCGCCCACGGCGCCCGTGTCATCACAGCAGACCTGAGCATCGAGCCACAACAGCCGACGTCTGCGAGCATCAGGCAACATCAACGTGTCACCGGCACCGGCGAAGTTTCCTATGACTAAGGTCATAGTGGCGGGAGAATGTACCGGATGACCCCACAATTACAAATATAATATTATATAGATTTAACATAAGACCTGAAATACCTACAAAATTTATAAGTTAATAAAAAGTACGATTTGTTCAATAAATTAATTTCATATCTTTCTATCTAACCCCGATAGAAAGATATGAAATCATTGCTTTAACTTAACAGTTAAAGGAATAATATTCATATGTTTAAGTTAAATATCAGTTGTATGAAGCCCATAAGGCGATAAAATACATAGTGGAATAATGTATGTAAACTTTCCACAGGTATTGCACAACATTTGCAACTATACCATAACATTGGTAACTTTCCATAAAAACCCAATATGTTGCACAATAATTGTTAATTGTAATTCTCAGAAATAATAAAATTACCCCCTCCCCAACCAATATACGGCTCGACTATAAAAGCCAAAGCTAATTCAATTGACAATAACCCCACTATATGTGGCATACGAATGAACACATAAATATACAAATAGTCCCCATACTATTCATGTCGTTACATGTCGTTACTACAAGTTATCGGTACTACTTACTAGCCTTTGAAAATACTTACAAGAAATAATCGTCAAGTGAATTAGCTTCAGTCAGATAGATATCATAGTTAAAATAGGAAGCCTAAGTATTGGTTTAGGAACGGGATTTCGATATAAACTGTGACTTTTTATTCTCTACTTCACCTACACTGCTCTTAAAGCTATCGAAAGGGGTTCAGACTGCCTTTACAGTCCTCAGTCTGCACAAATAGGTACATACATTATTTATTATATTTAAATTTCGTTGCTTGAAATTATTTACACTTTGTTGTCATTTTTAGAAAATAATTATAATTCAATATGAAATATTACAAGCTTTTATTTAACTTGCAATGTTATGGAACTATGTTTGTTGAGGTGGAATCTTGTAACTTAAATTTTACCCACTTCCTGGTTTTCGATCATACTGAAAATTTGCATACATATGTACATTGAATGACAATGCAATATTATTATGACATGGAGCTAATCTGAAGAGGGTCATAGGAACTCTGTCATAAAATCACATCCTACCGAGTTTGGGCTCCTTAGAATCGTCTCGGTGTGTTGATGAATGTTTAAAGAAAAGTACAGTTGGCAATCAAGTTGTCACAAAAAGGAAATATTTGACAGAAACTTTTTGTATGTAATTATGTCCAATCAAATCAAAATAATTAGGTACTTAAAAGTACTTATAAGCCATTTTTGCTTTTTTCCTCGCAAGTGTGTTAAGAAAGGTCGTATGAAAGTCGTGGCGCGGCGGCGGCCTGGATCTATATTGTACTGTAATGATCTTTTCAACACACTTGGTCGTAAAGTGGCTCTTATTACACCGTTTTTATGGCTGTAATCCAGTTCATTACACACGCGTGCTTTTTACATTACATAATCGCACTAATGCCTTTTCATTACAGTTTTTTTTTAAACTTCAGGAAATAGGTTTTAGGTACGAACACTATTTTAGGTTATTTTAATAAATCGAAACTGGTACTTGTAAAAAGCAATTAATTGCAATAAATTATAAAGTTTTCTAAACAAAATAACATTTTGATTGTATTAAATTGATATAATTATTCAGTTTATCGTATTTTAATGTTTGGTTGATTGACCTTTGCCTCAACGTGCCTCAACGCTCGTGCGCGCGCATAGACAAATGCATCGGTCGCTTCGCGCCATTTTGATTTCATTGGGCATATGTAATATTTACAAATATTTCATATCGAAGTATGTTATTTTTTTTTAAATGTCAGTATTATGTAAATAGTCTCAAGCAATGATAATTTAAATATAATCATTATGTAGGTACATTTAAGGTAGGTACTCATGACGGATTAATGTTAACGACTTACGACTACAGGATTGGTTGCGCACGTATAATCTAGACCAAATTTTAAGTAAGGTATGATTGTTTTTTTGTTTTTTTCCTCGCAAGTGTGTTGAAAAATGTCGTACGAAACTCGTGTGCATTGGTCATTACACTCTCGGCTTTATACAGCACTCGTCTACGACTCGTGCTGCAAGATATAGCCTCGAGTATAATTACCAACGTACCACACTCGTATCATAATGTACTATTATAACAATATCGTATATGATGTAGTTTTGACCGCAGCGTCTTAGAGGTCTTCGATTATTTAGGGTTCAATAAAGGGCAAAAAATATGATAACTATAAATTTAAACGAATTTTTTACAGCCAAAATAAGAAAATGCTCGTTTTTCAATAAACTTGTCTGTGTTGTTTGTCGTGTGACGTCACGCGACACGCTCTATTTGTATGTTGTAACGCCCAGCCGTTATGCCCGACTTGTTTCTAATGGCTATGAAACAGGACGTAGTATGCAGATTCTGCCAAGAGAGTTTCTAGTGTTTGATTTTTAATGGGTGTCATAATATATACATTTTATTGGCACTAGAACCCTGTTCGATTGGTATCATTGAATAAAATAAATGCTCTGTTTGTCACATCTATACACACCAACCAACGGAACAGTGATGAGCACTGAGTGGTTTTTTCTCTTTGAAGAGATATTCTATTGATTTTTCCACCCTTTATACCTAAGTGTATAAGTACAATAAGAGTGATATCCCGATACGAGTGGTAAACCGATTCATTCGATGCACTTTTTCATTCGTCCGATATTGCCGCATGAGTGCACGGTATGCATGATTAAATCCAGTTCTCTATCCATACTTTATATAAAAAAATATAATAATGTTGTTTTAATCAAATTCATACGTCATAAAAGTTAATAAACCGATGGTAGGTACTAATTATTTTGACTTTAATATGATCGACTTTTGGTTTGATCTACCAACAATTAAGGTTAATTCGAAGAGATCTCTTCGAGGAATAAGTTCACCTTTGGACGAATATATACTTTTTGTAAACAATTTTGTTTTATATCTTATTTGTGCAACTCAGTCTGTGTTTCATCCCTTGCAGTGCCGATGCCAAGCGCAATAGGAAAAAGAGGGTCAACGACCCCACAAGGTAAAAACCTAAACGTTCCGAAGACAACGATTCGAAGAAAACGATTTTGCCTACGAATCGGTACATGGAATGTACAGACTATGTCACGAGCTGGAAGGATGGCTGAAGTTCGTCACCAACTAAAGAGTTACAATCTCGACCAACTTCAAGGCAAGGAACTGGTTCGATAGACAATTAACTTATTAACAAATTATAAATAAGTAGAATCAACTCCAAAAAAAAACACCAAAAGTAATGTGTAAAAGGTCAACACTTACGATTTTAGTAAAAAACACGACGCTACCAACTCCAAAATAACATTACTTGTACCTATATACTGTATAAATTGAGGAGAAAACGGTTACTTGTAAGTTGTAAGAGTATGGAAGAAACTAAATGATGCAGTTATATTTTTACTTTTTAGTGTTTTCTTTTTGGAGTTGATTTTATGTTTCGTTATAGAGTTAATTTATTTCACACTTTTTAGTTAATCGTTACTTAAAAGTATATCGTGACAATGCGAACAAGCCCAAACACGGGAAAATATGTAGAATTGGGGTCTTGATCCACATACTTGTAGCGCCATTGGAAAAGAGAGAAGAACGTTTAATTGCATTAGCTGTTGCTTCTGCAAATTTGAAAAAATGTAATTGCAAAAAGCCAATTTTTTACACTTGATACAAGTTTACACTTGTAAAGTGTCCGCTGACGAATTATTTAATAAATAAAGGCGTTATAATGTGAAGTCTAGAGAGTTTAATGCACTATATCTTTTAAAAAAAATCACCTAACCTAGTTCTATATTCGCAATAACATTAAGACATTTTTATTTAAAGTACAGGTTTGTTACTAAGAGCGTCATTTGTCTCGTAGAGACTAAGCTTTATTGTCTTCTATCTGAAGGCATAAATGGATAGGTTAAAACCTTTTAACCGAGTCTAGATTTGATTAAGCGAGAAGGTCAAAGGTCGGGTGTGTTCCCCCAATGACCTTTGCTCCTCTTAGCACTGGCTGTTAATTATATTTCGTCGGCACTTGCTTTTGCCGATGGCGTTGTCCCTTTTGGGATGCGTTTAACCCTGTATTTGCTACAGTTCTTTACGATATTTGCAGCTTATTTTCTTTTTTTTTAACGTGGCCCGAGTTACTACGTGTTGCCGCGGCGACGGTTACGGAATTTAATCCATGTAGCAATTTATGATGCCCGGCCTCGCATTGGTTTACCCCGCACGGTACATATTTACATTTAGTTGTCCGTCTATGCGCAGAGTTCAGACAGCGGAAACATATTTTCGCGTTTTTCGCCATTTCCCAACGTTCCTCGATCGATGCCGACAGAAATTTGGTACACGAGCCGACTTTATGTTCGTTAGAGCTATCACAAATTGCGCATTTTGATCGACTCGATTCCCTATACTGCGGCGGCGGCGGCGGCGGCGGCGGTTGTCGAGGCTTAAAATTATTTGGCTTTTTATTTTCCCGATACTTTATTTGCGCTACCGTGCGTGGCCGATTATCGTATCTATTTGGTCGATCATCGAAATCGCTATCTGAATCGCTGTCACGCTCGTTTCTGTATGGTGGGGGGGCGTGGCCTAGTGCCAGCCTGGCGCGCGGGACCTGGGTCGTTGTAAACCGCGTTCACCAAAAATCGTGGTTTAAAAGATTTTGAGCGTGTCGTCCGTTTCGCGGCGTAACTTATTTCATTCAGAAAACTCGACATCGCAATTAAATCCGGCAAATCCATATTTGCTTGTTTATATTTTGACCACTCGTAACGTACGAGGATATTTAATTTATCTATGATATTATTTACGAGCTCGGGCGCGTGTAAATATTTATCCTGTCGTAACGATTTGATTGTGGCCACCGCGTTCGCGACGTGTGCGGCAAAACTGACTATATTTGAATTATCCTCTGCCAATCGAGGCATCCGTTTTACGTTATGAATTTCGGTCAAAACAATTTCTTCTGGATCCCCGAAATGTCTCTCAAGAGCCTCCATTATTTCGTAGGGGTCCTGAACCGTATACATGATCGATTTGACCGCGGTGCGCGCCTCGCCTTTTAACGCACGCCGAATGCGACTGACGTTGTTCACCGAGCTGAACATGGGCGCGGTGTCTTCGAATTCGGCGCGGAAAGCTATCCATTCGGTAATATTTCCGTCGAAATGGGGCAATTCCGGCGCGGGCCGTTGAATTATTGGAGCGTACGTATGGGGGTTCTCCAACGCGTGCACTGGCATAGCACGATTCCGCAGTTGTTCCGGTCGCAGGGGACTTTTAACCTCTTCGGCGCCAGACTTTCGTATCGACTGTTGTCTTACCCAGCTACGGACTCGGTCGTTTTCATCAACGTCGGAGGTCGTACCACCGCTGTTAGATCGCACCCTACACTGGGCGATCTGCAGCTTACACTCAGCGGTATCGGCCTCCTTACGAGCGAGTTCGAGCTTGGCTTTACAAACTTCCAGTTCGGCCATTAATTTCGAAAGTTTGGCGTCGCGTTCCCTATTGTGACGCGGTTCTATCTCGCGGAGAGATGCGCGATCTCTGCTACGTTCGCGCGCGTTTTCTAACACTGTACCCGACGTACTTTTGTTTGCAATTAACGTGTTATCGAGATTTATGGGGTTTTCGGCACTATTCACTCGCGTTTCCCTATTCACTCGCGGGTCCCTACTGTGCGCGCGCGGTTCCCTATCCTGCGGGCGCGGTTCCCTACTGAGCGGACGCGGTTCCCTACTCTGATCACGGTTGCTATTGGTGCCGTCGCTTCCTTCATTGGACGGCATTGGTGTGGGTCGGTGTTGATACCCTCCCGGTGCGGCAGATGTGGTATCGCGCGGCTTGCGTGACCGCAGCGATCTTCCTTGTTCCGACATCTTCTTGCTGGCGCACGTGGGGTTCCCTAACCTTACCTACCTAACACCTATTCGTAGACGCCACTGAGTGCGACGTCTACGGGCCTGATCCCTACAGACTTAACTCGATGGCGTGGATCCCTCGGTGCACTGAATCTCCCGCCAAAGCCTAAGTGCTATGGCCAGGGCGTTTGAAAGCAGTGTGATGATGTCGACCATGCGACATATGCAACGAAAGTTGCCAGACACCCCACGGAGCGAGCTCAACGTGTTCGGCCTTGACTTCAAACGGAGCGAGCTCAACGTAATCCGTCCTTCCGCGAAAGCGGGCGAGTGCGTGAGGCGGTTAAACCCTGGCACTTTGGTCCCTAACCTGAGCCGAGTGACCTTCAAGCTCAGCACGTACTTGTTTCTTTTTTCTTTCTTCTGCCCGAAGTCCACTTGATTTGTCGTTGATCTTCTTTCTTGATCCGACGCCGAAGGACCACTGTTAGGTGCGGGCTATAGCGGGCAGGAGAGCTTCGTTACCGGGAATTACCAGGAACCAGGTTACCAGGATACCAGGATACCAGAGGGATGATGTAAATAATAACTCTTATTTAAAATACTGTGTAGAGTGTGAGTAGTCTGAGATGGAATTGATTGAATGGGACTTGGCCGCCATTATATTCCGTCGTTCCATCGCACACTTAGTGGGGGTGTGGTCAAGTGTATAATTTATTGAGTAAAAACAGTTTAGAATGAGACAAAACAATAACAAACAATAATCTTACAGTACTAACTTATCCTAAACACGATACAAATTTTATAATTAATTAACATAAAACTAAGTGTATAAAATTACGGTATATAAAAATTATAATGCTGTATGCGAAAGTTATGTACAATTATAAGCTATATGAGATAAATTATTTACTATCATAAGCTATATGCGACAAAACCTTTATCTCATACATAAAATGGGATAAATATATCAAACACATACTTTTCACTGAACAAGCACTAAAGTTTAGTAAATCGACAAAGTGGGACGCTACCTATAGAAAATCACTAAACTTTATAATGCACAAACAAGTACTTAAAATTTGATATTAATACTTTTTATGCTTGATAAGTGTGTTTTTTAAGTAATCTTATGTTATATATTAAAATACACTTGTCATTTGTATTTTTTTATGCTGTAATTTTCAATTTATTTTTTATTAACTTTTTGACACAATAACTAACTAAAGGGATCCATAGAATTATTCCTGTCTTTTTTAGCATGAGAATACATTTATAAATACAACTTGAATGTTAAAACTGCTCGTCGTGTTATAATTATAGAAAATAAACCCATATTCAGGATTGACATATTTTCGTTCTGTTTTTATGTTCAAGCCTCCGTAACATTCAAACGTTATATACATGATTTTGACTAATTTGAAATCCTTAAAGTATGCCGATTCATTTGATACTAACCACTTCATAACTTCAAAGTACAAGTGTGTTTTTTGCGGTCCCAAACATTAACCAACTTTTTCTCAATTGTCGCTTTTTCACCTTTTCAAGTTTTAAGAATTAAAAAAAAATAGCTATAGCACTTAGAGACATATTTTTTTCACGGAAAGATAGCTTATGCTTTGTTATATTACAAACTACTCATAACTCCATATCGACAAAGTAAAAATGTTTCCCTATAACCGGCACGAATATGATATCGACGATTTTTTTCGGTATTCGACAAAGTGGGACGTTGGGCACTAAACTTTGAGGCCTTAAAAAGGTGCTTAAATTGCTCATTTATGGGTCGAAATCATAGGTTTATTATAGTATGTTCTATCAGTTTTCATTGAAAGTCGATTTTCGGTAGGTTTTGCCATATTTCACTAAACTGCCCGTAACTCCGAAACTAGAATCGACAAAGTGGGACGTTTTACTAAACTCCCTCACAGATATAACCGTATACGAGGAAAGACAATCGAATCCAACACATAGTTAAAAAAATATGTAACGAATATCCATGTCGGTGTGATGATAATACTCGTATTAGAAATAATTCAATGGATCCCTTTAGTTAGTTATTATGTCAAAAAGTTAATAAAAAACGAATTGAAAATTACAGCATAAAAAAATACAAATGACAAGTGTATTTTAATATATAACATAAGATTACTTAAAAAACACACTTATCAAGCATAAACGATACGAATCCACGAAATGACATTCCTGCCGAAGCTACATGTTTATGTAACTTATTTTCGCAAAAATAACACGTCACTCGGCAGACAATCTTTGACAAAATGAAATTCACGCCCCACCTTATTTTTTTTTAGGATATTAAAGTTAAAAGTTTTGGGTCCGAATTGTATATTTGGTTCCACATGAAATATAGTAATGAAAATAAATAAAAAGAAAACCCATATCAATAGTTAACATAAATATATGCATTATTACTTTTAGTTGAATCGGCAATTCCTAAACGCACAACATTTAAAAAAACATACCTTTGCTACAAAATATTTATCAGTCCCAGAAGTACATTAAGACTAAATAAACTGTATTATGATTTGGACACAATAATTGTTGTTTTTTTTTCTATTATTATTGGCATTAACCATGCATTAACTAAATGCAGAAAACACAAGTTTTTTTAAATCTCAGTTTTTGTACGTTACTATTGGCTGTATGGTGAATTTTCAAAGTCTTGGCTGAAATTAAAAGTAAAAACCTGCATAATAATGTACACTTCCCAGTACTGTCCGGGAAGTAATGCCACTTTTTTAAAAAAATCATTATCGTATCAACGTATATAACGATGGACTTCGCGGTGTGTTTTTACTACATTAATGGTAACATTTCCGAGCAAGTTGGAGAAAAAGCTTTAAATACCTAACTAAGTTTGAATAAGAGTTTTTTGTTATTATTTACATTTGTAATGTTTGAGGATGTTTGTTACATATACCTACTGTACGCAGAGTGCTGACCAGGCAAGCATTGCACACGGCACCAATTTTAACACGATGAAGGAAATGCTGATGCAGCGGCACGTGTAGCAGCCCGGCCCCGGCGGCGCCAGCGAGGACGCGGCGACGCTACTTCGTTTCTAACATCGATCGAGTCAACTCATTTTAATTATTATTTTAATTGTAACATTTCCTTAAATAAATTGTTATAAGTAATTTCGGTTTTTTTTTAGCTATCCGGCTGCAGCTTCCATAATTGGCGCAGTCGGTAGGATATTCACGAGCCGGTCCGCGAGTCGCGAAAGAGGATTATCGAAATCCTTGCACCCCAGCATCGGTGGAGACCTTGAAGCCTTCAGCGAGTACACGAACCTACGGAGCAGCGCCGGAGTATCCGAAAATCGATAGCCGCTCAAGACGCCGAGATGTTCATGTAAGTGTACCACTGAGATTTATTTGTAGTGTTGCTATTTTCCTTCCCATAACTTAGTTCATAGTCCAAGATTGCTCATTCACGAGAGTCTAGGGAAACCTTAGTAGATTGAAATAGGGATTTAGAACGTTAGTATAGACTCTAGTATTTCCGATACAGACGAGAGTTGCGAATTAGAAATTATGGCTACCGATCCCGATGTTATTTTCAAGGCCCTACGCCTTGTTCCTGATTTCGACGGGAACCCAAACGTACTAGCTAGATTTATTAGAATTTGCGATCAGTTAGATGAAGCCTATGCCCAGGAGGGCAACCACCTCGGAAATTTGTGTTTAATGAATAGCATTTTAAACAAAGTCACAGGACCTGCTGCCCGTACTATTAACGCTAATGGAATTCCTGAAAAGTGGGCTGGCGTTAGAAGTGTATTAGTTAACAATTTTTCCGACCAGAGAGACGAGACCGCTCTCTATAATGATTTATCTGTACAAGTTCAAAGTCAAAGCTCTCCTCAAGAGTTTTATGACAGATGCCAAACGCTTTTTAGTACTATTATGACCTATGTCACCTTACACGAAACCGTCGCTACCACAATAGCGGCTAAAAGAGAATTATACAAAAAATTAACTATGCAAGCATTTGTTCGAGGATTAAAGGAACCCCTCGGTTCTCGTATAAGGTGCATGAGGCCGGAAACTATTGAAAAGGCCCTGGAATTTGTCCAGGAGGAGTTAAATACTATATATTTGCAGCAGAGAAATGACTCGTTAACTCACCCGAAACCGAACGTGACTCAGATGATTAATAGGGCTCCTCCGAGTCCTGTAAATCCGACCCCGTTTGTCGTAACTCCAAAACCTTTTACTTTTGGTAATCAAATATTAAATCAATCCCAACAACGCCCTTCCACGGCGCCTCAATTCAGATTTAATGCTCAGACTGTCCCGCACTCAACAGATGTTCAAAGCCTTACCACCCAATTATAAGCCAAGGAGTAACGTCTTTAAGCTTCCTCTCAGACCTCAGGCAGGGCCCCAACCCATGAGTGGAGTGTCCCACTTTGTCCCCAGAGGTTTGCCGCTGAACCAGGGTTGGCGCAACCCAGGACAATCATCATCGACTAACTATAACTATTTCACACCTGCCGAACTTAACTTCAATTATAATAACTATTCAGAATACGACAACAGCTACTATACTGACCAAGAACCAGAATACTGGAGCCCCGAAACTCATGAGAACTACCACGACGGATATAACTATGACTTTTATCATGAGAATCCCCAACAACCGACGTGTATTGCCTCCGCTATTCCTGACGTACCCCAACTGGAAATGGACCCTCACCCCCAACAACCTAATAACGAAACTGAGGATTTTCCGAAAGTCAAGAATACACGCAAACCAAAATATAAATTAATATGCAGACCCAGAGACAGCTTCCTTACGTACGCAAAGATAATCCTACCTTAAACTTACTTATCGACACAGGTGCGAACCAATCATTTTTAAGCCCCGAAGCAGCGCAGAAATATTATCCGCACATTCCTTTGAATTACGACCCATTCGAGGTCACAAACGTACACGGCACATCGAGAAATAAGCATTCAATTACCCTACCATGTTTTAATGAATTTAATGAATCAGATGAAATTAAGTTATTTGTGTACCGATTTCACAACCACTTCGATGGACTTATAGGCCTTGATTTATTAAGCAAATGGGAGGCAAACATCGACTTAAAAAACGAAAAACTAATTACCCGATCAGCATCAAATAAAATTCAAATGTATAATTCGAGGAACGTAAATCTATACGAGGACATTTTACCGGCACGGTCCTCCAAATTAATAAGAATACCTATTAGCGCCCCGGATGGCGATGCTTTGGTTCAGGAACAAATGGTCAGTAACTGCCTTATTCACGAATGCATAACAACAGTCACAAATGGCCGTGGAATATGAGAGATAGAAAATCAGACGGATAACGATTTAATTATATCATTAGATCGCCCTGCGCAAGCGGAGCTGTTCAATATTAAGTGCACGCGCACTGGGTATCCTATTACATTACAGGAACGCGCTAAGGAAATAATACCACGCTTACGTACGGATCATTTAAACGCCGAGGAGAAAGCGAATTTAACCACGCTTTGCTCTAGGTACGCGGATGTATTTTATTTAGAAGGCGAACCTTTATCCTTAACAAATAAAATTAAACACTGCATTCGGACAACTGACGAAATTCCAGTATATACAAAAAGTTATCGGTATCCGTTTATTCATAGAGACGAGGTACGTGACCAGATTTCCAAAATGTTACAACAGGGAATAATTAGACCTTCGGACTCAGCTTGGAGTTCACCCATTTGGGTTGTCCCTAAAAAGTTAGACGCATCAGGCAAAAAGAAATGGCGTATAGTTGTAGATTTTCGGAAACTCAATGACAAGACCGTCGACGATAAATACCCAATTCCCAATATTACCGACGTACTGGACAAGTTAGGTAACTGTCATTATTTTACCACCCTCGACCTGGCTAGTGGATTCTACCAAGTTGAGATGAACCCAGAAGATATTCCGAAGACGGCCTTCAACGTCGAAAATGGACATTTTGAGTTCGTCCGTATGCCCATGGGGTTGAAAAACTCACCCTCCTCATTTCAGAGGGCTATGGACAACGTCCTGAGAGGGCTGCAACATTCCATCTGCCTAGTCTATCTCGATGATATCATCGTTTTCAGTACTAGCCTCCAGGAGCACATGGTGAACTTGGAACGGGTCTTCGAACGACTCAGGGAATCCAACTTCAAGATCCAGATGGATAAGTCTGAATTCCTGAAGTTGGAGACGGCCTACTATAGAGGGCTACCCGTTGCCTAAGACACCCAAGGAAATAAAACAATTTTTAGGACTTATAGGCTACTACCGTAAATTTATACCAGACTTCGCGCGCATAACGAAATCCATGACACAATGCCTAAAAAAAGGGCATAAAGTTACTTTGGACTCGACCTACATAACAGCGTTCGAAAAATGTAAGCGACTACTGACTAACGATCCTATACTACAATATCCTGACTTCAAACGTGACTTCCTAACCACAGATGCCTCCAATGTAGCCGTGGGAGCTGTACTCTCTCAAGGTCCTATAGGATCAGACAAGCCCATCGCCTATGCATCCCGAACCCTTAACCATAGTGAATTACACTATAGCACAATAGAAAAAGAACTTCTCGCAATCGTGTGGGCAACCAATAACCCATTAAAATGGGTTATGAACATAAAGGACCCCAGCTCGAGACTCACTAGGTGGAGGTTGAAACTTAGTGAGAACGCCTTCATAATCGAATATAAAAAAGGTAAGTTCAATACAAACGCCGACGCCCTGTCGCGAGTAGAGTTACATAACGAGGAAGTCAGTTCTGTAGTAGCAAATGCGACCGACCACCCGTCACTTTTGGATGACTCCAAAACTGATACTGTTCACACCGACAAAGAAAATCCAATACTCGAAATACCGATTACTGACGAACCTCTGAACAAATTCCACCGACAATTATGATTGACCCTGACTGGTGACCTGAAAAGAAATGCAATAACCTACCTAAGACCTACAATAACCAAACCATTTGAGACCCACATTAGAACTTCAGTACAGCTTTCAGAATCAACCCTCGAGGAAGACCTTATTAAGGCAGTAAAAGAATATGTAGTTCCTAAAATAAAGACCGGGTTACTGATAACTCCCACCTTAGCTATGTACAAAATAATTCCTATCTTACAAAAAACATTTGCAAGCTCCACCATGAACCTTGTACTCACCAAAGTGGAAATGGAAAACGTTAAAGAATACTTAAGACAGCAGGATTTAATACGTTGTTATCAAGAGGGTAAAACCAACCATCGTGGTATCAATGAGTGCTATTTATCCCTTTCCCGCAAGTATTACTGGCCAAAAATGCGAGAACACATATGAAAATTAATTAATGAATGCATAGTGTGTGGCCAAGCAAAATACGACCGAAATCCGATTCGCCAACAGTTCAATATAGTACCGCCAGCTACGAAACCATTTGAAATAGTTCATATGGACCTTTTCACCTGTGAAAAGGAAAAATACGTTACCTTTTTGGACGCTTTCTCTAAATATGGGCAAGCGTATCTACTAAGAGACGCTACGACATTAAGTATCCTGCAGGCTTTACTTACCTGTAGCACTCATCATGGATTACCACTTACCATCATAACTGACAACGGAACAGAGTTCACAAATCAAATGTTTGCCGAATTCACCAGAATTTACAAAGTTAGACACCATAAAACACTGCCGCATTCCCCAAACGATAACGGAATAATCGAGAGATTCCATTCCACCCTCTTAGAGCATATTAGGATCTTACATTTGCAAAAGAAAAATGAACCCGTAGTAAACCTAATGCCATACGCAATTATAGCATACAATAGCTCTGTACATAGTTTTACGAAATGCCGACCAATTGATATTATAACAGGACACTTTGACCCTAGGGACCCCTTAGACATAGATTTAACTGAACATTTACTGCAAGAATATGTTCAATCCCATCGTGGGCAGATGAGAAAGGTATATGACGTCATCAACGAACGCTCGTTGATAGACCGAACAGCCCTAATAGAAAATAGAAATAAAACTAGGGAACCAGAAGTTGAATACCAACCCCAGCAACAGGTTTTAATCAAAAATCCCATAGCCAGCCGCAAAAAAATTGCCCCTCGGTACACACATGATAAGGTTCTAGCGGACCTACCCATCCACATTTATACATCAAAAAAACGTAACCCTATAGCAAAATCTAGGATTAAACGCACCCCTAAAACAAAGGAATTGTTACAGGACCATGCTGACGCTGACATTCGCCTTGACGACCACCCAGGCTCAAGAGATAGAACTTGAGAGCCTTTCTGAAGGGCCGGGACTATTACCCTTCTGACTTGGACCAATGAGACTAATATCCCACTATCACAGTTTCCTACTGTTCACCGACCTATCCGTAATAGAAAATAACATTTACTTAGTAAAGACACAGATTACAGAGACCGCCGAAGGATTGAAAAACGGAACCATTTGGCTATTCGAAACGCAAGTAGAATATTTAAATTATAAGTTAGACAGAACCCTAGATCAGTTAAAAAGCCTTGAACTTACACGCACAAAGAGAGGCCTCATCGATGGACTCGGATCTATTATAAAAAGTATTACAGGAAATTTACATCAAACTGACGCAATCAATTATAATAACGCCATCAAAGTTTTGCAAGAAAACCAGAATAAAATCGCGATAGAGTCAAATAACTATATAAGTTTAAATAAAGAATGGATGTCCTGTCATGACCGTGTAGTGTCTCAAATTGTAGAAAACCAGGCTAAACTAAATGAAACTTTAAACTTAGTACTGACGTCACCTTTTTACACCGGAAAAATATTACTCAAGGTCGCCAAAATCGACCAACTCTTAACTATAATTAGTGATAACATAGATGAGTTAGCTCTCGAACTAAGTAGAATAGAGATTATTTTAGCTTTCACTCGCGCTTCGAGCGGACACCATATGTCGTTAGGAATCAAACCTCTTAACAGTATGCTGAAAGCGCTTAGAGATAAATATAGTAAAGATAAAATATTAGATTTAGACCTAAGAGAATATTATGATATAATAGTCCCAGGCTCGTATTACGCCGGGAATAGGATAGTTTTTATTCTTAAGTTTCCTATCGTATTTTCCCAGACTTATCAGCTGTTTAAACTCCCCATACTACCCAATAAATTCAACCAAGCCCTTATACCCCCATATCCCATAATAGCAACACACGCTAGGTCTTACGTGTACATAGAGGCAGAATGCCCGAAGTTCACCACCTGGTACCTCTGCGACGACAAACTGCATCAGCGGACGAAGACAGAACCTGACTGTATCCACAGACTCGTCACCGACCAAGCACTGGACGAGGCCTGCTCTCCTGTCACGGTTACCCTAACCAAGGAGACCCTGGAACGACTGGATGATAGACACTATGGAGTAACCTTCCCCGAGCCAACAAAAGTCCAGCTGACATGCGAGCGAGATGACTACGACACACTAAACGGGAGCTATCTTATAACTATCCCACACAACTGCAAACTACGCACGAAGGAATTCACCATAGTAAACTCAAACGATCGCGTCGAAGGACAACCGGTACGAATATTAAACCTTCAGACCAAAATGGAGCAAGCCGCAATCGTACCCCGTACAACTGTTTCACTCAACTCTATAACCTCAAAGGACTCAACATAATACACGAGAAGATCGCATCGCAGAAGCTGATAACATTGGAAAGGCAAGGAGATAATACAATATACCACACCACCATACCATTTTACACAGTAACCTCAAGCTTGAGTGCTCTCATACTTGCACTTGCGTGCCGCCAATATTTGAGGAAACGCAGGCAACATGAAACTCTGCAGGCGAACGCTAATGTTGCAACCGCCCAGGAAAACCAACCAATAAGCCCAGCGACCCCGAGTCCCCGCAGTGCGACAAACATACCAGCAACATTCTTCGTAAACCTGGAAAATAGTTGCTGAACTTCAGGAGAGAGGTGTTACATATACCTACTGTAGGCAGAGTGCTGACCAGGCAAGCATTGCACACGGCACCAATTTCAACACGATGAAGGAAATGCTGATGCAGCGGCACGTGTAGCAGCCCGGCCCCGGCGGCGCCAGCGAGGACGCGGCGACGCTACATCGTTTCTAACATCGATCGAGTCAACTCATTTTAATTATTATTTTAATTGTAACATTTCCTTAAATAAATTGTTATAAGTAATTTCGGTTTTTTTTAGCTATCCGGCTGCAGCTTCCATAATTTGTTATTACTTCATTGTTTAGTGAAAACTATAGGTATTATGGTAGCTTTTCTGTGTTAAAGTAATTGCGCTACCTAGGTAAGACCCTAGGTAGCATAAAATACATCAATCAGGTTACATTTATGATTCTTTACCCTTAGCTAGTTTACATTTATGGTTCTTTACCCTTAGCTTGACAATTGCTTTAAGATTAAATTAGTATTATTGAAGGGTAAATAGATATTACTATATGTGCAAAGTAACATTCGTAAGGGTTCGCAAGGCTCTGGTGTAATATTTAATACGCGTCCAAAATAATAAATGGCGCGCTGACGGCGGTGGACGTGCGCCTTACTTCTCCAATGCCCGCCGTCCATCACACTTTAACAAAACATTTATTTGCACTTTCAACCATTACATGATTTATAGAAATAACATTTGAAATTCGTAAGTTTTGACTGGGACTTCTTTCAAGTGACATTGAATAGTTCGGTAGGTAATGTTACAGGACCTATCATGATTGAGAGTGATCTTGCTTATCACGCAAAGGTGCGTCCACACTTGTATCATTTGCTCGTATCCGATCACCGTGCCGTGGCATGACTGCGTATCGCGCTGCTTGGACGCTTACTGTAGGCGCGCCGATCATGCCGTACTCGTCCGATATAACTGTGTGATACGCGTAGCAAAATGGATTTCTAGCGATCCGATCGGCGCAACGTCCAAACGCGTGATCGTGACACGCGATCATGCCACGCGACGATGATCTGATACGGGCAAATGATACAAATGTGGACGCACCTCAACATATCCGTCATTCCTTCTTTGGTCTCGAGTGTCCTCATAAGATCCCTGCAAGAACACACGGTAATAACAATCTACAATATTCGTTATATATGCTCTGTGGATGTTCTTTGTTCCTATATTTTCTGATTTGACTAAACTTTGCTTTCAAATTAAATTAGTATTAGATAAGAGTACATACTGATATTACAACTTATATATCAGCAAAGTAAACCTTCCTAAAGTTTCGGAAGTATTAAATCCGGTAGAATATTTAATACAATTTATTTATAATTTAACTAATTTAAACTTAGTAAACGCTTTTTATACAGGGTGGAAAGACACGACTATCCTTTCCGCAAAAGGAGGATTGTTTATTTTTAGTACTGTATTTCCTCTAAAGAAACTAGGCTCATATTCGTAAGCGTTTTGAAGTTATTGGCAGTTAACTTTTAATGCAAAATACTGCAACATTTAACAGTTCAGTAACATTTAACAATAACACAAGGGCCAGTGACCTTTATCAAAACGACACTTCTACCCATAATATTTCCCAGTCAATATTAAAATTGTGTGCGTACACTTACATATAGGTAGATAGTACGTAGTATTAGTAGGGTTGTCACGAAGGAGAACATTAATTAATTTTAATATTTTTAATAATTGTTTGTAACAAATATCTAAACATTACGAATCGATTCTCCATCACTTAAACTAACGCCCCTTTGCGGAAAGGATCGTCGTGCCTTTTCACCCGGTATATGTATGTCTACTGTTATTTATTATTATTCTTTTTTCCTTTTTTTGACGCCTAGAAACCCTTTTCATCTGAGTATAGGTTAAGTTATAATGTAATGGACCCGGAGGAAATATACTCCCTGTAAAGTGTGCCCACGTATTTGTCTGTTGCATTAATATTGCAATGAACTATAATGTCATTATCAGACTGTTTTTTTTTATCTTTTTTGTAAAATCATACATGTAAAAGTGCCCTTAAGGCCTACTTGAAGAATAAACTTTTGAATTTTTGAAATACGTATCCAAATTAATAAATTACCGTTGCATGCGGTGGACATGCGTCTTATTTTCTCAATTTCTCCAAAATATAAATATTTTCATTTTTCTCCATTATTATAGATTTCATGGAAATAAATGTCTTAATACCAAGGACCATTATCCTTGCTTATTACTAATAGAAGGCACTTGTAACTCTCGTTGAGAAGGAAAGTAGTTCTTTTTTCTTCACCATAGTTGACTAAAAAGTATCCTAGCATGGTCAGCTACCCTGTACCAAAGATCGACAACATCAGCCCAGGGGCTTTGCGGTGATGTGATTAAAAAGACCCTAACATACATCAATGCCAAGTTAGAGTCGGACTCACGCACACAGGGTTCCGTACGGAAAAACAATGAGAAAGTAAGTTAAGAATGCAAATAAAGAACTTACTTACTTACTTACTTTGCTATATAGTATGGTTCTCATACTCTTTAACGTTCAACTTTATTTTATTCTATTTACCGATGGCGAATTTCATTAAAACGTTAAACCTAATTAAGACTTCATCACGTCAGATTCGTACAAGAACTAACAATTTAAGTTTTTACCCCAAGTCTCCCTTCGATTACATTCAAATTCACTTAGCCTCAAGACGTGATTGATGTCCAATGTTAGAAATTCTTAAAGTGAAAGACGCATTGTAAGAAGTCAATATTGTAATTTACGGTCCGCTAAAGATTTGTGTACTTACAGAGTTACGCACCGAAGGCGAATTTATATGTACGTATAGGCACAGACTACTATACTAGAACAGACACACAATGTCGAACAACAAAATTGAACGTCACTAACTCTGGCTATACAACTGGCTATATTGTTTTCCCTGGTTATCCGCCAGATGGCAATAACGAGATCGTGCGCACATTATAGCAATCTAGTGAAGAATTGGGGATACGATAACTAGGACATCACAGGGTCGGCAGATGGCGCTTAATCCCTACTTATGAATGGTTCGACGCGAACGAAGCTTTGGAAATGGCTACCTATTTTTATTATTCGTAAGTCTCGCAGAAAAGTGATGCGTCTCATGCGTCGCTTTCGAGCCCAGTCATCAGTTCCACTTAACCAATTTGTATATTCTAAATGCAAATCCTCAATTTGTTTCTTAAAATACTGAAATTGCTGTATATATGCTTATTACATTTGCAGGTTGCCCTCGATAGGATATTAGATAAGATTCGATCATCAATTCCGGACTTAGTGGGAAGAACTCAGGAGTATATCTGCTCTATCAAACAAAAAAAATCTGAAAATCGATCCACCATTGACAGGGAAATAGGTGAATATACCTACATTCAAAAATACATAGAGACAGTTGAACATAGAACCTCCTTCGTTTATGTCTTCGGTTAAAAATAAATTTATAAATGAAAATAATATCTTCATTTTGTTATAATTATCTAAAATAAACCTAAAGGAGAGGTGATTTCCTTAAATCCGGGACTCCAGACTTTAAACGGTTTAGCAAGCCATTGGGCAAATTAACATTTTGACGAGATCCTAAGGCTTGAAGGAGTAAAACGTTTTATTACCTAACTTAATGGGATTTCGAATCGCCATCATCGAATTTACAATACAATCTCTGGCCTTTTTAGGGTTCCGTAGCCTAAATGGCAAAAACGGAACCCTTATAGTTTCGTCATGTCCATCCGTCCGTCCGTCTGTATGTCCATATGCCACATGCATTTTACTCAAAAACTACAAGATGTACATTGATGAAATTTGGAGTATAGGTGTCTTCAGTGAGCCGCTACTTGACTTAATGTCCTATGTCCCCTGGATGGGGCAGAGGGCGTCCACAGTACGTCGCCATCCCGAACGGTCTTGAGCTTCGCGTTTTACTTCGCTCCAGGTCATTCCTATCGCCTTCGCTTCTGCAGTGATTGTCCGCCGCTAGGATTGCGGAGATCGACCACGTTTCCGCTTTCCTTGGGGATTCCTGTCTAGGGCTTGCCTCGGTATGTGATCGGGGTCCCTTCGGAGCGTGTGGCCGATCCAGTTCCACTTGCGGCGTTTGATCTGCTGGTCGATCGGGGTCTCACCACAGCGTTCCCATAGGTCTACGTTGGAGATTCTCTCGGGCCAGTATACACCGAGAATGCGGCGAAGACAGCGGTTGACCAAGACTTGGAGCCGGCGCGAGATGTCTTTAGTGACCTTCCACGTCTCACATCCGTACAGCAACATGGTTTTTACGTTGGACCGGAATATTTTGAGCTTAACTCTCCTAGTTAGCTTCCGCGATTGCCAATACAGGACGGAGCTGTGCGAAGGTTGCCTTCCCCTTGGCCATTCTTGAAGCGATGTCCTCTTCAGTCCCACCTGTTTCCGACACTACACTACCGAAGTAGGTAAATTTGTGGACTCTCTCCACCCCCTCTGTGCCGATGAGCAACGACAAAGAGCTTGTCGCTCCGCACCTCATCTCCTAGGTCTTCCGGGTGTTAATTTTTAGTCCCGTCTCCAAAGCCTCTCGCCGTAGGTCGTCCAGTTTGGCTTTCATGTCGGCGCGTGTGTGGCTCAATAGGCATAGGTCATCGGCATAGTCCAAATCTTCCAACACGTTGGACAGTCCCCACTCTATGCCACGGCGCTTGCTGTTAGTGGTGTTATGGATCGGTAAGTCCTCTGAGACGAGGCCGTCGTGGGTCACTCTACAAGAATACTTCCCGTAGATGGCCTTAATTATATTAGAGATCTTCACGGGAACTCCAATTTCGCGTAGCCGATCCCAGATACAGCTCCATCTCAGCGTGTCGAAGGCTTTTTCGAAGTCTACAAAGGTGAAGTAGATTTCCCTCTGCCATTCTGATGCCTGTTCGAGGATTATGCGCAAGGTGTTTATCTGGTCCGTGCACGATCGGTTGGGTTGAAAGCCTGCCTGCTCTTTGCGGAGAAGAGGTTCAACGCCCCCCGACAGTCTGTCCAGGATGATCCTGCAGAGCACCTTAGACGGAATCGAGAGCAAGGTGATGCCTCGATTCCTGATGTATGTATGTAAAGTAGCATAAATTGTAACTATAAGATGTATATTGATGAAATTTGGAACATAGGTGTCTTGTGTGTTCGCTACTTAGTTTGATAGTTAAATACAACATATATATATTTCTAGGGGGGGGGGCACTATTTTCGGAAATATTCGCTCAGAAAGTAGCAAAAATTATGTCAAATATAAAACTTAATAAATACTTCCAACAAAAATTGTTTTCGATATAATCGGACATACCGTTTTTAAGTTCTTGCCAAAAACTGCGCTTCTCAGCAAAAGGACGTAAGTGCCGGGGAGATACGCTCTTTTGTTAGTGTCATTTTTCATATCGTATTTTAAAACATGTGATTATAATCGCGGAAACAGAAATATCGTATTTTTTTCATCTGTAGTGCATTTTTTTGTTTTAACGGCTGCTGAATCCTACATTGAGCATGGTCCGACATGCTCTTGGCCGGTTTTTTCTATTTCGGTCCTTACGTGTAACGTGTTTAATTATCAGTTATACAGATAGGATACTAAATAGTTCAGCTTGATCTCGGCAAAGCGAGATTCTTTTTTTTTATGACATTTTTGTAAGCGATCACCGTCGCCCATATACACTTGCATCACCAGAGGAGTCACAAGTGCGTTGCCGGCCTTTCAGGTGCTCCCACCTGAAAGCTCTTTTCTTGAAAGCTTGAAGGTCGCATCGGTCCGGAAATACTGGAGGTGGCATTTAATTCTACAGTTCAGTCGTGCGAGGCAGGAAATTTTAGAAAAACGCACAGTTGTGGTTTGCCAACCATCTAAGTGGTCAGGTAGTAAATAGTAGCTACATCTCTAGGCAGTGTCACGGAGTCAAGCCGATCTGAAATACGCTGGCAACCGACGATTCGACTCGCTCTCCATTGAATGCGGTTCAGAGGTACCAGAAGCGGTACTTGGGGTGGCCTAGCCCACAGTTGGGAACAGTATTCCATGTGTGGGCGGGCCTGCGCCTTGTAGTGCTGTAAGCGGTGGGCCGAAGAGAAATACTGTATCGATCTGTTAAGTACGCCGAACTTCTTAGAGGCTAATTTGGCATTACCCTCTGGATGGCCGCGGATATGGACTTGACTCGATATGTCACTCGATATGTGGACGCCAAGGATTCCGATAGTGACTGTGGCAGTTAGAGGTATTTTCAAAACGAGGTGATGCAATAAACGCAGACTTTTTAGCAGTGTTAGTCTATGCAAGCCGCGCGTGCATAATTGTATATTAATAAATAACAACATGTGAGTAAAAACGTGTGACTCAAAAAGAACTCGATAATGAGGCCGCCGGATGTACGCAGCACATCTTAAGGTGCGTCCACATTTGTATCATTTGCCCGTATCAGATCATCGTCGCGTGGCATGATCGCGTGTCACGATCACGCGTTTGGACGTTGCGCCGATCCGATCACTCGAAATTCATTTGCTACGCGTATCACACACTTATATTCAGGCGCCAATTCATCAACTCTCAAAAGTGGTCAGCGCTTGACCAAGAGAGCTAAAAAGACCAGACAAAAAAAAAACACACACACATATCGGAAGAGTGCGGCATGATCGGCGTGCCGACAGTGAGCGTCCAAGCAGCGCGATACGCAGTCATGCCACGGCACGGTGATAGGATACGAGCAAATGATACAAGTGTGGACGCACCTTAGCGCAACTGTGATACGTGACTTAATGTCGCGTCGCGCCATAAAGATTGTTTGTCTCTTTCCTTTTAATACAATGCGAGAAAGTTGGCTGATGCTATGTCGCTCGACAAGTTAAGGCGCGGCAAGTTGTGCTAACCCAGCTAATGTGACCATCTAAATCACCTTAACGGAAGGCTGAGTTACAGTTTGGGGCAGTAGTTGGATGAAGATAATGGAGGTAGAAAATTGGATCTCGGTGATAATGATACCCTGGTAACTGTTATTTTGATACCCGTACGAGTATAAGATAAGTTATCCTAGTTAACACAAATTTCAAAGAATTAATTTTAATTATATAACATCTTTGAAATAAAACAATTTAACGGATTATATCGCGTATATTATCTCATTTTAGTTCCCGACGTTTCGGAAGCTTTCCAGCTTTCCATGGTCCTCCCGTGACCATGGAAAGCTGGAAAGCTTGTTTTATTTCAATGAGTAATAATCGCGGAAACAGAAGAAAATACAACATCTACCTAAATTCATCGCAATATTTCATTTTAATTTCTTTACTTTCGAAGTCATATTTAGACAAAATGCATGTTCATCAAGATCACATCTCACAGTAACTTAATTATAATTCAAAACGCCTCCAGCGGTCCTAGGAAGGTCGCTTTATCGTGCGATAGGTAAATAAATAATACGTAATAAATAAATATCAAAATATCTGAATTCAATCCTTCCCGTATTCTGGCCAAAAACGATACATAACGAAGAGCCGTGGAGCATATGCCGTAAGTCACCCATTGGCATGGACATCGCGACACGTAAATTGAGATGGATAGGCCACATGATTCGTACAGGAGAAGCAAACAATGCAAGAATCGCTTTCGAGTGGAAGCCGCCGGGCTACTGGGCGGAAGGCGAAACCGCGGACGTCCTGTAAAGTCATGGCGGCGCACCGTCGAGAGCGAGCTGCGAGCCGTTTGACTTGAGCTGAAGCGAGGCCAAGGTATTGCTGAGGTTAGGAAGGATTAGGAGACAAACTCAATATGGCGTGTGTATAAATACTAGACGACGATATATGTAATAAATATTTATATACATAGGTAACATCCAATACTCAGAAATAAATATTAATGATCATCACACAACTTATTCTGGAATTTGTACCCAGGACCGTCAGGCTCGAAGGCATAGTCATCACCAGACCAGTATCCAGCTGGCTTAAACTGGTAACGGTAGTGAAAATCGGAGACCATACATTCGAAGTTGTGGGTGATGATATCCAGATGTATACCTACTCGTACCTAGGACAAATCCTCCACGGTAAATCCAACTTCGAGAAAACGTCGATTCCAATTCAGCTGGGCAGCGTTTGGGATGTCTTTTCGTATAATACCCCGCTTTGTTTCAAAACGACTGTCTATAACCAGTATGTGTTGCTAGTTATGATTTACACACCGAAATGTTGTCGCTCAATATGGGCCTTATAAGAAGGCTCAAAGTCGCCCAGAGAGCAATTGAAAGGGCTATGCTCGGAGCTTCTCTGCGAGATGGAATCAGGATTGAAGAGATCCGTAGAAGAACCAGAGTAATCTATTCGTTTTCGACGTAACTTACATATTCTTGGTCTTCTTTATATTATACTATTTATCCCCGCAACTACTCACTATCTCAAAGAGCGTTTTAGACATTTTCAGTCTGTTAGATGTTCTTAAAATCGACTTATTACTATATGCTTTCTTCCTTTTCCAAATTCTGTAACGATTCGTTCAGTTTTCAGTCTAACGTTGCGGTTGTTGTAAAACTCTTTGCCAGTAGAAATAAGACGAGCTAAATTCCTCTCGATCTTTAAAGAGTATCTGAAATACTAATAGTCCAGTCATTTTACGGACCGCTAGTATGGCAAAATGGAAATAATTGATAGTTGAAATTCAAATTCTAAGTCAAATATGTCATACATAATAGCTGAGTTTTCCAGTGTAACGGGAACATATTAATTTTTGTAATTATGTATAAACATAATCCTGCAAAATATGACTCAGTAAAGTATTTAAATATTTTTAAAAATAAACCCTGAAAATTTTGAAAAAAATATTAATAATAGTTATTTTATTCTTCATATTGATAAACTAATATTTGCTCTGTAATATAGAAGATGAATCGCACGAATAATAATTAAGGATGCTTCATTAACATTTTTACCTACTTATTATTATTTCTGTCAACTTAGGACACATATCAGCAAAGCCATACATTTTTTTTTGATTCAGTGGCTTTTCTTGTATTTTTTTTGTGAGATTCCACTTTTTACTGATTATACTTAAAAATGTTGTTACGCTTACACATAAAAAATGCCATTTTTAGTATTAAAAAATGCATTTTTTGACACTAATCCATACTAATATTATAAATGCGAAAGTGTGTCTGTCTGTCTGTCTGTCTGTCTGTTACCTCTTCACGCTTAAACCGCCTACCCGATTTGGATGAAATTTGGTATGGAGATAGTTTGAGTCCCGGGGAAGGACATAGGCTACTTTTTTATCGGACGAAGTCGCGGGCAGAAGCTAGTTTTATATAGGGTTAAAATTTTGTTGGACTCATGGATATAGTGTCTTAAAATATGGTATAAAATTCGAATAAAACATCAGGCTATTATGAATTAATGTATTGCGAAACCGTAAAATGACTGAAGTGTAACTATTATCTGTCCATTCCCTAGCACCTCGACTTGCCTGGTTCTATGGAGTCTTTCGCTTACTTATATTAGTATAGTTATTCATATTATTATTTAGTTATGTGTATGTGTGTATTTAATTATATTTATACTACTTATTGTGTTTAATGTACCTATATTTATGCACAATACTTTAATTCCAAACTGCTTTGTGCCACCTACAGTATTTTTTTTCTCAACGTCTCCCACTACCCTAAGGTTTTCTGAAAGGGATTGTTGTTTAGCGATAAGACTGCCTATTGTTTACCTCTCATTGAATATATTGTAATAGAAAGTTATTGTATTGTATTGTAACTGACAAAACTCGAAGAATTGCAAAACCTAAGTGACAATGGACCGGGCACAGTGCTCGCAGAACCGAAGGCCGTTGGAACAGACGTGTTGTCCACGCACCGGAATATGCGGCGAGGCCCCTCACAAGATGGACCTTATAGAGATACCTGGTGTCCGCTGGATGCGCGCAGCTTATCATGGTGGTGTGCCTTGGTGAAGGCCTATGTATGAAATAAATGCTTAACGATGCGTTACTCATCCATGTACGCGTCGCACGCTCAATCTGCGCATTAAACGCGATCATTGTTTTTAGTTATACGCCCACAAAATTTGCATTTAAGGAATTGTTGTGTCAGAACAAAAAGCCGACACGTGTATTGTACATGAATATATTTGTTTGTGGGCGGCATAATTTGTATACGAGTGTGAATACTCTTATCTAAACCAAGTGTACACGGTTCCCCACGCACCTTTAATCTATATTTAACGATTTATTTCATCGAAACTTTTTTTCCGCAAATTTTTCATGCTTCTTGAGAAATCCTAGTATGAAAGCCATTAGTCATTCATTAGTTAAAGGTACTAGGTTTAAATACGACCGATTATTAAAAAATAATTATGAAATAAAAGTTATTTATTTGTCTATTCGTAGATATTTAACGACCGGTTTGGCTCAGTGGGAGTAACGTTGCCTGCGAAGTTGAGGTCCTGGGTTCAAATCCCGGTAAGGGCAAATATTTGTGTGATGAGCATAAATATTTGTTCCTGAGTCTTGGATGTTTTCTATGTATATAAGTAATATTTCTATTAAATATATCGTCGTCTAGTACCCATAACGCAAGCCTTATTGAGCTTACCATGGGTCTAGAGCGATTTGTGTAAAATTATCGCGTAATATTTATTTATTTATTTTATTTATAGATAAGTACTTCCTGGATTCCAATTGAGCTAACATTTGGCATACTTATGCAAGTTTGGTAACTATGCAATAGTATGATACCATCGAGCTGATATCATGATGAAGCAGGAGGGTGGTCAATAGCAACTCCCCTGTAATAAAATAATGCAATCCTACCAAGGTTTGGATATATTTAAATTTTCCAGTCATCACGAGCGAATTTGGCCAGAGAGAAAACCTATTTCACAACCTAAACTGGATGATATAAAATTTCTCCTCCATATCACTCCTTCTGATGCTATTATCAAAATATTACTGGACTTACGTTACTAAACATACGTTGATTTCAATCAATATAGAGATAGATTTTGATATAGAAGACCTTCGTTTTTCAATAGACTAAATAAATATATTTTCACATAGTTTTAAGCCATATTGGCACTTTTCACTTTTAATTTTAATATAAGGGTCATACTTATTTTTAGTATGAGTTAGCGTTATGCGTCTTTCCTGTGGACACCCGATTGTTACGGGCTTTAAATACTAATTTTTCTTAGTGGCCTATAGGCGATGTTCAAATTGATTAATACTCTAGATCTAAGCGATAAAAATATCAGTTATATGTACCCAAGCCCTTGACTATTGCGTTGTCCACAGGAAAGACGGCTAAATTCTAGAACAAGTATGACCCATAAGTCAAAAATGTATGTGCAGTATTTGACTTATATTAAAAAAGGGTATTGAAATGTCAGAAGCAGGGCTCGGAAACCGGTATTCTCTTATATCGCATAACGCAGAGCAATTACAAGTTGACGGATGCTTGTGGTTTAAGAAGCTTATTGGTCGATATGGTTTTTGAATTAAATGCCTATGTACAGCAGTAACAAACACACCATTTTCAATTGCTCGACACTAAATAGACCTAGTATACGCAGTAGAATATTTTTTTACTACAGTTCTAATTTTGCTAAAACGAGATCATCCATATGAGTGTGTACAAGCCTTAAAGCGACGGGTAATATAAAGGGCTCTTAAAATTACTTCACTTCACTAATAATATATCCATATCGTCACAATTTGACGACCGGTTTAGCTCAGCGGGAGTAACGTTGCCTGTAAAGCTGAGGTCCTGGGTTCAAATCCCGGTAAGGGCAAATATTTGTGTGATGAGCATAAATATTTGTTCCTGAGTCTTGGATGTTTTCTATGTATATAAGTAATATATCTATTAAATATATCGTCGTCTAGTACCCATAACACAAGCCTTATTGAGCTTACCATGGGACTAGTTCGATTTGTGTAAAATTGTCCCGTGATATTTATATTTTATTTATTATTTATTTATTTACAATGTTGAACGCGACTTCTAACTGGTCAGGGTGATAAATGTGAAGGTAACATATAGGTATAGTGAACTTACCTTTATCTAAGTTGCTTGTATTAGGCCAATCAAATTAGCACTTACCTGGACATAATTCTATAACCCGTTGTTTTTATTATTTTATCGGATATTTATATTAAGTATCAAATATTAATTTGTTATATTAATTAAGAAATCAGGGGTCGTAACCTTATTGTATAAAAATCATAAGATATAGTACACTATCTAACTTTTTCCTAGAAGCAAAATAGGTAACCAAATATATTGTTAGTATAATTTTGAAGTGCATTCAAATGCGATCACTTAATAGCAAAATTAAACTGGAACCAAATGTGCACGTACGTTTTTTCTCACAGTTTTCATCTGATCTCAATAACTAGACAAAATGGTAAACATGAGCTATGTTCCTCTTTTTTAGACATTTAAAACAAAAATTAAACATTTATTATTAACGTTTTAATAATAATGTATTTCTCAGTAGTTAAAAATCGTAACTGCGAAATTTTTGTTTAATAATAGGTTTTTAAGTTTATTAATCATGTTTTTCATCAAAATTAAACATGTTAATGTCACACTTAAGAAATTGAAAACTTAATTCAAAATACGAGCGAACTTATCGTGGAGCGTGATACATGAGGTGGGTCCGGGGCGGGGAGAGAGCGGGCCGCCAGAGAGCGGCGAGCGAGATGTGGCGGAACTGTCATAACGTGTTTATTTATTTGAATTGTGTAGTTTTGTTGGCACCGACCGCGCCGTGGACTACTTACTAAAACAAATAAAAATGTGGAATATCCTAATTGTAGGATATGTAAATGTGCGTTAAACTTTGATGTGGTGACTGTAGGTTTGAAAGGACAGAAAACATTAATTGCAGCAAGTAAAAGGCGTAGGGGCGAAATTTTTGTGTCAGCTTATGATGAAAATATACAAGTACATAGCAAGAGCAGAGCTGTCTATACTAGGGCTTCTGATATCCGTGTTACACGCCCGCACAGACGTCCGTGGTCTTAATACCGCCGAGGGTGGCTCTGTTAATTTTGTATACTATTTCGGACGTTAATTTCGTGTTTTAATCAAAAACATTTTTTAATGCATATTGCGAATGGTTATCTAGGTTATATTACGTATAATACAATCGGACCACTATATATATTTATCATCACCGAATAAATGGCAAGTGAATAGTTTCAAAGTTAAGTTTAAACTTTGTGTCTTTGAGATAAGGTAAAATATTCTAAGAAACGACGGATGTAATTGTGACCTTATCAGTTAAGCGTTGTGCTTTGTTGGTTTGTCGGCGAAAGCGAAAGCGAAAACGGATCCACGAGCTATTGTTTACAAAAAAAGACGGAACAATAGCTGCCGGGAGAAATGATAAAATTACTAATTTTAAAAATACTTCGTATTAGTCTCCAGTTTGCCACTCAGACGGTCAGTTAGATATAAGCAAATTGTTTTTGTTGTGTACTTAAAATGTAAATTTAATACTCGTATAAAGGAACAATAAAAGATATGAATTAAAGACCAGTTCAAGACAATCTCTTAATATACTTTTACTATTTCGTTTTATTATCTGCCTATTAAATTTGCAATTTACTTATCTATTATTTCTGTATTTCTGCCAATACAGATTTGTGTCTACAGACCGGACAAGTAATCGTTTACCTGAGATTGCGAGGCTAGTTTGTCAATTAATACCATTGATAGTGAATCATTTTGGTATGATTAATAAATGGCATATGATTATACAATTTTTTAATGTATAATTATGCTTTTAAATGTTAAATTATACTTTTTAAATACAGCAACACATGTATTTCAACAACATTTCAAACAGTAAAACAACTAGCGGTCACATCTCTATGTAAAGGCAAACGCCGACCTGCGCATCGAAAGCATTAACTAGAATAAAGCTGGGAAAGGGCTTGACATAAATTAAATTTGTTTAATTATATCCCTTTTTGCTAAATTATATTCCTTAGCAATAATAAAACTTATATGTACTTTAAACCTTTATGTCGAGTTTGGCCAATTTAGCTTCAATGGTACTTTTCGTTGTCTGTCAGTATGAATAGCAGCAAAACACATGAAAAGGTTAAGCCAGTAAAATACCGATATCTCGTTCTGCAAAGACGATTATGTTTGAAATTATTATCTATGTTTTTGCGTTGGAACCACATTTTTCATGCCAACGAGCTTATAAGTTTAAAATTATGTTCTTTAATATTTTATCTTAGGGGAGTAAACATAACTATGAAAAACTTTATTACTGATAAATATTCCAAAAATCTCTGCGACACGTTGATATGTGTGGAGCGCCCCCCCCCTGAAATATATTTGTTTAAACTATAAGGATTCCGTTTTTGCCATTTTGGCTACGGAGCTGTAATAATATAGCTTTACGTACGGACGTAGTGATCCGTTTATTTAAAACCCTCAGATCTGTGTAACCGATCCGAACGGATCTTAAATACACGGACTTTAATTATCCGTTCCGAACGGGTCAGAAACCCGTGTCCGTACTACACGTACCCGAATACACGAACGCTCTACACGAAACACTTCGTAGACCGAGAGCTCTAGTATTCATCGATAGGTATTTACAATAAATCTGAAAACAGTAAAATCAGGCGTAAGTCCATGCGCTAATCATAATATGCTTGTTATCACCCACCCAACGTATTTTTTAGGCTTCCGTCCGTACCCAAAGGATAAAACAGGACCCTATTAAGTACTAAGAGTCCACTGTCCATCCGTCTGTCTGTCCGTGTGTCATCAGGCCGTATCTCATGAACCGTGATAGTTAGACAGTTTAATTAATAAACATAAATATTATGCGAAAATTATAGCCATGTCTCTAACTAGCTATTTTTTTTTATTTGCAAGAAACCTATTTAAACAACCCGGTTGCGTTAAGTTTGCATCTGATTTGTATGCAATGCTATAGCTATCAGGTGCAAACTTAACTCAACCGGTCACGCGTAATAAAGTTAGGGTAAGTAAAAATTTGGACAGAACCCTCGGTGCGCGAGTCCGAGTTGCAGTTGGCCGTTCTTTTAAAATTTATGTTTGTTTAATAGATTATATCTCAGCCCAATTTCGATAATCTTATGAGTGACTTGTTCCTTAGGGATGGTTCTATGTCCGACAAGTAATGCATGAGGGCTAGTAGTTTAATAAGTACTAAGATATTTGCTATCCCAAATTGAATGAAATATTCAATTTGGGATCCTTATCAGACTCACGTTAGATTTTTTTTTATATATTATTATATGTAAAAAAGGTACTATTAGGAGTATTAGGGATTGATGTTTCTCATCATTATTATTTATTATACAACAGGCAAGACTATTTTTGTTCTACGAATCCGTCCCTATTAACAGTCTATGAGGTTCCAGTTCTATATATAGAACAAATGGGAAGTACCTGTCAGGTTGATATATACGTTACTCTTTAAGCTCATATGTAGATATATAATAGACTATAACAATTTATGGTAATAATATTGGTAAATGTAAAACCATGCGATCAAGAAATATCAAGTAGGACATATTCTTTTGTAGGATTAGTATGCGATAGCTTGTCGCGACGCGTTTATCACTTTTTTATGTACCTACCTATGTTCCAGATATTTTCGTTCCGTTCAGAAGAAAAATAAGTATGAGTTCGACGTGCAATAATTACAAGTCGGTAGCTGATTTTTACGACGGAAAATCAGTATTTATCACTGGAGCAACCGGATTTTTGGGAAAGGTAAGTCTAAAAAGTTACTTGGGATTAGTTATGTAAATGCCCCATAGATATGAATTCAAAATTGTTTCGATTTTCGATTCGAAAGTTTATTTGTTGGTCCGTTTGTGTGTTTGTCCATCACGCATTAATTAGAAATTTTAATAAAAAATTAGAAAACGGATCGATATGATTTATTGCACAGAAATATATTGTGAAGCGGACATAGATTATTTTTATCGTGGCAAATTTGATTTTTTAAATAAAATGTCTTATTTAAAAAATCAAATTTTTATATTTTGGTCACCGTTACCGTTATTACAATAATTTTCACGGTCAATTATTTATATTAACGTCCCGTGTGCGTTTCAAATTACCAATAAAAAATGTAATGTCATAATTTTACTTTACTTCAATATTTTTTAACGTATGCTAAAAAGATATACTACACGACAAACAAAGTACTAGACAACATAAAATTATAGCAAATTTAGCATAAAATATGCTATATTGGCAATTTGTTTTGTTGTATGTCAGGACCGGCGGCCGGATTTAAAGCCATGTGTGCGTGTGATTGCGTATACGTATGTGTGCTGAGCAAATTCGTACATACGAACAATATTACACAAGCGCATTGTGAGCGTGTGTGCTTTTGGTTAGGCGCTTGACTGTCTTGCCTGACTTGCGGTTCAGGCTCGCTTAGTCTGGGTTCGCGCGCAAATTTAAATCGCAGCGCGTTCCTTAATGGAAGGTAGGAAGTAGATTTTGTTCTAAGAAATATTATATGTAGTATTATTATAGAGAAGGCCTATTTGCCTATATGGAATGCACGCCACTGGGTATAATTCTGTATGATAGGTGACAATACAATATTATGGCACAATCGAGCTGATCTGATGACGGATGCGGAAGGTGGTCATAGGCACTTTGTCATAAAATAACGCAAATCTACAGACTTTGGGCTCTTTCGAATCGTCTCCATGAGTAAGTTAACGGTTGTACTAAGAAAAACACAGTCAGCAATAAAAGCTGGTCACAAAAATGATATTTATGACAGAAACTTATTCCTTTTTTTTAATAATTTACTGTTGTTTCAAGGCATACGTATTAAAGCATCGTTTCATAAATCTCTGCGGTTTTAGGGTTCCGTACCTCAAAAGAAAAAACAGAACCCTTATAGGTTCACTTTGTCCGTCTCTCTGGAACGCGTGGAGGTATCGAGTTGAAATTAAAGCTATATATTCAGGTCTACGGTCCCATAAAACTGTAAAAAAATCAAACTTCTAAGTTTACGAAAAAAAAGATACGTCCGTTTATGCCGCAAAATACGTATATTTCGACACTTTTTGAAATTGATAGGGTACTTCTACTTGTTCTAGAAACTTGAAATTTGGTATGAAGGAAGCTCTTATATCACAATCAACAAAATAAATCCAAAAAACTATTTTTTATGTCAGTAACCAATATAAAATGATCGAGCACCGCGTACATTTTGCTTAGGAGTAGGGCTCTGCTAGCACTGGATTTTCATAGATACAGCTATTTGGAGCGTATATTTTGTACGGAACCCTCGGTGCGCGAGTCCCGAAATTCATAAAAAACAGCCCGAAGAAGATGGAGATATTTTGAAAGGAGAAGAGAATGTTCTGAAGAGATGCAAAGTTTCCTAGTAACGTGTATTTGACCCTAAGGAGATGGTAATAAGAAGCAAATAACCATTCTGCGAACTAAGTGAGGAAAATTCTGAAAGTAAAATAAAGTAGTGTGGAAGAAACTGTAAAATCTTTAAATTATATGAAATTGGGCTAGGCTGCGAAGGATATAACAGCGTCCGTCGAGGTGCTTAAGGGTGGAAGGGGTATAATAGAGGATCAACTGTATCGTCTTTTCAACTTGTGATACTAAACGATTTATTTATGAAAGTTGAGTTGCGTGGAGAGGAATAGAAACCCTAAGCCTGAGTAGATACTAAAATAACCCTTTATTTTAAGAATGTGTGGCTTATAGATGTCGCAGGGAAATAGCCAAAACAGAGATTTGATCAAATCCCTAAGGGATATGACCAAATCACGCAGGATGTTAAAATGGCGAATCAATTTTATCATTTGTCTAGAAAAAGTCAGAAATTTGATGAAATCTCTGAATCAGTTTTGTGAAATTACGAAATCAGCCAAAAGAGGCAACTCGTTTTGTCATTTCACCAGATTTGATTAGTGATTTGATAAATCCCTGAAACACGCCAGTGATTTGACGAAACGAACTCGCAAAGTCAACTTGTTTTATCATTTCACTAGACCCGTTGAGTGATATGATAACATCTTTATCATATCACTAAACGTGAGACATAAGAGACTTTATAATATCACGGAACTTCTCTAGTGAAATGATAAAACGAATTGACTTTGCGAGTTCGTTTTAATCAAATGACTGACTTTTTCTAGACACATGATAAAATTGATTCGCCATTTTACCATCGTGCGTGATTTGGTCATATCCCTTAGAGATTTGATCAAATCTCTGTTTTGGCTATTTCCCTGCGACATATATACATTAAGATCGCGGTCCAAGAAATATGCGTTGAATTGCAGTAAACCAAAGTATTACTGCTAAACACTAAATGTAGACATTAGCTACATATCACAAACTTGTGTTTGAGTAAAGGCCGACTTCCAGACGACTGGTGCAAGGCTGTAATAGTGCAGCTTTACAAAGGGTCTCAACGAAACTGCCAAAACTACTAGGAAATCAGCCTTCTTAGCGTCGTCAGTAAATTGTACGCAAAGGTGTTGATTGAAAGAGTTGTGAAAGAAATTGATAAAAAGATATGGGATGTGCCAGCAAGATTTTTTTGTTATTTAACTACTAAACTAAATAGCGGCATATATAACCTGTAGTTTTGAGGAAATACAATTTATGCAACTTTCGAAGCGAAATTTCCGGAAATATGCACTCAATCAAAAAATAATGTTTGGACCTTACCTGTAGAAGAAACTTTTTCAGCTTCTGTTCTGTTGTGTTTTGCTTTTGAATGGAGTAAGATGTTTGGACTTAATAATGAATGAAGAAACTTTGTTTTACAAGCTAAAATAGATTTAATGGTAAGCCATTATGACACGGAATGACAAATAGATTCGAGAGTTTTTTTTTTTGTGTAAATGGATTTCATTGAGAGAGCTTTAGCTATGGTTCAAGAAACTCGTTTCAGCTGTTTACAAACTATAACCAAGGTTTTTTCGACGTGTCGGGATTTTTTTATCATTTAACAGATTACTGCCTAGTCTTGTAACCTTTATGTTTCGCATTTCGACGGTAACAGATGACACAATTCGTACTTTTCGACTAAACAGAACTTTTCTAATCTTTGTAGTGCTCTATATACCATCCCGTATTATATATGCGGCTAAAACAACTTTTTGTTGTTTGCATAACATGTTTCTCTTTGACATTAAGTTCTCTAATGAGCCCAAATAACTCACTCCACTCCAAAGTCTTGAAATCCAGCATTGCACTGCGTTTATAATGTTGAAAAACCTAAATAGACCGAGCTTCGTTACGTCGGCGGGTGCACGATTATTCGTTTTTCGAAGGTAAAACCTATCTAGATTCGCTTGAAATGCAAAACGGGGTCCACACATCAAATTTTATCCAAATCATTAGGGTTATTTCCGCGAAACCAAGGTATATATACAAGAATTTTTCGTTTAACCCCTTCTCCAAGGAATAAGTGTGCATATTTTTGGCGTGACTTGGCAATCGGTTGTTACATTATTTTATTTACTGTTTATTATTATAGTATGTATATATATCACAGGTACTCGTGGAAAAACTCCTGTTCAGCTGCTACGGTATCGACAAGATCTACATTTTGACGCGCGCTAAAAATGCCCTCACTCTCGACCAACGAGTTGAACAACTCACTGACAGCCCAGTAAGTAGCTATCATTATATTTTTTAGTATATTTTACTCATATTATTAACAATTTAAGAGCAAGTCTGACTCGCGCATCAAGGGTTTCGTATCACAGTCACTCAATTACCAGCTGTTGTATCCGCGAAATGTGAGTCAGCGTCGAACGAAGCACTCGATTAATATGACCCCTAGACACATGTCAGCTACGAATGGAATCATATATCTTGCCTTTGACCTTCTTAAGTTAGTTTTCACAATCTGATTGATTCTGATCTAGAACATGTTATGGTTCGGTCCATGGCCATGACGATGACGTCTAATTACCCGTATGTCTAGTCGCCACATTTCCATTCCTTAATAAACGTCTAGTATCCTCAAGTATATTTCTCCGAATGTCTAGTCGCCATTTACGTCCATTTCGTGAACGTCTAGGATTCGGAAGTCTCCTCGAATGTCTAGTCGCCATGCGTCCATTCTCTGAACGCTTAGTAGCCGCAAATAGTCGCTGACGCTGCGCCGTGTACAGTTTGGATTTTATTCATACGTAAAATACGAGTACATCGATTTAGTGGCCGGGCCGTTTAGAGAGAGCTCAAAGCTCCCACATGAGGCTGTTATAAGTCTGACCTCCTTTACTTCACCTTCCATACTACTTAGTAGATAGATCCTGGCCCGAGCCGTTCCCACCAACATCGAAGATCGAACTTCGAATGGTGCCATCACTCTCGCTCTCCTGTTTTGCAAGATTGCAGTGAGGAAAAAGGGATGCTCCGAATTTTCTAATATGTACTTCGTATTAACTCATTTATTTAACAGCATAAACCTTCAGTGGATCAAAGGCCACAGCAACACGCGGGGAAACGACGCAGCAGACAAATCGGCAAGAGGGGGTTCGGATGGAGGTGGACGGACCCGAACCCATCGTACCGCTACCATTCGCCTGGCTGCGAAGCAACCTGCGGAAAACCACGAAGATGGAACAGCAGCAATACTAATCCGACCTAAGCACCTGCAGGCAGACCAGGAAGGCCATTCCAACAATCTGCCATGGGTTGTCGCCTAAGCTGAGACAGCTAAAGAAACCTCCGTCCCGACTCGTAACTGTTGTAATAACTGGATATGCCTTATTAAACAAACACTTATTAACGTACTCTAGGTGTCACTACCAGTGTCCTTTTTGCAGGACCTGGATGGAAGTTGAAGAGACAGCCGCCCACGTCATTGTCAAATGTCCAGAGGTGGCCAAGTAACGGCCACAACACCTCGGATCTCCGAGGTCACTCCCAGAAGTCATCGGCAACATCAAGAGTCTGCTAGGCTTTCTGGTAGAATTGGGTTGGCAAGAGTAGTGCCACGAACCCATCACGCAAAATAGGCGCATCATAGGACGTCGAGTTGCGGAAAACCAGGCCGCGCATACCTATAACCTATAACCCATTTGTTATTTTTTCCGAATGTCAGTTGGTTTGAACTATGTAAGTAGATTAATTATCATTAGCTACTTGTGAATACTGCTGGCCTTTGATTATCTATGCATTGTCTTTAAAGACAAAAAAAGTAAGACCGTACGCCGCAAAACACTTAGAACTATACATTCGAGGAATTAGACATTCGGGGAGGTAGATATTAGCGGAATTAGACATTTGAGCAATTAGACGTTAAGGACCAAACCGATAATATTGATGTTTATTGAAATTTTCAGGTGTTTAATAGATTAAAGGCTTGCAGGCCGGAAGATCTGACCAAAATATATCCTGTATCGGGGGACCTGACTGCCCCTGGTCTAGGTCTCAGCGCAGACGATGAGGATACCTTGGTCCAGAAGGTAATTAAACATTTGTCCCTTAGTATAAGATTTAGTTTTGTATTCATTAGTACCTACTGAAATGGGCGCAGCAAATGTGAAAATTATGACAAAAATAAAAATAGTCGAAACGTAACGTAACAACCTGTAACATAACCTGTCTAGAGGTGGCCAATATATAAGTAGCCAAGGTATGGTCAGGTGTATGTCGGGTTAAACGGAAAGAAAAAAAAACCGGCCAAACGCGGGTCGGACTGCGCACCAAGGGTTTCGTACAAAGTATAAGCAAAAACGGCCGTATCTATGAAACTCCAGCGCTAGCAGAGCCCTACTTCTAAGCAAGATGTAAGATGTACGCGGTGTGGGGTAAGGTCATAGACAGACAGACATAAAATATTAAGATTATTTTCAGATTTCTATTCGGAGGTTGTGCTGTAATAAGAGCTATCTTCATACCAAATTTCAAGTATCTAGGACAACTGAAAGTACCCTATAGGTTTTCTATTGGGCGGCAATTTGTATGGAAGCACCTTTTTAGGGTTCCGTAGCCAAAATGGCAAAAACGGAACCCTCATAGTGTCGTCATGTCCGTCCGTCCGTCCGTATGGTAAATATCAATGTATGGCACATATTTCGACAATTCCTTTAAAAATACTTTGAGGTTTCTAAAATGTTGTTTTGATTTAGTGAATATTTTCGGAAATATTCTCTATTTTCTAAAAGGGTATGTCCAAAAAATTACAAAGATAAAGTTTAATAAATACTTTCAACGAAAATAGTTTCCAACGTGATCAAATATACCGTTTATGAGTTATTGACAAAAAACTGCGCTTCTCAGCTAAAGGACGTAAGTGCTGCGGAGATACGCTCTTTTGCTGGTGCACTTTTTCATATCGTATTTTTCAGCTGTAGTGCATTTTTTTGTATGAACTGCTGCGGAACCCTACACTGAGCATGGTCCGACATGCTCTTGGCCAGTTTTTTAATGACTGAGTCTTTGGATTGCGTTGACTTAGAAGCTTGATTTTTTTACAGCTTCAAGGGACTAAAGACATTTGATGTTTATTTCAACTTGATACCTCAATGGGTTCCTGAGAAAAAGGGTATTGACAGACAGACAGACAGACGGACAACAAACCGATCCTATAAGGGTTCCGTTTTTTTTGAGGTACGTTTTTATTAACTGTTTGTAATAGGTGTCAGTGGTCTTCCATTCCGCGGCCACGATAAACTTTAACAAGCCTCTACTGGTGGCCCTAAACACCAACCTGGAGGGCACGAGGAAGGTGCTGGAACTTTGCAAACGCATGCGGAACATTCGTGTAAGTCACACTATCGATACAAAGGTCTGGGCATAAAAAAATAACTAATTCCAATCTAGGATCGTTTAAGGTTTAAACAGACCGCATTACAATTGTAATTTAAATGAGAATTGCAACCCACAGTATGACGAATATACAGTGTATTCCAACGTTTTAGATATCTCTGGGTCCGATAGCACGGGAGCGAAGACTATGCACCATTAAAAAAACCCTGTAATGTTTACTCTCACAATAATTCTCAAAAAATTGGCTTGCGCCTGCCTTTACACTAAGGTGCACAAACGCCGCGCGTTTGGGGGCGCTCGCTCGTATCCCCGCCTCTTCCCCGCCGCTGTCCTGCGCGAGTACGGTTCTCGGCCAAATGTCGGAAATAATAAAACTGTAACGTTGGTAGACATGCACCAAACAGTAGTTCGCAAAGTAATGCCATATCATATCTCTCAAAATGTAATATCACAGTGAGATATCACAGCACTCGAAACATTACCTATGTTTCTCGCCACCTACTCAACTAAAATAATGTTTTGAGTGATGTGATATGTCACTGTGATGTTACGATACCGACCACCGACGCCGGCCGGTATGATGCGATGCGCTAAGTGAGAGAAAGACAAAACATTTCTGATACAGCCGCGATCGGTCTATGTCTAAACGCAGGCGTGCAATCCCAACCTAACCCAACCATCATAGGCCCGAGGGGCTACTCCGAAACCCGAAAAACGAAATTCGTATGGCGCCATCCCGCTCACTCAAATACAGCTTAACATGAGAGCGAGAGGGATGGCACGTTACGAACTTTGAATTTCGAGTTTCGGAGTAACCCCTCCGGTGGTACGAGTACCTACTCAACGATTGTAATATTCTATCTAGGATCATAATAACAACCAAAATATTTCCATATAAAATACATAGATCAGCTCAACCAACCACTATAACTTTTAATATGGCTAGCCAATTGCGGTTGCCAGCTTATTTCAGACTTTTTCTGTGCAGACTTAGTTTCGTCAGAGTATGAGTGATAATAATTTGGCGAAGCGGGGCTAAAGTGATTGTCTTAGTCCCTAGGGTTTAATAGTTGAAACATGTCGTTGATGAACAGTCGCTAAGATTATAAATAATGGTTTTCGCTGTTTTCACACATTCGAATTGAAAAACAGACTGTGTAACTCGAGGCTAATAGCCATCTTGATCGTGGCACTTAGATGGTATAATTGTCTTCGCTCGTAGAAATAACGGTTTTGTGTTCAAATAGCCTTTTTTAATCCTTTGTACAACAATCTACTATCGATACATGGTATCTTACAAAAATAGTTATAGTTACTTACATAGTTTGTACATTCATATAAATAAAACTACACAAAATAACGTATTTATCCTCACGTCAGAGTTCTTTCGATTTTTAGGCATTAGTCCATGTATCTACAGCGTACTCCAACACAGACAAAGAAGTGGTAGAAGAGAGAGTTTACCCCCCTCCTGCGGAAATCGACGAAGTTTATAAGTTAGTGGAAAAATACGGGGATGCCGAGAAAACGACTAAGCTACTTCTGAGTAAGAATATGTGTTGCTTTTTGCTTTATTCTAGAAAACCCCTGATTGTTCAGTAAATAATATTGTTTTGACGGTTACGGATATGTTATATTTATAGTCCACCCGTGACCACGGAGAGCTGGAAAGCTTCCGAAACGTCGTAAACTAAAATGAGATAATATACGCGATATAATCCGTTAAATTGTTTTATTTCAATGAGTAATAATCGCGGAAACAGAAGAAAATATTATATTTATAGGTTACAGGTATATTTTCTGTGTTCTGTGTTTACAGATGGACGACCAAATACGTACTGCTTCACCAAAGCGCTTACCGAGGTATACCTGGCAGAAAACTACGGGGATGTACCCACCGTGATTCTGAGGCCATCAATTGGTAATTTGCTCTTACATTTCATTCTCCTCTTGCGAGATGCATGTTTCAGTTAATTAAATAAAGCGTGCTTCATCTCATAAGTAGTAACAAGTAGGTACTTGTTGATAGGTACTACTACTAGGTATATGATAATTACACTACGTAGCAATGCGTGCTATTTTGGTCATTGATGATGTTCTATGACCAAAGTAGCAGGCAGCCTACAATTTTACAGCCTACAAACAAATTAACGGATTATGTCGCGTATGTTATCTCATTTTAGTTCCCGATGTTTCGGAAGCTTTTCAGCTTTCCATGGTCACGGGTGGACTGAGATAAGATATATTTTCCTCTGTCAAAGTTACAATTTGTGCAAACTACCCATTTTTGAAAAAACAAATAAAGGTGTACATACATGCCAGATGGGCCTAAGCTGTAAAGACAGTTACACATGTGCTAGAAGGGCTGAATTATTTTATTTTAATAATTTACCAAGCAGCATTTCACAAATGAGGCGTACTGAGGAGAAAAGAACGTCGGGAACTAAAATGAGATAGTATACGAGATATAATCCGTTAAATTGTTTTATTTCAATGAGTAATAATCGCGGAAACAGAAGAAAATATTAGTATTTATTTAGTTTTAGTAGTACCGTTTACAAGATAAAGGGGGGGGGGGGACACATTTTTTTTTTAAAAACCTCATAGTGTTTTTAGAACAACTGTCAAAATATGTGTCACACATATTTGCTATTTTTTGTGGTAATAAAGTAATTTAAGTACTTATATTTTTATTTAATATATTTTTTTGTTATGAGTAAACTATTAAACTAAGTAGCGGCGTATACTAGACACCAATACCCCAAATTTCATTAATATAAGTATACATCATGTAGTTTTTGAGTAAAATGCCTGTGCCAAAAAGGAAATTCTTAAAGTTTCGTCATGTCCGTCCGTCCGTCCATATGTCACAGGCATATTTTACTCAAAAACTACATGATGTATACTTATATTAATGAAATTAAATTTTGAGTAGGATAGGTGCCTTGTGTGAGCCGCTACTTACTTTTATGAAAAATAATAAAATTAAAATTAAAACGAAAAGAGAAAAAAAAAAACAGCAAATGTACATATTTTGACAGATGTTTTAAAAATATTTAGATGTTTCTAAATAAGTTTTTTGATTTATAGGATTTTCGGAAATAATCGCTCCGAAGATATTGTGTCTCTATCTACTAAACGGTATGTCTAAAAAATATGAAAAAAAGTACAAAGTTAAAGCTTCATAAATACTTTCTACGAAAATTATTTTCCACATGCTCAAATATACCGTTTTTGAGTGGAATCCCCTTGGTACGCATAATGTTATTTAGACTATTATTGTTTCGCATAATTGATTTGGCATAATAGTATTTTCGCATGGTAATACTTTGGCCTACTACTTTTTTGGCATTGTACGCTATTAGCATAATTTCAGTCGGACTAATTTGTATTGGCCGAATACACATTACGCATACTATTGTTTGGGCTAATAATTATTTGGTATGTGTGTCATTATCCATAATTTTAGTTTTTAATATGAATAATACTCAGTTTCGTTGTTATCATGCATTTATTATTATTTCTGAGTTCTGGTTCTGTCCCAACTTGTCTTAATTCAATTTCTGTAATTTGGTGTGTTATTTCTTGGGTAATCTTTCTTGCTAAATGATAAAAATGGGAATAATGCTTTTCCACAAAATGTGCAAATCTGTTATACCATGCTTCGGCATGATTTTATGTTCTATTCTAGATATATTTTAGGCCAAAGCACATAAACATTTGATTTCCAATGCAAATGATTCATTGTGTCCGTATAGTTTTCGAAGACCACTTTCTTGTATTTTGCGGTAAATTATTTGACTGAGATGAAAGTTAAATCCCTTTATGCTAGTATTTATCTGACACATTGTGCGGTTTTTTCGAAGTCGCGAGTTCGAAGTATTCGACTAATAAACATTATGGATATTATTGTTTAGGCAAATAATAATTTGATAAATCTTTCATGAACCATACTTTCAGCTTATCTATTTCATCTTAAGGCAGGTCCGACTTGGGTTAGGTTAGGTACGACGACGAGCAAAGCAAGAAGGAGTGTTAGGTTGAACTGCATCCCTAACGAGCGAGCGAAGCGAGCGAGCCGCGTAGATATCGAGTCTTGCCTTTTGTACATTACAATTTCTTAGGACAATATTGTTATGCATTTTGATAGTATGCCAATTGATTATTATGCGTATTTGTGCTTATGCTTTTTGACATTAGTCTTCATGATTATAATGAAACAAGTGAATGTCGCTAACAGACTGGTTTTATTTCAAAAAACATGCATAGACAATATTTTTTTAAAGTTGACATTGTACCATAAATATACATAACACAATATAGTATCTACATTGCACAAGAGATGGCGTTACTAGTAGCAAAATACAAATAAGAAATACTATTATTCTTTTGATACATCATTACAACGCCCGCACTTATCAAAATAAACAGATAAAATTATTTTGGTACAATTCCCAATTTACGCAGAAACTTATAATGTTTAACAGGACATAAACCTTTAGTGAAAATATCAGTTGACATTTCTTCAGTACATAAATATAGAATTTTTATATATTTACACTTAACAACATCTCTTACATAATGATATTTCACATCAATATGTTTCGATCTACTGTGACTTTGATTGCTTGCTGACAATTTTAATGCGCTTTGATTGTCACAATAGACCTCAATCACATAAAAACTACCTATAATTTCATGAAGAAGGTTTCTAAGATACACTGCTTCCCGTGCTGCCTCAGACAGAGCAGTATATTCTGCCTCTGTACTGGAAAGAGACACCGTCTTTTGCTTCCTGCTTTGCCATGAAATAGCAGATCCAGACATCGTAAAGCAAAAGCCTGTATATGACTTCCTGTCTAAGACATCACTAGCCCAGTCACTATCTACGAAACCAAGTAACTTGCTATCATCCTTACAAAATGTTAAACAACAAGTTTTTGTATATAACAAATATTTTAAAATGCGTTTAGCATAATGCCAATGTGTATAATTATAACAACTATTAAATTGGCTCAGATAACTAACAGAATAGGAAATGTCTGGCCTAGTTAGTACTGCCAAATACATCAATGATCCAATTAACTTTTGATATGGAAGATCAGATACACAATATACACATTCATCAGATTTCTTAACATTTAATTTACATTCAGTTGGGGTTTTATATGTTTTACAATCTGACATATTGAATCTAGAAGCTAATTGTTCAATATACTGTTGTTGATCTACAGTTATTACATTTTTATTTCTATCTACATTTATTCTCATGCCTAAGTATTGTCTTACAGGTCCCAAATCTTTCAATTTAAATTCAGCACCCAAGACACGTTTCAGATTATCAGTTTCAACAACATTATTAGAGAAAATTAAAAAATCGTCAACATATAGGGCCACAATAATTTTAATTTCACCCTTTGTTTTTGTGAACAAACAAGGCTCATACTGACTATTTCTGAAGCCCATATTACAAAGTAAATCTTTAACTCTGTCATACCATGCAAGAGAAGATTGTTTTAATCCATAGATTGCTCTTTTTAATTTCAAAACCTTTCCCCCAAAACAAAACCCTCAAGCACTGACATTTAAATAGTTTCTTTCAAAAAACCGTTTAAAAAGGCTGTGGTTACATCTAAGTGATCAATACTCATATTCTTCTTAACACTGAGAGCAAATAATAATCTAAGTGTGGAATGTCTTACAATTGGAGAGAAAGTGTCCGTATAGTCAATGCCAGGTTTCTGCGAAAAACCTTTAGCCACAAGTCTAGCCCGGAACCGCACATTATTATCCACATCAAACTTTTTATTGAGCACCCACCTACACTTCCCAATTGTCTCATTACCTGGGTTGTCAACGAGCTCCCAAGCATCGCTGTCCTCAAACGATTGCAGCTCGTTAAAAGGGTTTTTTCTCCAGAAGGCACCGATACAGGTTTGGACTTTGGAAGTGATGATTCGCCATACCCTGGTGATTACACCGACTCACCATTAAGCACATCAGAAACCACCACTCTCGAAAGAAAAAAGATTTAGGTAATTTGCGGGAAACTTATCAAGATAATCTTTGTCATAATATAGTAAGAATACGTTATTATAAAACTCGCCTAATAATGTGATGATTATATTTTATTTGCTCAATAATAAGAAACCTGACACAAGACTGCACTCTATCAGTCTTGTGTGCAGTTTCTTATCAATCTTATCATAGAGTGTAATCTATACTATTATAAGGTTGTAAAAATGAAATGTGTATACATTGAAAATATTTTCAAAAAAAATATTGTAATGGACTATTTGGAGGATTCGAAAAATATTTTATTTTTATTTTTTGTATGTTTGTATGTGTCGTTTTGGCTTCATCACGCCGAATCGGCTGAACGGATTTCAACTATTTTTGATACAAGGGTATCTCTAGATGGTGAAAGGATACTTTTTACCCGACTACGCTGTCGAAAAAAGGAGGGTATATGACTTTTTCTCCTCCGCGAACGAAGTTGCGGCCGTCTTCTTGTTATTACTAAAATAGGTACCTACCTGTAAAATTTTCTTTCATAATAAAAACATTATTTTTTATTTTATTATATTTATTAGGCACTTTAAGCAGACAACATTCATTAAATATTTATGTATAATAATAGTAAGATACAGGCATTCTGACCAAAATCTTATCCAAAACAAGTATGCACAGCGTGATTAAAAAGAGCTCTCGAAAAATATCCCGAAACTAAAACTATCCTAAATTTGTTACTTAGGAACCATATTATATTGGAGTGTGGCTCAGTCCATACATGATTTTATCGTTTAAACTTAAGCTTTACCAATTCAATGTCGAATGAATTGAGCATTAATGAGCAAGCATGGTTATTGAGAGTTAAAGGTCTGAACGCGAAAACCGCGAAATTATTTCTACAATCTGCCTTCTGTACCTATACCAAAAATCGGGGGTCAAAAATATCAACATTTTTGTGTTTGGATGCAAGTTAATTCCTCAATGGCATATACATGTGAGTTATTTATATATTTTTTTTTTTTGTATTTTTGCATGGTACTTTTAAAACATTACTAGCCGTATATTGGTACAAGTGCCATACAAATTTTAGCGTATATTGATGTAAGTAGAAAAAAGTTCATAAATCAATATATGAAGGTAAATAAGTGGTAAAAGAGCATCTGCTTTATTTTTCATTGCAAACCATAAGAGTATTTTATCGAACCATTTATATAAAGTATAAAAATATCGTTAAATCAGTAATCGATGTATTACGACGTATACTGGTACAAGTGGTAACTAGCTCAGTATACCACACAACGACAACATGTAAAATACGCGTATACTAGTGCATTTGCAATTTTCTTAAAAACTATTAGAAATTTCAAAATTCTATGAATACAGATGAAAGCTAAATATTTTCTTTAGAACCATTCCAAAATTTTGAAAAGTTACTTCATCAAATGAGAAAGTTACAGATGTTGGAACCTTTGAACAGCTCTCCTGTAAAATTATGATTCTGCACTTGTACCAGTATACGTAGGAGGTATCGAGGTAGTCACATAACAGGCATGATGACGGGGTATGAAAATGAAAATTCTATTAGTCCGTCAGTTAGATAATTACAAAAATATTGGACAGAAATTTTTTGCTTTTTCAAAATAATAAAAATACTCAAATAAATCGCATTAAAGTTTAGGAGTGGGGGCTCATGACATCACTCCTAAGTAAAATTTGTACTTAGGAGTGACGTAACGCGTCATTTTGACTCAATGTATCGCCTTAATTTTTGATTGCCTAAGTAAAAAAAGAAAAAATACGTGTCAAATATTTTCAAGTATACTACATCTAAAAGACGGACTAATTATTACAATTTTGTATCATCCCTATTGTGTTGCTGTTTGTAAGCGTGCCCGACACGACATTTTAAATCTAGTTCAATAGGTTATTATTCTGACATTGTGTTTGTTTTTAACCGACTTCAAAAAAGGAGGAGATTCTCAATTCGAACTTACTTGATATGTCCGAGAACCGTGAACCGATTGTATTTTTTTTTTATCGAAAGGGTCTATCTCCGAGTTGGTCCCGTTGGCACTAAGTCGGGATCTGATGATGGAATCTTGGAGAAATCGAGGGAACTCTTCAAATGTTATGTTGTGTTATTTTTTTATTGTTGAGTATTATTAATATCAATTTAGAAATAATAAAATTAACCGCGTTCAAATTTAATATTTGCTGTATGCAGGCAGAGTACACGAAACATGTTTAATTTCAGACCTATTATGAAATACTGTATTCGAGCATATAAATGAATGTGATTCTGATTCTGAACAGTTTCTTTTCATTTGGCTGGATGGTGAAACTGCCATATTGAAAAAAGTGTGTTCTTTAGAGTATTTTTTTCATTCACGATTTAATTTTTAAATTGACTGTCTTATTGGTTTTATTATAATATTTTTATCGTGTGTCATTATTTTGCAAATGTGTTAAAAACTGTCAGTTAAGGTCAAAACGGTTCAGGACACGTGCAGAATGACATATTTTCCGCACTTATATCAAAAAATACTATCCGTAGATTGCTTCCTTTGCAAGTTTTTGCACATTACAGTGACAGCAGCAGTGAACGAGCCCCTCGTGGGCTGGCTGGGTGGTTGGCAAGGCCTCACTACTATCCTGGCCATGTCAGCGCGTGGGTTTCATCGTGTCATCTTGTGCAATGGCCAGCTCTTCCCAGATTTGATCCCCGTGGACTACGTCGTCAATATGGCTCTAGTTGCTGCGGTTAATTCCAAAAAGTATAACTGCATATTTGTTATTCGCAAAAACGCTAACAACTTGTAAGACGTATAAGCAAGTCCTTCTTAAACTTAGTCGATATTTGCTGAAAACGACTTATGTTGTCAACAGATAGCGTGGTAAATCTTGCTTGTTAAAAAATAAGACTGTTAATAATTAGTACAGTTTTGGGGTCCACGTCTGTCAAATTAAGTTTTCATGCCCATTTTATGTCACTTATGTTCTATTCAACCTAACTAACTTAAGGTAAATTTCATGCCAAGAATTAATGTTTTTTATTGCAAATTTTGCCACCTTATCTCTGAGTAAGACAATCATACTATTTAATTTCGTAAGTCTGCATTTTTAGGAATGAGCTCTCAGTTTACAACTGCTGTACCAGTGGAGTCAACCCTATCACGTGGGATATGACGCAGAATTTGTTTTTAGAAGCCAGCAAGGCAGATAATTTTCGTAAGTGAATGTATGATCCTTAGGAAATGCTAAGCAATCATTACTAACATCACACTTTTGTTGCATCATGTTTTAAAATTCATTTTTTCTCATATACCAGATTGTTGAAAACCAAAATACCAAGATTCCTCGCTTCTAGCTGAGATATTTAATTTTTGTTAAGATTTATAGTCATTATGTGTTTTCAGATAAACTACCATTCCCCGGGACGAGATTGACACGATCTCGAATAGTGCTGGTGGTTCTTACGCTGCTAACTCAAACTTTACCCGCTTACGTGATGGACGCCTGTCGGCTGGCAATGCGAAAGCGACCCAAGTATGTATAAGACCTTAATCAAATGATGGATGACGTTTTAAAGTCCTGTTCAGACGCTTTGGATCTGTGGGGCGGAAAATTTACATAAAAGTAACCTTTCATTATTTCCTTATGTAGACCCATGAAGTCCTAGACTTTCCACCAAATTTTCCTCGGGCAATTTACAGGTACGTTAGGCTCAACCGCCAATTGATCAATCTGCGGAACCAAGTGCAGCACTTCACCAGCCACAACTGGGTGATGAAATCCGCGAACGCGCAGGCGCTGGCGGCGTCTCTCTCCGGCGCCGACGCGCGGCAGTTCCAGTGCCACCCGGCGCACGTGCGCTGGTCGTCCTACATGCCTATATATTACATGGGCGTCAAAAAATTCTTATTCGGTGATAAAGCCTAATAAATTGCAAGTGTAAAGCATATGTGCGAAGTAAATATTCTGTTCTGTTTTGTTTTTATTGTTTAATGGCTTCGTCCATTAGGAGAATTTTGTCAGCGTCAAGGTTTTATAGGTACGGTTTTTATATTTCAAAATAATAGAATAATGAGTTGATGCACACCGATTCATGTCCCCCGTCCAAGATGGACGACAAGAATCGAAGTAAATGTTGTGCTGGTATCGATATTGGTGTCAATCTATCTCTCAATTATCAAATGCCCAAATATTGACAATGAGAGATTATTACCGTACGCTGACAGAGATTTATGACCTATGTCGTCTTAAATTGAATCCAACAAAACCTGTACTATGTAGGTTTTGTCATGAAACTCTGCACAGAGGTACGTAGTTGCTTAATACACCTATTTTTTATTTATAAAAAAATAATAACTAATATTCCTAGAAGTCCTCTATCTGTATGTAATTTTGGGTCGGTAAATGTTTTCTAGTACAAGGATCACAATATAAGGCATTTTGAGCAATCTTATTATAAAGATATTATTTATATTGGTATCTAATTGTGTTTGTTTTGGTATCTGGCTAATTATGTAGTGCGTACGTCCAAAATATATAACATGTACGGAAGAGTAGCCACAACATGCTTCTGTAAAATGGATAACCTGAACGGGCGATAAATCATAACCCAAACCTCTTACCCAATAGGTTTTCTTAGACCGTCATTATCCAAGCGACATAGCAAATCGTTACAGCACAAGGGACATTAAGGCTAACTGCCGCTATCCTATTGCCGGGAAAGGGGTAGCGGTCAAAAAAATGCCTGATATATTGCGGGCCATTACCTCTCGATGGATATTTCGTTTTGTGTACCTCGGCCACAGTTAATGTACGATTGCGTAGTCCAATTGTATTTACTGTCATTGGGATTGACATGTTACTATTAACTATGAAGTTCAGTAAACATTGGTGACTATGTAATCTGCGCCAAACTTTAGACACAAGAGGGTCGTTAAAAATGATAGTGTCCCGGTATCACCAGATAGGTAATACGAATCAAAAATCTATATTGCAAATTGATCGCTGTTGATTATTTAAGCAGTGGACTGTATTTTGTTTAAATTTGTGGGGTTAAATTGAAAACAACGAGACGATATATGAAGTACGCGTGTGCTGATACAACAAATAGGCCTTGGATTAGTCAAAAGGACATACCTTGCTCAGAGCTGTGCCGTAGCCGGAGCCTTCAGGTGTACAGGACCTCAGGACCACGCCGAGCTGCCAGACTTACTTTTGTAGCCTAAGGTTACTTGCCACCCGAATACACGGAGCCGCCGCAGTATCCCCTTGACTTCTCAAGGCACTAAATAGTGTAACTTCGATAAAATTATTCAAGACGAAAATTGCGCAACAGTACTTCCCGTGCGATCACTTAGAGGGACGTTCAACCAAACTTTTTCTAAATTCGAGAAAGCAACTGTCATAGGCGAAAATGTTGCCAGACTAAAATAATATTATAACGCGAAAACGGAACAGGCGCGAATTGCAGTTTTGATATAGACCTACATACCATGCAGTAGATGCGATATTACAAAGTTGGTGCTTTCTTTGAAGACAGCTCAAGAATTAAGCAATGTCTTTTCGTCCAATATCCCGCAGTGTCTTCCTCCCCCCACAGGGTGGACTGATGACCAGGCAAGGTGGCTGGAGACCGCTGGATGCGGACGGTGCAGAACGGGGCATGGTGACTCTCGTTAGAAGAAGTCTCAGCAGTGGACGTCTTTTGGCTGATGGTGATAATCATGAAATGAAGTGACAGTTATCTGATAACAACTCACATTTCGTTATTCTCACCCAATGATTCAGAAAACTTGATAATATAATGAGACAAGATACATGTAATTGGTTCGAATAGAAATCTATTCGAACCACTTACATGTATCTTGTCGATGTGAATGAATGGTTATTCATTATAATATTAAGCTTTGTTCAATGAGCTAAATAGCAAATAAATACGTGAATGGATGAATATAATGCTTCTGTTTACTGGTAAGAAGGCCTAATAGTCAGGTTCTAATAAGACCCAGTTGAAAGTCAGGTTCTAAAAAAAAGATACGTGTGACTGGGGAAATCTCCCGAGATTATGACGGTTGGAGGATCAAACGTCATTGGTGTCTCACGATTACCTACCACAAAATGATTAGCGACAACTTTGATCAAACTAGACTCAACTACGGGACTAACTTTTAATTTTACAAAAGTTTGCCTTGATTCATCATCTAGTCTATTTCAACAACATTTGCCAACGTCGAAAAGCGCTTTTTTATTAAAAGCTTAATTCGTCCTACCACTGTTTCCCATTATCTGTGCCAATTGTTCTTTGTGCTGCTCGCTGGCCAACCAGTATTTTTTTTACGAGCGACCCCCGTGTCCAGATTATGCTATGATAAATTTGATGTTAGCCGACGCTCAACTAGGGCACGGGTTGACAAATGGGTCTGGCGGTTGTAGCGAATTCAATGCGAATTTTCATTGCGATTGTTACGTTGTAGATAAGGTTGGGCTGTAATATTTATTACTATAATTGATGTCCGTTGATAATGAAATCTTGTAGAAACCCTTTCACGCCGTCGTCAAAGTACATCATAGATACAAAGAAGTATACGGGTCAAAATTATTAGGTAAATAAGTCCATCTCATATAGTTCATGCAATTTCTCACAACCATGTGCGAAAGTTAAGGGTTTCCAGGAAGCTTCACATTCTAATGCTCATTTACTTACTTGGTTAATAGGTTCTGTTACAAGGTTTTTTGCAAAAAAAATAAAATAACGGTGTTTTTTGTATTTTACCCAGAATAACATGTTCCGAACGGAACAATACTATTTTTATTATAAACTATTTAAATTTCATGTCTATGGTTAATAGCATAGAAGAAGAAGAAAAGTATTATAATTTGGACTTGACATAACAAAAATGTAGTAGCGAGTTGTGATCTTATATTATAGTTATTGAAGAAAGTGAGTTGTTTTTGTCCCGGTCACGGGAACCAGTATAATTATATTGTCCGGGACATCAAAGCTTACTTTTTAGCCAGTTAGGAAATTGTGTTTTTTTTTTTAATTTTGCGTTTTCATTTTCTTTACCACATCCATTGAGGCAAAAATACCATAAAAATACGCACAAGAGTCAAGTGGATAATCAGTAATATTTCAAATTAGGGTCATATGAAATACAGTATATTCTTAGAGTTTATGGTTATGTAAGATTTTAAACGGATCTTCATCTTTATTTTGAGGTGCAATTTATGTAAGCCAAGGCGACACAATCGCCAGTATTTGTGTTTTACGTACTTTTTTCAGTTGCGGGCTAGCGAAATTTAGGTACTGTATTTTCTGCTACACTGAAAATGTACCTTAAATTATTCATTGGAATATTTAGTATAGGGAAGGGTACAAAAAAACAATTGCTATTGCAAAAGAAGCCCTAGCATAGAGGTTTCAGAAAACCTAACATTTCCTTTCGCAACCATCTTAAACACTTGTTCTAGATCACTTTTAACGAGAGATTTTGTTCAAATATTGTGCGTTATTCCAGCGGTGGTATATCTCGAAGTTTAAGAGTTGGCAAAGAAAGTAGAGGGGCTAAATTTAAGTAAATTGTATGTGATCTTGATGTACGGTAATAATATAAAAAATACCGTAATTTTATTTTATCGACAAAAAACCTAGTAACAGAACTTATTAACCAGCCGAATATTTATGTGGCGTTATCTGGGAAAAGGAACCTTAATACCGGTTTAGTTTCCGAGATAATCGCGTTTAAAGTAAAATGTTGAAAAAAAAAACATTTTCTCTTTCTTTACTCTATATTAAATAAACAGGGTCCATATTCTAATTTGACAGAGACACAAGTTTCTAAAACATCCCTCGAAGTTTAGTAAGAAAGGGACCTAATTTTCGGTGTCGCTCTCGTACGCCTTCTGTGCGCTCGGTATCAGTTTGGAAGACGTATCGGCTTATTGTTAATTTTCCACAATTCGTGTCTTTAGAGGTTCATTTGTAAAAATAATAACAATTAATAGTAAGAACTACAAATTAAAAGTACTTTTTAAGTCTCTTTCTAACTATGTCACTAAACATTATACGTCCGACACTAAGGTATTTTTTCAAATACGTTAATCGGTTTGTGTTTTCTGAGACAAAATTATAGATTTTTGGTAAGAGTTTTAATACTAAAGTGTTCTAAAATTAAGTGTATCAAAATTAATCTTAAGTTTATAGTATTTTTTAAATGATACCACTAAATAATTTACCATCGGCAATAAGGTACCTTTTAGAAAATATTTAGTGGGTGTACCAATTTTTTACTAAACTTTACCTTGAATTTTGAGGCCCAAAAAACTACTTTTTTATGATTTCTTGAGATGATTTGATGTCATTAGGCTATGTTTTAGCTTAGTAAATATATGCCAGTTGATTTTGACCGTTTAATTAGATTTGTAAACCACAAAGCTATTTTTGTTAAAAGTATGTAGTTAACGTAATAAACAACGTTGATTCAAATCGGAGTAGTTCTTATTTAATGCGCAATTACACGTAATATTTATTCCCTCGATAAAATTGCGAGAAAATATACTACAAATCGCAAATTAAGTAAAAATCCATCAATCTCTTTTTTGTTTACTTTATGCACATTGGCATAAGATAACCTATAGGAAAACAGTTATACTATTACATAAATGTACTTGAAACGTGAACGCCCATGCAATCTATGTATTCCTCAAATAGTATGTTATCTATGTAACTTCCAACAACAACAAAAATAATCTATTAAACCTACATGATTGTTTTTTACATGGTTCGATAGCTAAATGTATGTAGATTATGGGGATATCAATAGCTCAATACCGACAATAAGGTCGCTGTATACGAGTATTAGTCGTGTCATCAAGCTTTCGGCTTGTATAAAAAAAAGAAAAATTAAGTAGTAGTAAGGTACCAAACGGTTGTGACAAATCACTCACAACTATTTGATAATGACCCAAATAGTAAATATAAATAAAATATTAAATTTATATACAGAATCTGCGTCGAGAAATCGAAGAAAAATCTTAAGCGGGGTTGACTAGTATAGAATGCCTCATGGTATTAGACCGCCTTTGTGCGATAAGTTTTATTTTGTGCAATAAATATTTAATAATTAAACTTGATATCAGCCATTTCTCGGACGGAGTATCTTTGCCTCATCACGTCAAAATAGCTACGCTAGACGAATCTTAAACATTTCAGGTACAAAAGTAGCTAAATATCCACGGATGCACCTTTTACCCGATTAAGCTTTAGCAAAAAAGAGGGCTATGACTTTTCTTCCTCGGCGATTGAAGTAGTTAAAATGCGTTCGTGTTCTATATAATTTAACTTATTGCAATGAGACATTTAGACTGCTTTAAGGTGTGTATCAAATCAAGCGTATTTCTAAGTACTTATTTTACTAGCACGAACCTATCTTGTCCCAATACTGAGCAAAGACTTAAGTTGATCTTACTTTTTCTGATCACTCCATCGTGGTCGTCCAAGGTTTTATAATCTACTATTGTTCTATAAATAGGACGTCGATTTCCTTTCTTGCATGCATTTTATAAAACATCAAAGACATTAGGAAAATTTGCCAGACTGCTAGGGAATGAAATATTAATTATAAACAGTTCACAATGAAAATGTATATAAAAACAAATGATTTTCCTGAAACCGAGTTTCGACCTAGCATCAAACATTCAGATTGTATTGTTGTAAAACAATGCATGTTTTGCTTTGAAATTCTGTGAATTGGTTTATTTCTTTATTTAAATAAGCTTTAAATTGAAACGAAATATTTTCGACTCGTTTTGTTGAAAAAACAAAAACTAAATGGTGGTCCTGTTTCAATTACGTGCGAAGGTAAAGTAATAAAATCGTATTCGCAATAACGCTATTGGCTACATTAGATTATTATATGTAGAGATTTATTCTTCGGGTATATGGTCCTAATTACTATTATAGTGCCACTGCCGAATTCGGTAATGTTTGCTAATTTGGCAAATCTATGGTGCCCATGTGGCGCGGTAGTTTTTTTGGATTTTCTTCCAATTTAGGTCATCGGAAGATTTTTTAAGAAGCGCTTAAGAATATCATTCTAATTGAAATGAAAAACCTCTTTCATTTCTTTTCAGGCATCTTATACAAACATAAAAGTAATTTCGCGTCTGACGCTTCATTAAGATCTACAAGAAAATCTATTAAACAGTATTATTGCTTCGACAAATCGATTATCCTACTGTTCCGTAGATTCGTACTCAATCCACTGTTTTAATTCTGGTTCACATTACATCAAACTTCCCGTCCAAGAGATTACTTTTGTGCACAAGACAATGATCAATTCTAAAGTAATCAGGAACTGGTTAACTCCGGACGGGTTTGAGTCCCGATTGTGGCCTTTGATTGTAAAGAGTTTTGTTAAGCTGATTTGAATAAAAAAACAGTATTCTGATTTTTTATTAAATTCAGAATAATAAAGCTGTAAGATCTTTAACTCTAGGCGTTGGTCTAGTCCAACGCCTAGAGTTAAAGATCTTACAGCTTATTAAATTTGAAAAAAAATATGATAAACAACTTGTCATACTTACATAAGATTAGTGCTCGTAAGCAACGGAACACTGGGCACAAATATTGCGGAGGTGGGTTGGACCGGTTCAACCCAACTTGTGGTGTGTATAAGAGAGAGACAAGATCAGACACTGATAAATTTACTAGTACTAAAATTCTGTATTGTAGTCTCTTACTGTGGCCCTTATGAACATGATCCGTGCCACTTAAAAAAGAGTGGTGTGATCGGGGTTTCCTTACGAGACAGTCATTCGTTGAACAAAGTTAGGTTAAGAATAAAGTGGCAAAGGAGAGAAGAGAGGAGAGAAGTATTGAGAAGAAACTTATGGGATGGACTTGTCTATTGCTTTACCGAGTGGTGCCTCATTCGTCGGACCACATCCAACAAAATTCACGTATATCTTCCATAACAACGAGTATAAAACAGTAAGTAAGGTGACTTAAGTTTATAGACAACGCACATCGTACAGCCTCATCCACCTAAAGACGCCGAGGGACACTATTGATGTTTTTTTTTTCAAATTCGAATTGTACAAATTCTAGACGTACCATAAAATCCTGGAAAACGACCAAATAAGAGTGTCCTTTGGAAAGTGATATGTGATAGTCAGTTATATATATACACATGATAATTAAAAAATAATAATTTAAAGTAGTAATTCTTTATCTGTTTTTTATGTGACCTGAAACACGAGCCTCATGTTGTGACGTCATAATAAACATGTATCTATCATAATATTTTCTTCAGTTTCCGCGATTATTACTCATTGAAATAAAACAATTTAACGGATTATATCGCGTATATTATCTCATTTTAGTTCCCGATAATTAAGCCCTTCTGGCACATGTGTAACTGTCTTTACAGCTTAGGCCCATCTGGCATGTATGTACACCTTTATTTGTGTTTTTTCAAAAAAATGGGTAGTTTGCTCAAATTGTAACTTTGACAGAGGAAAATACATCTTTTCTCAGTCCTCCCGTGACCATGGAAAGCTGGAAAGCTTCCGAAACGTCGGGAACTAAAATGAAATAATATACGCGATATAATCCGTTAAATTGTTTTATTTCAATGTATCTATCATATTTAATTAATTATATAAATCAATTTTGCAATACCCTAACAGGGTTGCACTGTTACTCTATATAGTAGTACCTTACCTATTATGTAATTGTAATAGTGATAAGCTATACTATAATAAACAATTAACAATATTTGAAAGTGTAAGTTTATGTTTTGTTCCTCTTGCATGGCGGACAGCGTTTTCGCGGTATTGAATATAAATAAATTTTACTGTAGCATTATGAAAGAGACATAGGTTCTCAAAGAGTGCACCACTGGGCATGATCCTTAGCCACTCTCCTCCAGCCGCCGCCAGCCATCCTTCTAATATCATCGCTCCACCTTGCCTGAAGACGTCATACGCTTCTTTTGCTGAGACGCGGTCTCCACTCGAGAACACGTCTACTCCAACGGTTGTCGGTGCTTCGGTAAATATGACAAGCCCACTGCCCTTTCAGTTTGTTAATTCTTTGGGTTATGTCTGTCACTTTGGTTCTGTGACGGATCATCTCATTTCTGATGCGATCCCTTAAAGAGACACCGAGCATAGCCCTCTCCATAGTTCGTTGAGCAACTTTGAGCTTGTGAAGTTGTTGTACTGTAAGTGTCCACGTCTCGGCACCATACGTCATGACTACTAGGACGCACTGGTTGAAGACTTTAGTCTTCGGGCTTTGTGCTATGGGTGACATGATGATTCGACGAAGCTTTCCGAATGCTGCCCAGTCAGCTGAAATATTAATTAATTAATATTATGGTAAGAAATCGTATTTATTTAAATGTAATATTTTTTGCTGTGGCTTTTTATTACTTAGGAGATTAACATTTTCATGTATTTACATTTTCAAACAGGGTAGAATAGTCTATTTTAACTGAATTTAACTAGTCCTCAACTTGTTATTTCAAATGCGAAAGGCCACCTAGCTGACCGGCGTTTGCTTTACCTTTTGACCGATACGGTAAAACATATCTCTTTAGCTACTTAACAAGAAACAGATTCTAAGGGTAACAGTTTGTAGAAATTTTCAAACTGCAGTATTTTATCAAGAAGAAATATCGTCACGATGGACTCGGGCACGTGTCATTCCCAGGTTGAGAAACCGATGTCTATCTAGTTTTAAAGTTTATTGCCGAAAACCACTTCAGGGGCATTCAAATATGCCGATATCCATCTCCTATAGTTAACACTTAAGAAAGGCCTTTCTTATATGTAAGTAGTAAACTGTCCGTACAGACAAAATTACTTAATTGCATACCTATCAATTCTGCTTACTACCACATGCGAGTAGGGGTAGGGTCAAGTTTTTTAGCTATACGTTTTTCACTTTGATGATATACTTCACAGCGATAAACGACAGCGATAAGACTTCACCTACGAGTGTGGTCCCAAAAAGAACCGACCTCGCTAATAGATAGAAAAAAAAAATCTAATGTTAAAATCTTACGGCGCGTTGATTTGAAAAAAGAAGATGCTTCGTTCTTTTGTTTTTGTTTCACAGCCATTGATATAGAGGGTGCTCTGAGTGATTTTGCAAAAATGGACAAAATTGGTCTTCGATATGTGGCACAATAGTTCAATTTCAAAGGTAAGTCCAACTGATATTAAAGTCGAGCTGGATTCCTCTCTGCGAGAGTCTGCTCTTTCATTTACAACTGTAAAATCTTTGGTTGCTGAGTTTAAAAAAGGTCGCACGAGCTGCAAAGATGAACCTGGCGTTCGACCAAATGCAGTGACTAGTCACTGCAAGTCACACGGCAAAAAAATACACAAATTAGGTAATACTGGAAGACCGTAGACTAAAAGTACGCGAGTTAGCAGACGTGGCAGGCATTTCTAAAAGTGCTAAACATCGCATATTGACTGTAAATTTGGACATGAGAAAGCTGTGCGCAAGATGGGTGCCGCGATTGCTCACTATTGAACAAAAGCAGCGTCGTCGTGAGGATGTTTCAATCCAGTGTTTAGCGAAAAACCAAGAGATTTTACGACGAATCATCACGATGGACGAAACATGAGTCCACCACTTCACCCCTGAGCCGAAGGAACAGTCGAAACAATGGAGTGAAAAAGGAGAACCGGCTCTAAAGAAGGCGAAGTCAGTTCCTTCTGGTGTGAAGGTCATGGCGTCAGTATAGGGTTAAATAAGAGAAACTTGTTTTTAGGCGTTTTTCTCGTAACATTTGAATCATAGTACCCTTGGAACCATAACAGATGTGTATTATGATAAGATATATTGCTGTAACAACAAATTCTTAAAGTAAAATAAAGTCAAAAAATAAAAGGTATGGGGACTATGCAAGAGATATGTATTTCTCAATTTTTTTTTTGCGTAGGTTCCTTACGTAGAATCCGACTCCTTAAACTCAAATATAAAGGTAGGTAAAAGGTATTAATTGTGTTGCTAGTTAGTATGGGAGATAAAAATATATAGGCACAGGAGGGCCTTCGTCATGGTCACTCATTAAAAAAGAGTAAAGCGTAAAGTAAAGAGTAAAGCGTGGATATCAGGGCAATGAGCTAAATTAAAACACTTTGTAGCAACCTCTGCATTTAATTTACATATTTACACATAATCCAATCCGATTACAACACACACAATATCACTAATCGATTTAACTATGATATTCCGAACAACTTAATTAAAATTGAGACGAAATACAGCGATTCGTCGTGGAATTGGTGCGCCTGCCACCGTTACCATAAAAAAGTGTCCGATCGTAACGGCTGCCCCGCTTCCAACAAAACGACGCTCCGCTAGAATAAACTCGCTCCCCTAATAGATGGCGTGGCGTCGTCCCAAGCCGCACCATTGCAATCAACGCAACGCTTTACTGGAGTGAGTTTATTCTTGTTCGTATAGATGGCGCTGATGCCGCCGAAATATAGAAATATTCAAAAGGCGCCTCAATTATTTTGGCCAACCAAAGATCAAAGAACTTTCTTTGATCTTTGCGCGCCATCTTGTGCACTTGCACAAGATGGCGCGCAATCGTGGCGCGTATGGCCAGTCGTGCTCAAGGATGGCGAATTGAAAAAAGGTTCGAAGACCATGCACTGCGCGCACAACTTCAAAGCCAAAACTTAGGATTCAGTGTCCTTAACTATTCGGAACAAGAGGGACATTTTGGTTTCTCAACGTGGGAATGACCGAAGTTGCTGCCTCCAGCGAAACAAATGTTTACCGAACGATTTGAAGTTGTATTAGGCAATGCAATGCGAGTCTATTTGTACTTAAGTACAATGTCATGATTGAAAGCTGGTATGCTTTCAATCATGACATTGTGGTTGACGGGACGACTTCTTAAATACTTCAGATCAGGGGGGTTATTGCCTAAGGAAATTTTGACAATTGGTATCCGAATCAACTGTCATAGCCCATACAAAATCATGACATTTCATTCTGATTCCGACTGTCAAACCCGTTACGCAATAGGGGGCCGTTTGCAATTCAACTCTTGTGTCAACTGCACCGGAGTGTCATTCTTAAATTGCACACCCGACCACCTTCAGTCCTAATATAATTAGACACGTGAATAGTAATACATAATCCAGATCACAGGTCAAACTATATAGGTCCATCAAACTAACTTACGAAAATGGAGCCTATGAAAACAAATACTTTATACGTGTTAAGGGGTCGTAGCAACAAGTCTGTGCGCGCTACGTTCGATGTTGATGCATATATATTTTCTCAATGCTAATGCTGTGCTTGTAACATAGCTATGTTCATCCTTAGTTGCCATTGCCACTAAAATTGCGCTAGCTCAGTCGTTACTTCTCCCTATTCTTGACTTTGCCGACATTGTCTATCTCGATGTCACAGAGGAGCAACTTGATAAACTTGAGCGTATTTGAAAATGTTTGCTTTTGGTTTATATTTGGCTTGCGCAAATATTACCATATTGCCAGTTTCATGTTCAGCTCAAGTGGCTCCCTATTCATTTTCGACGTAAAGTACACATTCTTGGTCTTCTTTATAGCAAACCTACTTACTACCTATTTATTCCTGCAACTCCTCACTATCTCAAAGACCGTTTTAATTATTTTCAGTCTGTCAGATGTTCTCGAAATCTACTTCTTACTATGCCTTCTTCCTCTTCCAAATTTCAATGTGTTCGGTTGTGGAACCCTTTGTCTGTAGAATTAAGACGAGCTAAATCCCTCTCAGTCTTTAAACAGCATCTCAAAGATCTGTCCCTTCCAATCCATCCATAGCACTTCGACTTGTTTTACTGGTCCATGGGTATGGACTGTATGGCTGAGTAATATTAGTACAGTTATTCAACTTAATATATAGTATTATTTATATATATATATATATATATATATATATATATATATATAAGTATATATATATATATATATATGTATGTAGTATGTGTGTATTTATACTACTAAGGGCCACTTGCGCAGTCCACAGTTAACGAATTTAACTCCGAGTTTGATTTTAACTAGTGTCAGATTCATACCGAACTGTCAGATTAACTCTAGGTTAAAATATTGTTGCTAGCCTGCTTTATTGTATTTGTTTAATATATTATGTACAATATTTCAATTCCAAACTGCTTTGCGCCACCTACTTATACGTACAGTTTCTTATTCTCAACGTCTCCCTCTACCCAAAGGTACTGTCTGGAAGTGATCGCTGTTTAGCGAAAAGGCCGCCTGTTGTTTACCTCTTCTTGAATGTATTGTTTTCTGTACTCTGTTTTGTGAGGTGTGCAATAAAGAGCTATTGTATCGAAATAAAACAATCCGTTAAATTGTTTTATTTCAATGAGGTAATAATCGCGGAAACAGAAGAAAATATTAGCTATTGTATTGTTTGTTCTATTCTCTGCCCTCACCGGATATATGGACGAATGGAATTAAAGTAATTGCAAATTAGTTGAAACCAGTGCGTGCTACATTCACAAAATTAATTTAAAGTCCACTTCCAGCGTCAACAGTGATCCTCAACTTTGGCGCCGTATTTGCTGGATAAACGTCTATCTATTAGGTAAAGCTTTTGTCCGACGCTCAATGAACCGTTAGGGAACCCTCGTTGCCTCTCGCTTCACGGGTTCCGTAGTCCGTAAAGTTAAAGGGAAGTATTTAGGTTCCGAGGTCATTAGTGTAATGTAATGTGGTGTTCTTGGATTTGCCTGGTTTTGGGGCTTGCCCATTTGCTTGATTTCACAGTTAGGTAATTACGGCCAGATGCTATAAAACGGCATTTGTATGGTAGGAAAGCCCGATTACATTTTATGACACAAACATAAAACAATGTTCTAGTTTAACTATCTGTTTAGAGTGGAGCAGCTTCAGCTTAGTGAGCATCTGTTAACGTTATTGCTTTAAAATTAAATAAATAGAATTATAAGGAGAAACAGTTTTTCGGGCTGTTTTCCAATATACCTACCTTCCTACAGCTAATAAGCATAACGCAACTATGGCGCCAGTGACGTCATTATGACGCTAAGTGGCATATATAGGTATGACGTTTCTAGGGTTCCGTTGCCAAAAATGACAAAAACGGAACCCTTATAGTGTCGTTATATCCATCCATCCGTCCGTATCAAAAACTACGTGATGTATTGTATATTGATGAAATTTGGAGTATAGGTGTCTTGTACTTATATACCCCACTAATAAGTTTGATGCCTAAATGATAAAAAAATATATTTCTAGGGCGGGCACTCAGGACATGTAACCGAAACTGAAAAAAAAAAAATAGCAAATATCAATGTATGGCACAATGAGCTATAAAACTGATATAAGGATTGCCTCTTTTTCATCAGAAATCGTAATTTTCAAAAAAAAATATAAACTAACGTTGTCTCAGAGACCCCGGCAAAAGTATAAATTTTGCAGCCTTTTTTACTGGCTTAGTCCAAAATGTCTTTTACTTTCGCGTCTTATTTCAAACTAGCTTCTGCCCGCGACTTCGTCCGCCTTAAATTCGTTTATCGCGGATAAGGGTATTTTTCCGGGATAATAAGTAGGACATATCCCGTCCTCTCCCGGGACTCAAACTATCTCCATACCAAATTTCATCCAAATCGGTTCAGCGGTTTAAGCGTGAAGAGGACAGAGAAAGACAGAGACACAGACAGACAGACAGACAGACAGACACACTTTCGCATTTATAATATTAAGTATGGAAGTATGGATGATCCGCGATAAAACTAAATCTTCAGTTTGTAATGGGGTCAATATAAATTTGGCTAATAAAACAATAAATAAAACAAATTGACAGTTACCTGTAGCGATATTGGATGAATACCGAAGGAGCCCGTAACTTCGTTTTCATACCTGGTGAAAGGCAACTAACTAGATGTTATAATTTCACAGTACGCAAAAGCAACCAATATGGCCGAGTAGAGAGCATCATCATCCTTTGCCCAGCAGTGGGCATCCTAATATGCAAATAAAAATATATACCTTCGACTTACTACTACTTCGACTTTTATTCGTGGGATAACATTGATAGGTACTTATTTTACATGATCGCTATCTGAAATAAGCTACAAGGAGTTTATTTCAGATTGCGATCATAATTAACAATACAATCTTAAGGACACGTTCAGAAACAAACTTCTTATATACAGTGATATAGATATATACAAAGTTCAAAGCGCAAAGTGGTCACGTGTGATAATAATGTGGTGTTCATTTTCCCATATTAAACCGCAAAAAAATGTGTTTCATATAAAAAAAACGTCTTACATTTCAAAAATTTGTGATTAATAATACCCCGTGAATCAAAAGTACTTAACTTACCTACTTTAAATTAAAAGAAATCTCTTAAAAATAATAATTAAAAAACAAAAAATCCGACTGCGTAAAAAACTAAAAAGAAAAAAAACTAATCCAGTACCCTAGAAATTTGTTAAGTTATAATGGAAATCTTTCATGATTCATGATCGATACTCACAATATAACAAATAATAAATTCTAATATGGAACATAGCGATTTTGAACAGTCGTAACTTAAAATTTTTAGGGTACTGGACTTGTTTTTTATTTTTAGTTTTTTACGCAGTCGGGTTTTTGTTTTTTAATTTTTATTTTTTATTTTATACTTTTTAGCTAAAATTATAAATTCAGTCAATTTCGCAATCTTTATCGTGGGAGTTATAGCGAAGCTTGCACAGATTTATTACAATACAATTAAATGAAAATTTAGTGAGAACGGCTTGCTAACCAACTTTAAATCGTTAAAGTTCCTAACTGGCAATTCCAATTAAAACATGATAAAAAAAACCTAATAATGATTTTTAATGATACCCCACTCGATATAGTACGTCGATTTTCATTTTTTTCTTTTTCACAAGATGGCGTTTCATTATTGTTATTTTGAGTTTTCATCCTTTTTATGCCTTCAGTGACATTCGGACAGTTACAACAAATCGATTGACGTAAGTCATCAAAATCGGTCCACGCGTTTGATGTCTAGAGTGCCAGATAGGAACAAACATACATTCATACATACATAGACTGATAAACACATTACCACTCCTTTGCGTCGCGCAGTCAGGTCAAAGTACGAAATGCTTCTCGAGTCCAAGGAATAACTTTTTCTTTTATGATTTGAAGGAACGCGGCTTTGAAAGACTTTTCTGAATTTTGTTTCTGATGTCTCTCGATGGAAATTGAGCCTCGATATATTTAATTATCAGTAAAGTAGTTCCAGTCTACATTATATTATTGGCAGAAAATCATATAGCTTATAACTTAAACATGCCTTCATTCGCGGAGGAGAAATGGACCAAATAATTACCATTACCAAACCCATTAACGCTATAAAAAAAAAACTTTAAACCTGTCTAAACAAAATTTGACTGGATTTTATGAAAAATCAGATGATTTTTCGTTTTGATGTCTTTTTGGCAAAAATAAAAATATGTAAATAAACTGGTTACCAATAATAATACTCGAACAATTTTTGGACAAAGTTAAAATGCAAATAACGACGCGTGTACGTGACGGAGGTAATATTTTCCGTGAATGAATAATGTTACAAAATATCGTTCGATATATAATTTAGCTGTCGGCTGAATAAATTAGGTACTTACCGCATTTATACATTCGCCCGGGTAGCCGTATTGGAGACGCGGGCGGCGGCGAGTTGAATGTGTATAGCAGTAAGCATGCTGTTGCATAATTTTACAGGGAATATAAGTACATTTTCATACGTCCATTATCAAGCCGCTGCATGGAACAAATAAATAAATAAATAAAGTGAATAAATATCAGGGACCATGGAAAACTGAAAAGCTTCCGAAACGTCGGGCATTCAAATGAAATAATATACGCGATATAATTTTTAAGTTGTCTATCTATTCTCACTATTATAAAGTTATAAAGTTGTAGAAATAAAATCACTGTATGTTTGTATGTGTCGTTGTGGCTTCATCACACTAAATCAGCTAAACGGATTTTAACTATTTTTGGTACACGGATAGCTGGGTATCTCTAGATAAATAAATAAATAAATATTACAGGACAATTTTACACAAATCGAACTAGTCCCATGGTAAGCTCAATAAGGCTTGTGTTATGGGTACTAGACGACGATATTTTACTTATATACATAGAAAACATCCAAGACTCAGGAACAAATATTTATGCTCATTGGACAAATATTTGCCCTTACCGGGATTTGAACCCAAGACCTCAGCTTCGCAGGCAACGTTACTCCCACTGAGCCAAACCGGTCGTCAAGATGGTGATAGGATACCTTTTACCCGACTATTCTAAGGAAAAAGGAGGAGTTACGGCTTTTTCTCATCCGCAAACGTAGTTGCGGGCGCCATCTAGTAGATAAATTATAAATTTATAATACTTAAATACAAAGAAAACATCCGAGACAAAAAGTCTATACTTCGTTTTCAATAAATTTCAGTTTGCTTTAGTTTGGTTAGGATAAAATAATACCAAATATAATGATATTACACAGACTGTCTAAAATACAGATCGGTTGGGTTACACATAAAGATTCATGCAATACTATTTTATATAACTTTTTCACTGTAGTATGTTATAGAACGAACTCTCAATAATAAAAATATCAGTTAAAAAAATCTTCAATCTCATAAAAACGATACAACAATGTTAAAAACACATTTTAGATTTTCCCAAAAAACGCTTCACGCTTAGTGACGTCACACACACGGTTAGTACCAAGTATGTTACATATAAATTAAGAAATTAGTTCTGCAGCTACGTTAAAACTTGCGTTTATCGAAACGATTTCATAACAAAAAATACCTTATATTTTATAGGTTATTCAATGGTATTATTGGTTATTAATATTTTCATACTTTAAAAATGTACTCTCCCACCCATCTTTAAGGACTCATAAAATAAGCTACACGTAAGATATCGTACTCAATATTTTAACATAGTTCCTTATTGTGCCTGTTTTATCGGGATCTTATATATTTTTATAAATTTTGAGATCAGGTAACATCCCTATTCATACTAGCCACCGACACAATATATTTTTATTTATGTGGGAAAATTTAAAACGCTTTTTAATTATTTAAGCACAAATACTTTACTAGGTAGTTTCTGTGAATGAGCAGTAGCAACCTCTTAATGTTAAAGCATGTTAACATAAAAAAATACAACTAGTATTATAGTCGTAAAATTCTACTAACGGCTGATTCAATAAATGCTGCTATCAAAAGTATTAAACATTTATTGCAAGTGTAGTTTTCATTTCATAGTTTTATATTTATACTATAACATATTTATGTATCATTAATTAGGGATGCTGACTAAATTTTAATAATTAGTCCGTCATGTAGATTAATAAAAAAATATTGGAGACGTTTCTTTTTATACGCAACCAAACCCCAACCAAAAAATAACAGCGATACATTAAGTCAAATTGTCGCGTGACGTCACTCCTAGGTACAAATTTACGTCACGAGCCCCTCTCTTGAACTTTAATGCGATTCATCTGAGTATTTTTTTATTATTTTGAAAAAGCAAAAAATACGTTTCCAATATGTTTTATTATCTAACTGGCGGACGAATTAGACTTTAGATTTTTATACCCCGACATCATGCATTACCAACTCCGTTACGAGTTTTAATCCAGGCATGCAGTGAGATTTGAAGGACATGATGAGTCTCCTCAGCTCACGCCCTTATCTCACTGATGGCAACAAGTAACACGAGTCTTTTATCTTAAAACGGAAAGACAACACAAGGAGTCCTATTTCACAAACATTCTAAAAACCGAGGTTCAAATTAACAAACGGAAGAGCTAATTAACTGTATGTTAAAATAATATCGAAGAAGTTCTTGATTATAATAAAAGTAAATTAGGAAACTAAGACAATCTTGAAAACAAATTTAAACGGAAAAATTAAAACAGTTTCACTAACAAATGACATTTTGTTGTGTTGCCATTACAATTTTAACACGTACCACCATTAAGAGTAGTAACTACCATTTTAATCTACTTCAACTGTATTTTTTTTAAGAATTGTGAAAAGTTGGAAATTATGATGTACAAACAATATAATAAATGTATCAATAAAAAAGTATTAATAATAATGAAATAAATTGTAAAATAATGTTATTATGCATAATGTCCTAAGATGATGATAAAGGTAGTTTGGCTGCGTTCAAGAAAAAATACTGAACTGTATGTACATTTAATCATTTTTCTTTATTGTTTGTTTTTTTATTTTATTGTGATTTTTATTTCAAAAAGTCAAATTATTTTCTTGAATCAAATATTCGATTATGTCTTGTGGTGAATATTTGATTGTGATCATGACTTTAGAAACAAAAAGTGCACGGTGGTTTCGTTAATACGAGAAAGATGTCAGACGCTTTGAGCGTCTGGTTACAATGTTCTAAGTTATCACAGTATTAGTATTGGTTCCATGCATGAGTTCAGCTCGACCTATATAGCGTCCACAACTTTGTTGACTCTGACGTTTTGACATTTAATCGCGACGTTGTGACAAAATGTTATGATAATCCAAAATTATCTATAAATATATTTCCAAAATTACTGTGATATCTTAATTTGGGTGGAGAAAGGGTTGTGAAATCAATTTTTGTCATTCAAATCAAATGGGGCTTCTAAAATTGATTCAAAAAGTGTGTTTTATTTTGAATATGTCAGGGTTTGTTTACTATTTTTTTTATTAAAAGCTACTTTAATGGTTTCACTCAATAATAATAAACATATATGATTCTTCCTGTATCGCTAGTGATTAAATATCGTTTTCAGATCGAAATGAGTATTAATTTAAGGACCGGGTTTATTCAAATAAAGTAACCCAGTCTAAACAAATTACTTTGAGATATGACAGATGATTGATTGATGATGCTGAATATCGGCTAGCAATTTTGCTGTTACCGTAACTATATGTTGTGGCGGTAGAGCTGCCGCAGCAGCTCCCGGCACCACGTGTCGGTGACTGCCGCGCTCTAGCGCACGACAGTCGGAGTGTACTATTTTCTAGCCGGTCTATCTCATGTCTGTTGTCAGTGGCCTTAGCTAAGGACATTGGGTTTTATTTGGGGCTTTAAGGGAATTGGATGGGTATGGGATAACGTGTGGGGACCCGTGTATTAAGATCGCGGTGGACGACCCCGTCTACGGGATTATATGATATGACAGATAACATCGCCAACGTTAGTGTTACTTTTGGCCACTATGAGCGCTGCAGTCGATTATATTACCCCCACCTAGTATTTCGCACCCAGAGAATACTCATATTTACGTGTACTCAGAATCGAGAATAAGTTTATTTTATGTAGCATTGTTTTTCGTTATATATTTAGAAAACATCAATGTGATATTAATAGAATTCTGGAAAACTTAATTATAACATTTACAACCCATTCTAAATATTTTAAGTTTTTAGTTAAAATCTTCTAGCAATTGACAATGTAGATTTCAATAAGGGAAATTATTATACATGTCCCTGAGGACACTGCCAGTCGCGATATTGATTCAAGTAGATCCTAATATCCTTCTACTTAGTGGTTTTTTCGATAAAAATAGTTATGGATAATCCATTATTAAGTAACTTATACTAAATTGAATAAATAATTTTTAATACGACGATAAAGGTTTGAATTAACATTCCAATTAATTTTCCATGAAATAGCTCTCCAATAAATGGAATATATTCCCGAAAGCACAAATCATTTTTCGCTGAAACACTCTGGCCGCTTAAAATAAATATTCGTCAACCGAGTTGTCATGTGCCACACATAAATCTTTACAACTACCTTAACTTTACTCTATCTTTTTAAACAGTTCGCATTGCAAAGAACGTTCTAGAGCAGGTAAGTTAAGGTTCAACTTACCTTCAACGAATCCAGGGCGCGGTGTCTGCATTTTCGAAGGAGCGCGAGGGGAGGAAAGGTTATCAGGGTACACTAATGAGTTGTTCGAAAAACGCCTACGGATTTTCGGGTCATTTTCCGTCACTGGAATTTCTGTTTCATTAAATAGGATATCAATCGTTTCATTGTAATCTAAAACGTCAATTGAAATTGATTCATTTGTATTTTGTTCAACATTTATTTTATTTACTTTGTTTACTGTAGAATAATAGTCGTGAAATATCTTTGTTCTAGTTTCTTCATCTATTCTCAATTTTTCTATAGCACTGTCTTCAGCGTCTTTTGCATTTACTAAATCTGCGTTATGTAATCTATAAGAATATTTTTGATAATAATGTAAAGAATTTCTTTCAGAATTTACATCGAAATTGTTCTCTGTTGAGATACCCTCTAAATTACTAGTTAAATTGCCATCATTATAATTGCTTTCTTGAGTTGTCACATTTTCATCGTTTTTTCTTCTAAATCTATCTAAAAATATTTGATATTCTTTACTTACTGGTGTTGAATTGTTATTATTACCGAATGTAGTGTTTGTTTCATTACTTTTATTTAGTAAATAATATTTGTCTTTATCCTTTAAACCATTTTTAAAATAGCTTTCGGCTACATTTGAATTCGTCATTTGTGTATAGGTGATAGGAAATATAATAAGTATGAGGAATAAAGGTAGGGGGTTGGATATCTTCAAGGTTGGTTCGTAGAGGGATGAGCAGCGGAAGTGGGGAGAGCTGCGCGGTGGGCGCCGCATGCCACCACGGCACTTCAGCTATGCTGTAAAAAAATAAATAGACATTACTTTTCTCGATGTATATGAATAAAATAATACAGTTTAATAGATACATATAAGGTTATGTATAATTGCAAACATTATTGAGTAAGGATTTTACCGCCATTATCGCTGGAGTGGTTAATAATAGTAATTTGTGTAAACAATACCAAAGTTGTTCACGTGTATGTTTATTGTCTTTTATACACCAATAAATTTTTATAGAAACAGATGAAGTAAATATGAACAATTTCATTCCCTCTTTTAAAAAGGAACATTTACTACTCCTCAGTAATATTTTTTTTTTTTTTATCTATGGTTTCAATAGATAACAATACTTTAGGGAAAAAAACAATTTGTAGCGTATCAGCACAAAAAATGAAGACAACAAGAATCCCACAAATTCTTTAATACATAGGTCAAGCTACAAATTGATATTTACAAGTTAAAGATGATAAATGATTTCATTTTTACAATAAGTATATATATCACGTTAAGAACGAAACTATTTTGGAATCGAATTGTAAAAAAATGTCTCTTGTTGTAAAACTTCCGCGTATTCGAAAATGTAAAAAAACCAAAAAAACCCGACGGCGTAAAAAAACTAAAAAGAAAAATCCGGCCAAGAGCATGTCGGACCATGCTCAATGGAGGGTTCCGCAGCCGTTTATACAAAAAAATACGGTGTGAAAAAAAAAAACTAACAAAGGATCGTATCTACCCGGCACTTACGTCCTTTTGCTGAGAAGCGTAGTTTTTTGGCAATAACTTAAAAACGGTATGATCCGATCCGACCGATCATGTTAAAAATAATTTTCGTTGGAAGTATTTATTAAGTTATATATTTGTAAATTTTATCATATTCTTTGAACATATTGTTTAGAAAATAGAGGGGGGGGGGGCATAATTTTTGCTACTTTCAGAGCTAATATTTCCGAAAATATTCATCCCCCCTAGAAATATATACATATATTTTGATTGAACTATCAAACTATGTATGTTAACTGTGTTCCAAATTTAATCAATATCCATCTTATAGTTTTTGAGTAAAATGCCTGTGACATACGGACGGACGGACGGACGGACATGACGAAACTATAAGGGTTCCGTTTTTGTCATTTTGGCTACGGAACCCTAAAAACAAGTCCAGTACCCTAGAAATCTCTTAAGTTATAATGAAAATGTTTCATGAATCATGATCGATACTCACATAAAACAAATAATAAATTCTAATGTGGAACATAGCGATTTTAAACAGTCGGGACCCATAAGAAATCTAGATCGACGCAAATCTTCCCAACAATAGGTAGTTTTTTTGCGCAGTCTGGTTTAATGTTTTTTAATTTTATTTCTTTTTTTCTACTTTTTAGTTAAAATTATCAGTAAATTTTGCAATTACATGAAAATTTTGTACCAACTTTAAATCGTTATAGTTTGTAACTGGTCATTCAAAATTAAAAATGATAAAAAAGAACCTAATAATGATTTTCAAATTTCTAACCAATGATCCCCCACTCGATATAGTACGTCAATTTTCATTTTTTCTTTTTCACAATATGGCGTGTCATTATTGCCATTTTAAGTTTTCATCATTTTCATGTCTTTAGTGACATTCGCACAATTAAGACAAATAGATTGACGTAAGAATCATAAAAATCGGTCCACGCGTTTGGTCTCTAGATTGCCAGATAGGATAGGAACAAACATACATACATACATAGACTGATAAACACATTACCCTCCTTTGCGTCGCGCAGTCGGGTAAAAAGGACTAAACCAATACTTTTTTCGGGGTCTAAGTTGATGATCGAAATTCTTATTGCCCTGTTCTTATCGGTCACTATCTTTATAAGAATAAGTGCAAGAGTCAGAGCCCTTTAAAGTTCCAATATTTCGAATTCTGCAATAGACCCAGACCACTGCAATACTGCAATATGATAAATCGCGGCATTCTACATTTTGAAAAAGTTACATTGCATCAGGCTCGCAGCAAAAACGCTTTCACGTATTTTGGGAAATTATCTAAGCCAAGAAGAATTCTGTATTCATCGTGTTCTGAGGTCTACGTGAACTACAAAAAATGCACCAGCAAAAGAACCTTCCTTCATAGCATTTACGTCCATTAGTTGAGAAGCGCAGTTTTTCGGCGATAACTCAAAAACGGTAAATTTTATCAAGTTAAACACAATTTTCGTTGAAAGTATTTATTAAGCTTTATCTTCGTAATTTTTTTCATATTTTTTGGTCATTCTGTTTAGAAAAAAAAGGGGGCGGGGACACAATTTCTGCAACTTTCGGAGCGATTGTTTCCGAAAATATTGACTACACCATTTATTTTTGAGAAACCGCCGTCTTTTTAAAAGAACTGTCGAAATCTATGCCACACATTGATAAATTTCTTTTTTTTTCAGTTTCGATTAGTATATTTTATTATTATTTAACGATTAAAGTAAGTAGCGGCTTATAAGAGGCCATCTACAAGACACCTTTCCTCCAAATTTCATCAATATCCATTCAGTGGTTTTTGAGTAAAATGCCTGTGACTAACGGACGGACGGACGGGCGGACGGACGGACGGACATGAAGAAACTATAAGGGTTCCGTTTTGCCATTTTGGCTACGGAACCCTAAAAATAAATATATATGTATATTTTATTCTATATTTATAGGACTCTGCATATTACTTAACCATTAACAGAGAGAGTCAGTATTATCCTCAAATCTAATCAACACAAATAAATTCAACACGTATTCATTCCTTTCACTCTAGAATACAATTAAGCTAATTCAGTTTCAATGGATTCGCTCACAAAAGTCACAATCGTCTCATCACGTTCGAGAATAAGGTTGTTCCCGGGCTATTCAATTTTGTGTGCTATTGTCCGGGATTCAGGGATTAAAATCTGTAACGTTTGCTGAACTGTGCTGAATCAAAATCTTCGTTTATTTGAAGTAGATTATAATTAAGTATCATAAATATAAACTACATGGGACGCTACTTTTAGTTTGTGTTGTAGACGACTTAACTTTGTTAATACTAATGAAATTGCCATTCCATTTTGCATTACGAATCGTGCGGTTTCTGAAGTTGGCAGAGGGGTGAGCCGGTTCCGTCACCTCTACTAGTATAGAATATACATATGTCTAAATTAATTAATTAATATTAAATTCATATTTGGGCGGTATAAAATTTTCTATGAAAGCTTCCGTTGTGCGACGAATAATTAACCATGCAAATGTATTGAATATTTTCGTCGCACAACTTCACCTACCTAATAATTTGACCGAAGCTCATAAACGCCGTCGTGTTGATTGCTGAGAAATAATGCAAAGATTTGACGGAGGTAACTCAAATGTTGTATTTGACATATTTACGGGTGATGAAAGCTGGATTGGTCTGAGCTGATCTCATACTGTTACAATCTTGAAACCAAATGACAGTCAGTTCAGTGGGTGTTTCCTTTCGAGGAGTTACCCACCAAAGTATAGAGAGGTGAAAGCATGGGCAAAAAATTGTAGCCTCTTTTGTTGGTAGGACGGGTTATATAGGTGTTAGAACATTACACAACGGTTATTTTAAAAGATTGAAAAACAGTTACTGTAAAACTAACAATTGCTTGCCACTTGTCTTGGAAAAGTTCGGGAGAAACAGTCTCGTAAAAGGATCCTCCTTTATCCCGATAACGGCTCACCACACACCGTAAGGCGAACTACTGACTACTTGGTGCTGTCGCGGATAGAAATACGGGGTCATCCGGCTTAGAACCCTGACCTCGCGTGATTTTAATTTATTTCCTAAAATTAAAGATAAAGTTTAAGGAACGCATTTTATGGAAGCTGAAGAAGCATATTAAAAGGCTGTAGAAGCGACCCCTATGGAGGAGTTTTTTCTCTTAGGTTCCATCGAATGCAGCGATGTATTGATGTAAACGGAAAGTATTTTGAGAAACAGTAATAAAATAAATAACTTTCGAGTTTGCTCAGTTCTTGACTTAATAAAACATTTAGTAATCATTGCGAGGATCAAAAATGGATCAAAAAGACACAACTGGAAGAAAACCCTGATGAAAAACGCATGATCGTCATTGGAGACAATACAGCTTACTACACCATTGAGGCGTTGTTACACGTTATTTATTAGTTAGCACCTAAATAATAAACAAAAACATATAATCACAAACCATAAAACAGAATCAGACAAATCCAAAGTAGCGACATCTGTTGGGCAAAAGAATATTAGCCCTCTTACTCTGAAGTCGGTAACTAAACGAGCCAGAACTGCTCAAGCTTCTGTAAATAATCATTCAAATTAGTTTCCCACTCTCTCAGAACTCTGGAGCAGAAAATAAAAGGCAGCCAGCGTAAAGCGCCGGAATCAAAGCCGTTTCAAAAATGGCTGCAATCTTATACGGCTCTTAAAAAGCCATTTATATGCTGAAAAGAGTTGGCGATATAAATTGGATTCCATTTAATTCAGTGATGATCTTAAATGCAATGCGAGTGGATTATTTTTAAAACTGGATTTGATACACTTTCGCCGCCTTTGAGGTCTACCTATTATTAATTCATATTGTAATAGAGTTCAATCTCAGTTAGTAGTTATTTTAGAATGGCTGGCAGAATGGTGAACACTAACCAGTAAGTACATTGGCATTTATTTATAGGTTCTGGCTCAACAATACATGTTATATTTATGTGAACGTGACTTGTTTACAAGAAATGTCTTTTAGTACATAATTTGTTTAATACATCTAGTGCGGCATCGCAACTCTTTATTGTACAGATCTATCTAGATGTGTAATATATTATTTTTGGGTTTCATTTTTAGGGTTCCATAGCCAAAATGGCAAAAATTGAACCCTTATATTTTCGTCATGTCCGTCCGTCCGTCAATCCATCCATTCGTAGGGCATAGGCATTTTAGTCAAAAATTACAAGATGTATATTTATGAAATTTGGAATAATATGTGTCTTGTGTGAGCCGCTACGTAGTTAATAGTTAAATAATAAAAAAAAAATGTAGGGGCGCTCCATACATGTAACCGACCCTAAAAAAACCAGCTAACATCAGCACATATATCGACAGATCTTTTAAGCACATTTTAAGATAAAAAAAAATGATTTAGGGGATATTTATTATATATTTATATTATTTTCGGAATTATCGCTCCTAAAGTACAATAAATTGTGCCCCCCCCCCTCTATTTTCTTACCCTTATGTCCAAAAAATATGAAAAAATTACAAAGACAAAATCGGATCATTGTCTCGGCGGAAATTAAAAGTTTTAAAGTCAACTTTTCCAGCTATCATGACTGATCGATAACCGATGACGTATTGCATCCAATATGACGTGTGTTACACTCTTATGGCGTCGATACAAACCGATTCACATAAAACGCTTTACATTACACTCCTCGTTATGGTGGAAAAAAAGTGAAGATATCTGCCGGCAGATCTTTTCCCTGAAAAATATAGGGATGAAATAGACAAGAATAAAAGAAACAACGAAAATCAGAATGCAACAAGGCCCAGCTTGATAAGCTTTAAAAAAATAAAGTAGTATACCTAGTAATAACAACATGCAACAAAGGATGGCAAATAGTGAGAAGGGCAACATACTGGCATATGACGTTCGTTTGTTCTTGACTTGTTCAATTGCCGACACAGCATAACAGGATGTAACGATTAAAAAAAAAGATTTTAAATCTTTAGTAGTAGGACAGGCCCTGCTATTGCCTAACGCGTTTGACGCACGCAGATTTTGTATGGGCTATGACAGTTGATTCGAATGCCAAGTGTCAAAATTTCGTTAGGCAATAGCCCCCCGGGTTTATTGGCTTTATTTAAATTGTTAGGCGTAAACACAGTCTGTCGTTAATAATTACCAGAGCATGGTGTAGTTGAGTAAAAATCATGTTCTTAGTCGAACTATTGTTCGATTACTGAATATTTATCATTAAAATATATTTTAACTGACGCAAATTGTAAATAGATTTTAATAACTTTTAAGTATATTTTACTTTATATAGAAAATTCATACTCTATCTAGAAATATAACATTGTGAAATGCTGACTTACCATGTGATCATGTTACATTATGGTTAGTAAATAAACTATAAACTAATAACCAATCTGATCCCTTGCGTCGACCTTGTGTGACACTCGAAAGGTCGGCTTAGCAAATTAGCTGTTAGTTAATCGATGCCGATTCGGATCTTAATTTCCGTCTAACCGGCGGTGTACGTAAATGTTGACCGTTGGAGACGTGGCGCCTAATGTATTGGCTATGGCCAATGGTTGCTTGTGGTTTTTTAGATCTATATCGGTATCCCTAACGTCATTTGTCCTAATGTATCGTTTATCACAATGCATTACGAAACTGTAAACTTTTCAGGATTGTTATAAAACAAACCTAAACTAACCTACCTTAATGTATACGACGATCTTTTAAATAATCCTGAAAAATTTACGGTTTCTGAAAAAAATGCGTTATAACAAACAATACATTAGGACAAACGACATTAGGGATTCCGATGGAGACCCCGTTTTTTTAGGGGCCAAATTCCTCGTAGCTTAGGTATGACATATTTGTGAGATGCGATTTCTTTATCACCACTGTATATCTACTTTCAAGATGTGTAATCGTTAGGAGTTATGACATTAAATGGCTCACGCTCGTTCAGTCCGTTTCTTAAAACGTCTGTTTCTCAAAATGGCCAATTTCCGACAAACGTCTCTTTCCCATAATTTCTACTATTTGTTTCCTATGATGCTCGCCTGAAATGCTCGCTTCCTATTATGTCTACGTTCAAAAATGGCCTGCTGCCTATAATATCCACTTATTAGTTTAATGTCTAATTCATGTATAACTGAACCTAGAACATGAGAAGAGGAACAATACGAAAAGGTACGAGCTTTAGAATAAAATTAGCCACATTTACAATTTATTTCTTTTCGCTGAACATACAAATAAAGATCCTGCCGAATTGAAAAACAGACACTATGAATCATAATACCTATATCATAGGAAACGGACAATGTGGAAAGAAGTCAATTCAGACAATTTAGGAAACGGACAGAACGAGAATAAATGTCACATACAGTGGCTCTAATAGAAAAAAAAACGATACGTTGCTTATTAGGACATTTCACGATGCTTCGTTGAATTACTGCCCTTATTCATATGTTATTTCAGCCATACTATTATAAAGTTGTAAAAATGAAATGTCTATACAAACAATTTACTGTTTTTTTTTGTATGTTTGTATATTTTGTTGTGGCTTCATTGTGCCAAAACGACTGAACTGATTTCTACTATTTTGCGTACACGGGTAGCTAGGCATGAGATGGTTTCCGATATTTTGTATTCGACTTCGCTGAAGAATAAAGAGAGTTAAGATTTTTTCTCCTCCGCTAACGAATTTGGCCGCACCATCTAGTAATAATTAAGATTAAACATGTAATGTCTGAAACGATTTAACACCAAGAAACACTTTGAAAAACCACGATTCTCTCTCTCGCATCGGGTTCTCTAAGATATAGCTATGATTATACTTGATCATGGCACCGTTTAAATAAAAATCTACACGAAAATCAGTGCATCAGATTAAAAACTACCATTTTACAAACAGATAGATACTTACATAAGTAATTTTAACTTAATACACCTCGCTTTTTACAAAACAAAACAAAACTGTTTGTTATCTTGGACGTAATGAACTGAAATGGAGCATCTGGTTAAAATATTCGATGTTTGAAGTCGAGGCTTCGATGAACCAGTTGATGGCGCCTGTGTTGATGTTTGTTCGAATACCGTTTACATTTATCAACTTTTCGCTTTAATATTTAATTTTAGAATTAGAACTAATGGACTATATCATATCAGCAGGATAGTAAGTACCACATTAAAAAAAGTGTCATCTTACAACTGTTTTTTTTGGGAAATGTCTGGTCCCATTCTGACGCTAAATTGAATCGCACCTTCGCAGTGAACCATCTGTTGCCAACATCTGCCTAACAAATGGCTACTAATCAAGGATGGCGATCACAGACTTAACGACGCAATATCCCGCAGAAAGTGCAGATCGGAAGAAAGCTATTAAATCAAATGTTCTGCTTAAGTGCCCTCTAGAGTTTAGGGGAAGCTAATTTTAATTTTATATATATGTAGTTAGGTATATAATTTCAACTGTTATTTCCAAAATCACTAGGCTTCCTTCTTAAATGACATCTCATAACATTTCTTCTTTTATCACGCAGTATTTATTATTTTAAACTTGTAAAATTAAGCATCTGTTCATCAATTATATTCGACGAAATTTTGTGAAATGGGCTATTGGAGGATACATGAATAAAACTTTAAAAAAATAACGCCATAATTCAGTTTCTTCAAATTACTTACAAGTAACCGTTTGTATACTCAATGTATGCAGTATATACAATTAATCTTATTTTGGCGTCGGTGTCATATAAAGAATGTGTAAAATATTGAAAATTGACGATTTTAGTAAGTTGTGACACGATGGCACCGACTCCAAAATAACATTAATAAGTAGGCCTAGTCAGAGAAGTCAGGTTCTAAAAAAAACAAAACGTTTATACCCCAGGAAGTAGGTGATTGTAGAGACTGATAAGTTTGTTTGTAATGGGCATATGTAGGCAACTAGACAATGAGAATAAGTAGAATCCCTATGGTTTAAAGCACAAATACTTACAGGATACAGACTCGGACTCGTGCTCGTTGTTACTGAACAAAGCCGTAACTTCCTTTATTTACCTTTGCACGCAGTAACACTACTCGTCAGATCACAGTGCCAAAGGCCTTCTCAGGGGACTTGGTCTTTGCTCTAAGCTAGATTATAGGTATAGCCATATAGATCACGAATATAAATATTATTTCAAAAGACTCGGTGATCTGAATATTTCATAGTGCTTCAGTAATGCGTGTACGATTAGCACTCAGAAATTATAAGAAACTCCATCAAATCTTCATTGTAGGGATTCGTAATGCCCCAACCAGATTAGATCCGGGATCTTCGAGTGGCTTGAGAAAAATCCATCAAATGAAGCGTTCAATTCACCGTGTAAATATTTTATTTGGGCTACCTAGACGAAAATGAGATGTTCACAAGTAAAAAGAGGAAGCGAGCAATTTTAAGGTACCTAAGTAAATCATGCTTAATCAACGTCGGTATTAGCCCTCCCAATGGTGCGGTTGAAACAGATAGCAATTTTACGAATAAAAATATCATCATTTATTATGCTAGTGGGTCTAAATTTGAATACATTTAACACTCTTTTCGTATCTTTTTTTTTAGTAGCTTAATTAATGTACGTACCGCAGGTTGTCAATATTCGCTGAACACTACTTACAAATGATCATTGCACTAAAGTTTTGATGTAAGGATTACTGATTATTCGATCGAAGTGAAAATGTGAAATTTTACAGTCTGTCTAAACAACAACTGAAGGAAACGGCTGCGATAGCGACTTAAATTTGGGTTGAAATGATAACTGTATGATAATAAATACATTGATAAATGTTACGATATAATGTAATTTTTGTCATAGTGTTTTTCTACCGGAGAATGACATAAGTCTAATATAAGTCTTTGTTTCAGAAAATTGTACAATGCTGCAGGAAAACTCTAGTAGGTTTACCTGGTAAACCTGGTAAATACATGCGACGCAGCACCACTGACATTGCGTACTGAATTCTGGCGTTAGCAGAAGGTTGGCTGCTCGACTCAAAAATCTTATATTTGTGGGACCGTATATAGTAACAAGGATATATTTAAATCGCTATCCGCTTATAACTTACAACGGTTTGGTGTAGTATGTGTATTGCTAACTCAGGGAGACGTTTCGGGGAAAATTACACTTACGAGGGCGTCTTAAGAGTTAGGGCGTGCAATGTAACGAAACCACCGAATTAAGCTCATGCCAAAGTCTTAATGGCTTCGACAGAAGGTGTACTACTGCTTGACTCAAAAAGTCGATTTTTGTGGCACTGTGTAAATGACGGAGAGTAAGTGGAGGTCATATTTAAGAGTTCCGTTCGTTACGGCTTATTAGGCATTACGGAATAAATTGACTAGTATTTGACGTTTTTATTTTTATGGGTTTTGAAGAATAGTTAACTAAATTATTTTTCGCCTCACTAGGACGGAAAAGTTCCGTTTACAGCGCACAACTTTTCACCTCACTACAGCGAGGAAAACGTGAGATGTGAGAAAAACTATGAAATTATAGCAAACCGATTATTTTGGCATTTGTAACTAGTGATAATGAACTTACGAAACACACTCATAACAAAACAAACAAATAAACATATAAACAAATATAAATTCACACTTCAAATGACTTTCCCACCCTAGTGGATAAAACGAACTTTTCTACGCAGATTTGGCGCTGTAAATGGAACTTTTCCGAGCGAGTGAGATGAAACAGTATTTTGGCGGAAATAGAAATAGTAGGTACTAACTACTCGGCCGGCAATCCCCTATTTCGTAGCTTCTGCAGTAATGTACTATAGACGCTAAGGACCGACATAGATGAAGGAGCATCATTATCATCATCGGCGGAATTACGACCCTGAGTAATAAGAAACATGATGCGAGGAGGAGGGTAAACAGATACGATACACAGCGAACGAACTTCAAATATGCTTTAGGGTCAGTGAGTTTACCAGGACTAAAAGTAATCTATGTAGTTTTGTCGCTCTCTCTTGTCTAAATCTGCCACCGCCAGTTGCTGCATTATTCTAGAAAAGGAGGATAAACCATGAGTATAGCAACCCTTGAAGGGAGTGAAGTATTTTATAATAGGGAGCTTGTAAGACAAACATCATATCTGAATTGCAACCGATTATATTTATCTATGTGGGTATACTTTACAGAAATGTCTACCCTCATACATATATAAATATTTCAAGATCTCTCTCATTTTACTTAATGCAAATATTTTTAAATTTCAGGCATTGATATGCAAAACAATTAACTCTTAAAGAAACATTAATATTTCCTATCGATTTGTTTACTAAGTAGTTAACAAAGAAGGAATTGACGAACAATAACATTTAGAAGCCTATTACTGGATAGACATCCATTTCACATTGTACAATCATTTATATAGATATAAATTACATGCATACAAATCCATATCCATACTAATATTATAAATGCGAAAGTGTGTCTGTCTGTCTGTCTGTCTGTCTGTTACCTCTTCACGCTTAAACCGCTGAACCGATTTGAATGAAATTTGGTATGGAGATAGTTTGAGTCCCGGGGAAGGACATAGGCTACTTTTTATCCCGGAAAAATACCTTTATCCGCGATATACGAGTTTAAGGCGGACGAAGTCGCGGGCAGAATCTAGTATTTAATAATTATCATGTAGGTTTTTCTAGCATATAAATTAGGAACTTAAACAATTATACATTCGCAGGTACTGTTAATTATTATTATATATTTTTTTTATAACAACAGAACAAAAACCATACGTAAGGATTTCTATCACATAGATACAAATCTATAGTGTTGTTGTATCAATATTAAATAAATCGGGGGTTTTAACCCTCTGGCCACTTCTAGTAGTTTTATATTCGGGACGAGACGTCTCATTCCTGTTAGAGGGTAGACAGTAGACGATGGCTGTGCACAAGTAACAGCGGGGGGAGATTCGGGCATGAGATCGTCGTAGTTGCGGGGGTGCCCACGGCGCGGCACTAGCTGCCGGGGCGCGGGCTCGCTGGCGCGGATCAGGTGTTGTCTGTTGCGGCGGTAGCGGGCGCCGGCTTCGTCGCGCACCCAAAGGTGCGTACACACTTGTATCATTTGCGTACACACTTGTATCATTTGCTTGTATCCGATCACCGTTCCGTAGCATGACTGCGTATCGCGCTGCTTGGACGCTTACTGTCGGCGCGCCGATAATGCCGCACTCTTCCGATACAAGTGTGTGATACGCGTAGCAAATGGATTTCGAGTGATCGGATCGGCGCAACGTCCAAACGCGAGATCGTGACACGCGATCATGCTACGCGACGATGATCTGATACGGGCAAATGATACAAATGTGGACGCACCTCAATACGAGCGGTGCGGAGCGCCGGCGGGCGCGGGTGCGGCACTCTCCACCCGCGCGCGCCTCCAACAACCCCCTGAGCCGTCTCGCATTCGAATGCTTTCCCCTCCTTTCAGCGGCGGGAGCGGACGAGTTGCCCGGTCATGATATTTTTTCATAACTCGAGTGCGCTGTGCACGATCTTTCCTAAGTATTGTATTAGAGCGCTCGTCACGATATATCTCCCGATTGATGTTTGGCAATTTGTCTGCCAATCGTCTACCCATTAATAATTGTGCGGGGGACTGTTGCTCGCCTGTAATTTGAGAATTCCTCAGATTAAGCAGGCCTATATATGGGTCCTCCCCGGAATCGTGAGCTTTTAACAGAATGTTTTTTATGGTCCGTACATTTCTTTCGGCAAGGCCATTCGATCTGGGATAGTGGGGTGAGCTTCTCACATGATCGAATTCCCACGCTTTCGTTAACATCTAAAACTCATTAGAAGCATATGTTCCGGCATTATTCGATATTACCTTATCAGGAATTCTGAATCGGGCAAAAATGCTTTTTAGGTGGGATATTACCGTCGATCTTTGTAAGTTGTTGATGATAAGCATTTTCTACGAATTTGGAATAATAGTCAACTACTAATAGGTAATTCTTTTCGTTAACCTGAAATATATCTGTAGCCAGCACCTGCCACGGGCGCTCGAGTAGCGGTTGCGGCGCGAGCGGCTCGCGTCGGTTGGCGTCGCGCCGGCGCTGGCACACCTCGCACCGCTCCACGGCCTGCGCTATGTCGCGCGACATGCCCGCCCAATACAACACTTCACGCGCTCTTCGCTGGCACTTTTCGATCCCACAATGACCTTCGTGTATGCGATGTAGCATGTCTTTTTTTAAGGATTCTGGGATTACTACTCGCTCGTTTCTGCAAACAATGCCGTTAACTAAGTGTAGTTCATCTTTTACTGGCCAATACGGTTTTGCTATACTTAAGAATACACTTTTTGTATGGGGCCACCCGTTTTTGCAGTAATTTGCAACGCTTTTCAGACATTCATCTTTTTTTGTCTCCTCGCTAATGAGGGTTAACTTGTCTTTCGAAAAATTTGTATTGTTATATACTATATTTACATGAATTTCTGTTTTATCGAATATGTCTGTATCAGTGTAAGGCTCGGTCGCTGAACGCGACAGCGTGTCTGCAATGTAGATATATTTCCCAGGAACATACTTAACATTTAACGTGTACTTTTGCAGGCGCAACAACATTCTTTCCAATCTTGGGGAGTTTCGTTAAGGCTCTTTTTAAAAATGACCTCCAGCAGCTTATATGATCACTTTCGACTTATACCGATGCGTGTCCGTATATATACTGGTGAAATTTGGAGCATGCAAACGCTATGGCAAGCAGCTCTTCTTCAATTTGCGCCCACCTTGTTTCAGCCGCGGCGAGCGTGCGCGCGGCGTATGCGACCGGGTGGCCTCGCTGCAGGAAACAGGCGCCTAGCCCGCGCGCGCTCGCGTCCACCGACAGCGTCACGGGGAGCGCCGGGTCGTAGTATCGCAGCACAGGCGCGGACGACACGCATCGTTTCAACTCCTCCACAGCTTTCTGATGATATTGGTGCCACTCCCATTCACGATCTTTCTTCATGAGTTCTCTCAAAGAATTTGATATCTCGGCATATCTTGGAATGTAGCGTGCTAAATAATTAACCATCCCTAGAAATCTTTCCAAATCTTTTCTTGACTTAGGATCTTCCATAGCTTTAATGGATTTTATCTTAGATCTATCCGGACTCGAGCCATGCTCGTTAAAAATGTGGCGCAGGTATGACACGCTTGTCTTGTAAAATTCACACTTGTCCTTATTGAACTTAACGCCAAATTTCTTCGCTTTCAACAGTACACTTTTAAGCCGGTCATCGTGCTCTTCTTTGTCCTTGCCCCAGACTAATATATCATCTATAAGGATTTCCACTCCGTCCATCCGAAATATTTTCAGCATTTCATTATGAAACATTTCAGATGCACAACAAATACCAAAAGGTAATTTTAAAAACCGATATCTCCTAAACGGAGTCGAAAACGTGCAAAGTTTCGAGCTCGTCTCGTTCAGGGGCAGCATACAAAAACCTTTATTCGCATCCAACTTGGTAAAGTATTTGGCTCCGGCGAGGCCCGCGCTGGAAGTGACTTCGGCGCACGGCGCGGTTGAGGTTACGCGGGTCGAGGCAAACGCGCAGGCGTCCGTCGGGCCGCTCCACCAGTACGATGCTAGACACCCAGTCTGTGGGCCCCTCCTCGCGTACAATCACCCCCAGCTGTTCCATATGATCTAATTCGGCTCGCAACTTGGGCCTCAACTTTATAGGGATTTTCCGCGTGGCATTAATAACAGGTTGAAACGACTCGTCATTTGGAATATTGTACTTGGTGGGTAAACACCCTATACCTTCGAAAACACATTTAAAATCTTCTGCAAAAGTGTTTAATAGATAATCAACATTTTCAACCGATATCCTTTTTATAAGGTTTAATTTTTTACATGCATTCCTACCTAACAAGCTGTTGCAATCGACATCTAACACAAATATTTTTTCTATCATACTATATTGTCCTTTACATAATGTGGCAAGAAAATAGCCACGAATTGGCAACCGTCTTTTGCTTACTTCACGCAACACAAATGAACCTTTTTTTAAACAAATTTCACTAAATCCCAACGCAACAAAAGTTTTGTATGAAATTACACTAGTATCTGCACCACAATCCAATTTAAACTTAATTGACATACCATTGACGTCGATTTAGTCGTACCACCCTGCCGAGTCGTCGGCGTCATCGCCAACGGCATCCACGATCAACTCCTCGCAGCTAGGCTCGCCCGTGTCATACGAGCTCTCTTCCGACGAACACCCAACTTCACGCACACTTTTGTTAAACCTCGAACAACACAAATGACCACGCCTCCTACAACGATAACATTTTGATTCAAACGCCGGGCATTTATCTTTTGCGTGCGTAAAATCACATCGTGCACATTTCGACCTGTTTGACTCCCGTTGTCGATCCCTCGGGTACGCAGAACTCGTTCGCGGCGGACGGCGGACACGCGGCGGCACGGGCGCGGGGCGCGCGCGCAGCGCCTCGAGCGTGCCGCCCACCGAGCTGCCGCTCGGCACCGGGCCGCCACGTACAGCGCTCGCCTGGGCGCTCGCGGCCTCGGCCGCTCGATACCATGACACAGCTTCATCATGTTTAAAATTCCTTTGCCGTAAAAGGCGCTCTCGTAATTGAATATCACCGATCCCTCTTATCAATTGCGTTAAAATAAGACTTTCTCGTAAGTTCTTAAAATCACACGTTTTACTTTTTAACCTTAGTCTGGACATGTACTTATCAAAGCTTTCGTTGCCTTGTGTCGTTTCGAAAAAGCAATGCCGTTCAAAGTTGACATTTTTTTCCGGGCCACATCTACTCGCCAACTTAGCAATTAGGTTTAGGTTTAAAGATCTCATAAAGAATTTTACAATTCACTTATTATGAGAACTTAAAATTATACTTATAATAAACAACGAGCGTTAGAAAAAAGTAAGAAGGTACTTCTATACAAAATACGCGGACAAGTTTTACTAATGTATGCATACCCGTTGACTAAGCAATGCGTTCATGCGATGCGCTTACATTGTAAACAAGATAACGAATGTTACAGAGATACTCGGCCTGGAAGTGGCTTAGCGTAGTTGGTTATTGTATGAAGTATCTAGTATGAATGTAAAAACAAAAAATATTTTACAATTATTTATTTACATGTTTAAAGTGTATTATGAAGTGATAATATATATGTTTTTTTTATGATTATTATTATTTTAATTTTTAATTTTACAGTTTTGTTTTATTTTTATTTGATGAATTATATTGAAATATAATGCTTACTTCGTTTTTTGAAGAAAATAATATCAAATGCACATATTATATGTAGCTGTATATATTTCTGACGTGTTGCATAAGGCTTTTTTAAAGCGATATATTGACTTACAATGTTTTATAATTTTTGGTAGCTTGTTATAAAGCTGAGCCCCTTCATACAACAGACTTTTTTTGCCATAATTGGTGCGTGATGACCGTAATATTATATCGTTTGCATTTCGAAGATGAATTTTTTGTTTAGTTTTCTTTTTGTTGAAGTTTATTTGGGTATGTATTGTTTTATTAAATATTTTACGAACTAAAATACAAGTCTTATATATATATGATTGTTTTATATTAAGCAGCTTGGATTCTTTGTATATTTTACTCGAGGGTGTTAGATAGTTGTACTGAAACAGTGTTTTAATTAATTTGTTTTGAGTTATTTGAAATAACTTAAGATTACTTTTAGCAGCTTTTCCCCAAACTTCAACCAGGTAGTCTAGGTGAGGCTTGACCAACGCGTTATAAATAGTGTACCGAACCTGTTGGGGGAGAAATTTAGCAGTACTACGTAGTGCTCCTGTTACGGATGATATTTTAGTTTTGATTTTTTCTATATGCGGTTTCCAATTTAGGTTCTTATCCAAAATAAGGCCGAGGTATTTTTCTTCATCTACGTTCTTAATAATTTGACTGTCTATTTTTAAAGGATCGTAATCAGTAAATTTCTTGTTCTTTGCGTGAAAAATTATGTAATTCGTTTTATCAATGTTAATTGTAAGAAGGTTATCACGAAACCAGTCGTTTAGAAGATTAAGGTCTTTTTGTACTTCTTGTATGACATTAGTAATATTATCACCAAAGTAAAATAAACTTGTGTCATCGGCGTATAGTGTGATATCTCCTTTTAGACCCACCTGGTAAATATCATTTATATAAATAAGAAATAATAAAGGACCCAGAATGGATCCTTGAGGCACACCGCAGGTGAGTTATTTTGGGCTACTTTCGTGATCACCTATTTTTACAATTTGATAACGGCTAGATAAGTATGATTCGAATATTTTATATGCAGTTTTCTTAATGCCGATTGAGCTAAGTTTGTTAAGTAGCATCTCGTGACTAATTGTATCGAAGGCCTTTTTTAAGTCTATAAAGACTCCGAGTACTATTTGCTTTTGGTCAATGTTTACTTTAATTTTTGTCACCAGGTCTATGGTAGCTGAAAGTTTAGTAATCACTCTTATCATCAAGCGTAAAATCGAATTCTTCGAATAATTCGCGACCATACTTTCCAATTACGAGCAAAAATAACGCGCATTTATCTTTACTTGGCGCCTGATCACGTTCTGATGCCATTAAATAGAAATCGAATGCCGTTTTCCACTCATTCCAATTGGTAGCCATATAGCGCCGGCTGTTGCAACGAAATCATTGCGCTCTTTCGCTACTTTTTCGTTCCCCATCACCGCATATGTTCACTTTACACAATTAAATCACTGCAATCCTCGGTGAACCACACCTGACACCATGAAGTATTTTATAATAGGGAGCTTGTAAGACAAACATCATATCTGAATTGCAACTGATTATATTTATCTATGTGGGTATACTTTACAGAAATGTCTACATTCATACATATATAAATATTACAGGGAGTACCAATATATATGTCACAGGGAAATAGCCAAAACAGAGATTTGAACAAATATCTAAAGGATATGACCAAATCACGCAGGATATTAAAATGTTGAATCAATTTTATCATTTGCCTAGAAAAAATCAGTCATATATCAGTTTAGTAAATTGACGAAATCAGCCAAAAGTGGCAACTCGTTTTTTCATTTCACCAGATTTGTTTAGTGACTTGATAAAATCCCTGAAGCACGCCAGTGAGTTGACGAAACGAACTTGCAAAGTCAACTCGTTTTATACTGCGACATATATATGTCTACTATACCTACGAGCAAGTATTGTAATCTGCTCGCACTTGGTCTTTATTCGTAACTTGTGCACTAGGGTCCACTAGACCATAAATATTCGTAAAAACTGTCAGTATATCTCATTCTATGCTGAAATGCAATTATAACCAAAACACTTGAAAAAACCAATTACCCATGCCAGTTATCTGGCGGTATCGCTGCGTGCCAATTTGCATCTGAAAGTTGTAGCACTTTGAACTGAGGCTTTTAGCCAAAGTTTACAATTTAATTATCGTTCCATTATTAATTTTAACGACGTGAGCCTCCGAAGGGCTGTTAAGGGCATAAATAAAATACACCTCAAGGAGGAGCGAATCCTAAAACTGTTAAAGGAAACTAAATAAAGCGGGTTGTATTTGTATAATTTGTGCAGCAAATATATTGTGTGGTCAACATGGTTGCCTTGCTGATTAATCATTAAACCGTTCTACTCTTGACTGAAAATGTAGGTTTCTTTACAAGATATAATTAAGCAAAATTTTAAGCCCAGGATGCTCTTTATTTTTGAAGAAAATAAAAAAGGAACGATAACCACTTTTTATTTTTTTATAGTCGAACTAAACATTCGATTTCTTTGATTTTTAGATATATTATCTACTATATATAATAATAATGTATCGTCCAACAAAAACCAAACTCGTTTATGAAAGCTTAGTGCCCTCACAAGTTGTCACATTTCTTCTTATTTTCAGTAAGTTTGATGGTAAAGGACAACGAGACTGAAGGCGTAGCTTACAACTTATTTGATCACGGGGAATAGGTATGCAAAGACGATAAGTTGTTCAGGTGAGCCCAGCCCAGACCCGTATTTCAGATGGCTACTTCTAACTTTATGCCGCATTCAACGACGAAACGAGGTTTCAATAATTTTTATTACGTATAGGTTATAGCTGGATATCTGTATGGTTACAGCATGGTTTTCTGCGAGCAACTTCTAGTATATACAATATACATATGACTTCAATGAAAGGTGAGAGCGTTAGAGTTCATTGCAAGGCTTCTTTTTAATACATTCAGGCTTAAGAGGATCGATACGTGTACCTTTACTTAGTATCTTCGAACGCAGAAGTATTGAAGACTATTCTTAAGTAGAGCCACGTAAAGAGACCCTTGACCCTTCGCCTAGCGTAGAATAAAAAATAAATTTATCCGGGTTAACATAACACTTAAAAACCATAACATTACCCATGAAATTGGTAAGCGTCTTCCCCATTACATGTAAATAGATTTCGCTCAAAGAAATGTGTGCCTTATAGGGAACACGAACCGAGCAATTCAGCAGCTGATCTTTGTAAACAAAAATAAATCATAAGTATTAAGAACATGGCTGGTTTCAGATTGAATATAACGCTAAACGACCCACCAAAAGAAAGATGTGAAAGATTCTGGTGGTAAAATTAAGTTATCAGATATTCAGCTTTTCTGAGGTTTTATGGAACCTTTTTCTAAATTGTTTTCCACAGTCAGCGGTATTGGTTATAGATAAAACTCCTTTATATTTCTACAAGCGTGTGTGTCTCTGAAAACACTCTATAATTCCTATATAAAATAAGGTAAGACTCGCTTGTGGTATTATTTACGAGAAAGTTAGGAATTCGGTACTTTCTTGCAAAAACAGTTTTTTGTAAATGCCTTCTTTGTATCTATTCAAGCTTTCATTCCATCCTATTTTCGCTCACTATCACGAAGTATTTTAAAAGTACTGAGACGTATTGCTAAAGCGGAATAAGGATGGGTAGTATCTTATGAGGCTTGCCTCACGAACGCAAAAAATAACAGAATTGAAAGGAATTCGTCAGGGTATCGACGTCGACCGATACGTCTGGAAGGTCTGGGAGCACATCGTCATCACCATTGTCAGATGGTAATGTACTGCTGAAGTTACCTACAAGATCAAAAGGTCATCCGACAGTCCAACACAATGATCACGTTAATACGAGTATAATAAAAATGTCTACTCGGTTATAATTCTTAGTAGTACCTTTATTACGAATTACCTACGGATTTAATATGAAAATCACGCGTAACACAAACGATATGATGCTAATAGCGTTCACGAACATTTCGTATTAATTCACAACAAAAATAAGCTCAACCCGCGAAAATGTAAATATATAATTATATTAAAACTCAATTCCACCTCCCACTCGCCTTTCGTATGTAAATGCTTTTGTTTATTCACATGTAAATTTGCATTTTTTGTAAACATTCAAATTCGGGTTGATGGATGTATCTCACCTACGGTGTGCGAGTGATTTCATAATTTATTTCACTTTGTACATTTTTGGAACAGTAACAGTGGGATTATATCGAAGTATAATGATTTTTCTCAGTTCGACTATCCCAAGTAACAGAGTCGGATTTGCAAAATGTACAGTTTTCAAATTAATTACGAAATAAATTGAAAGTGTTAAAATTTCAAATCCAACTGTGTTACTGGAGATTGGTCAATATTATGTTCGGAACTGAGGGCCAGATCACCTTAATATAATTTCTGTGATAATTGTTTATAAATAAATATATGTGTATTACGCAATCTCGTCTAATTACCCGTCGCAAAGTGAGTTATGTCTATTTTATGTTACATGTACTGAGGCAAAGTTGCCTAATAAACATTTAAAGCAATTTGGTTCGTTTTTCAAATTTTGCAGTATTATTAACCGGTTTCAAAAAAACAGACACGTAAATATCACACGTGGCAAAATCTTGATGAATTATATTAAATACTTTATATTCGTTTTATATGTACTAGGTATACGGATAAATACAATTTCTTCGGCTTTCCACGCACTTTCCCAACATTAAAAGAATTTCATGCGGCAATCCCGAACACATATTCACGAGATGAAAATACATCAGCTGTTAATTCCCGGTTCTCACCGGTGCTTACCGAATCGCTCTCGGTCCTATCAAGAGACAAGTTATGAATAGGGATGTTGAACTAAAACACCTTTTGTATATTTATTTATACAAAATACTAGAGGATGCCCGCAACTTCGTCCGTGGCGGAGAAGTCACAACCCCTCTTTTTTCGACCGCATAAGTAAAGTAAAAATTATCCTATAACCATCTGGAGATACCCAGCTATCCGTGTACCAAAAACAGTTGAAATCCATTTAACCGATTTGGCGCGATGAAGCCACAACGACACAATACAAACATAAAAAAAAATTCCTAAATATATATTTTTCGATTTAGTGACCTCTAAAAAGTCCGTAACAATATATTTTTTTAAATATCTTCAATGTAGAGACATGTCATTTTGAAAACTTTATAATAGTATAGATACATTATAAATAAATAAATAAATATTACGGGACAATTTTACACAAATCGAACTATTCCATGGTAAGCTCAATAAGGCTTGTATTATAATTGGTAACTTCAACATGTTCATTACGTGGTAAGGCAGTATACGTTATTCATATACTAAAAAAAAACATAAAATTCTAATAATTACACTATATTTCAATTGGATTATTTTTAACACGCTTTTATTAGTTCGTCCTGTATGTAACTAACTATGTAATGAAATCTATGGTAACTAATTTAACCGTCTTCCAAGGATCGTAGCGTCATGAAAATTGGCAGCTGTATGTAGTTCTGATGACAATACAATAATATGGTACTGTCAAACTGATCTGATGATGGAACCGGAAGATATAAACTGGAACTTCATGATGGAACATCGTATCATAGCTGTGTTTGGATTTGTTTGAAAAGTCTTGTAAAGCGTGTTTTTCTAGTGTTTTTTAAACTATTAATTTATTTATACACAGTGCAAAGTCTTTGAATGCTAACTATTCAGTAACCGTATAAAAGGCATGATTGAGAAATAACTTCTTTATATTTACGTATAAAGGAATAGTGGGGCTAGTTACTTATTTATTAAATCATTTTATGATTAGAAATATTCCCTGTTATAAAAAAATCAGACGTATTTTTCGGAGTACAAATTTGTTCTTATATCTGTAGGTTAATAAGAATAAATTATTGTTATTTACTTTCATTTCTCATACTCTAAAAGAGGGTCATTTCTTATCTAAAGATGGTTGAAAGTGATACATTTATTGGGCTACGGCAGATTTATATGCCCACACTTCGATTAATTTTATTTTGTTTATTGGTTTTGGATGTTGATGTCTTAGCCGACATCCATTATGAATTTCAAGACGGCAAGCGTCACTTAAAAAAAAAAAAAACTTCAATTTTGGGCTCGGGTGGACGTGTATAATACCCGTACCAAATGGCATTGCTGTACTAAAAATTGTATACCTCTCCATACAAGCATTCCCAATAGAAAACGGACTACTAGGTTTTTGGGCATGTAAATTCCAAAACTGACATCCATTTTGGATTTCAATATGGCGGACCACACTTTTTTTTCGAAAGAATTGTTACATGTTATTTTTTTATTTTTAAAATCCGCATCCATGATAACATTGATAACTTATAAAGCAACCCCACGATGATTTTTTCAAAGAGTCACAATGTTTTAGGAAAAGTAATGTCCGCCATTTTAAAAGTTACTTTACTCATATGACATACTATTATGAACGTAATTAATGTTCTCACACTCATTCGTAGGTTTTCTTATTAAAAATGTATTGTTACGAGTTTTTGTTCTATATTTCCACGCAGATGTGAAAAACACTATGTTATGTCTTAGCCGAAAGTGTAACAGATGGACTCGTATTATCAAGGACCGAGCCGCAGGTGAGGCCCTCGCACCATTTGTCCATCTATTGTTTACTTCTAGCCTCTTCAACAATGTGTGAGAAACGGAACGTTCCTCAGCCATCTTGCTCACCGTGACGTCTCGCCCTCTCTTGCAATGTACCAGACACGACTTTCGTCTCATAATAAAACTCATAAGTATTAATTAATTACGTGGTTTGATTAATATATCACATTGGCGACGATCAACAGAACCAAGAGTGCAACTTTGGAATAATATACAAGAAGAAACAAATAAAAAATACAGTGGGAATTGCAAAAAAAAAAAGTGATCGCTTGCATGTAAACATAATTGCGGTCGCGGATAGCCGGCGCATTCCTAAGGGCCGCCATTTTGCGTCACTGACAGATAAGACTATTAACTCGGCCAAATTTCACATCTGTTTACATGTCATCTTTAGATTCAGGCAGTGAATATCTAGAATCGGATCTGAATTCGGTGGATTGTGACAGCGTAGAACAAGCCAATAAAAGTAAACTTGAACTAATTAAAAAAGGAAATAAGACGCTTATCTACAAATGCAATAAAAGTGAATTGCAAAAAGTGTGTAACGAAGAAGGTTTAAAGTACTCCGCAACTACAAGCGTAGACGAATTTAGGAAGTTACTCAGCAAATATTATACGAATAAAGGTATAACGGAACCAACCAAGCAAAAGAAAATGTCAATGTGTGGCGAAATCAAACCATTTAATGGTGAAAAGTGGGATGTTTTTGTTGAACAACTAGACTGTTTTATGCAAGTTAATGACATTGCAGAAGAAAAAAAGTTCCTTTGTTGATCACGAAGTTAACACCAGAGGTATTTGAAATACTGCAATACCTCTGTAGTCCCATTAAACCCATTAAAGTGCCCTATGCGGAAATATGCACAAAATTAAAGGATAAATATGCCAAACCAATATCAACGGCTATTGAAAGAACGGAATTCCGGCGCCGAAATCAATTACCCAATGAAAAAAATCCAAGATTATGTGTTACAATTACGAAGATCAGCAATTAAGTGCAATTTCAAAGACATAGAAGATCAAATTAAAGAGAAGTTCATAGACGGTGTAAGTTCTAAAGTAATTAAATTTGAGTTAATGAAGAATGCGGACAACAATTCATTAGAAGACTGTGTGAAAATTGCCAGGAATGTGGAAGCCGCTTTAATGCAGAATAATAATTCATCTGAGATCACGGAAATATTTTATACCCAGAAGAAAGTCAAACCAGCACCTAAACAAATACCAAAAAACAAGAGAAACTTTCAGCAACAGGAAATGCAATGTTATTGCTGCGGGAAAAATAACCATTTAAAGGCCCAGTGTTCCTTGATTAAGAAGTATTGCTCGGAGTGCGGACAACAGGGACACATATTCAGGATGTGTCCAAGAAAACAACGAAGTGCTAATGTTGTGGAGGTGCAAGCAGAAACAAATGAAGACAGTGAGGAGGTAGTTGACTCCATTAAACACTTACATGAAGAATACGAAACATACTCTTATAATAGCGTGAGTAGAATACCACCTCATTTTTTGATGCTAAAAATTCATAACCAGAAAATTACATATCAATTAGATACAGGGTCAGAGGTGACTGTCATGCCTTTGAGTGATAAGAACAAATATTTAAATAAGTATGTAATAGATAGTGTAAAATTTACTTTAAAAACTTTGACCAAAGCATTACCCAACCATTAGGTATCATCAAGAACATACCAATAGAATTTAACCAACAAAAGAAACATTTAAATATATATATATATAGTAGGAAATCACTGCCCTAGAGTAATTGGACGAGATTGTTTAAAAGAATTAAACTTGTGGCCCCCCCTGATTGAAAACAATTTATGTTTAGGTGTTAACATATTGAAATCTGTTTCCGAAACAAAACAACTTGTAATGAGCCAGTTCGCAGAAGTATTCAGCCCGGGTTGGGGAAACTTAAAAGGGGAAGAAATCATGTTAAAATTAAAACCTGGAGCTAAACCGGTATGCCTTCCAGCTCGACGGGTCCCATTTGCCCTGCGTGAAAAGGTAAACTCTGAAATTCAAAGACTCTTAGATAATGGTCGGATTATACCAGTCGAACAAAGCGAATGGGGTACCCCCGTAGTACCAGTCTTAAAACCAGATGGGTCAGTACGGCTATGTGGGGACTATAAACTAACAGTAAATAAATGCCTAGAAATTGACCATTTTCCACTGCCACATGTAGAAGACATTCTGAATACATTACAACAGGGAGAATATTACTGCGAACTTGACCTCAAAGAAGCATATTTGCAGGCTCCGCTTAGTGCTGAAAGCCAAAAGTGTACTACTATTGTAACAGAAGTAGGCACATATACCTATCAGTACCTACCATACGGTGTAAGTTCTGGACCAGGGGCATTTTAGCGGTTAATGACCAAAAAGATTCAAAAAATTCCAAATACTATAGTATTTATAGATAATATTTACATTAAAGGGTCCAACTTGGAAGATACTTACAACACACTTTGTAAAGTATTAAGTAAATTAAAGGAGAGTGAATTTAAACTTAAGATAAACAAATGTAATTTTTTCACAAAAAAACTAGTAGTTTTTGGCTATAAGGTGAACAGGAATGGTATCAGCATAGTAAGATCGAATATAGAACCTCTGCTCAAGGCTAAATCACCTTCCAATCTAACTATGTTGAAATCATTCTTGGGCAAAATAAATTATTATAGTCGCTTTTTGAAAAACATGGCAACTGTAATCGCGCCTTTGTACGAATGTACCAAAAAGGATAGATTTCTATGGACTGATAAATGTGAAAAAGCTTTTATAAACATTAAACATAGGTTAGCGAACGCTGACAATTTACGCCACTATGATCAAAAATTGCCATTGATATTAACTTGTGACGCGTCTGATGTTGGGCTAGCAGCCGTATTATCAAATAGAGATGTAAATGGTGTAGTAAAACCTATAGCATATGCTAGTAAAAAACTAAATGATGTTGAACAAAAATATACAATCATAGACAAAGAGGCCATGGCCATCATTTTTGGGATCACCAAGTTTTATAATTATGTATATGGCAGATTCTTTGAATTAGAAACGGATAACGCAGCACTAATGAGAATATTTGGCCCGACCAAAAGCATCCCAAAAATGGCGGCTAGGCGGCTACAGCACTACGCTATTTTCATGTCAGCTTTTAATTATAAAATACGACATATTAAAACAACAGAAAACCCCGCTGATTTTTTGTCCAGAATGTCAAGTGAGGAGACGATAGATAACAGTTCATTGAATGTAAATGACAACTTTAGTTATGATTGTTACGTAAATGATTCCGAAATCGGCACTTTAGATTGGAAAATAATACAGCAAGAGACTAGGATAGATTTAACTCTCGCGAAACTAACCAGATATCTTTCAGATGGGTGGCCAGAAAAGAAAATGATTACAAAAGAAATTATGCCATTTTACAATAGAAAAGACGAACTTTCGAGTGACCGAGGTTGTTTATTTTGGGGTTACCGCATTATAGTCCTAAACATTTTGCGGCAACGCACACTTACCGAACTACATAAGAGCCATTTCGGAATCATACGCATGAAGGAAATAGCACGATCATATTTTTGGTGGCCAACATTAGATATAGAGATAGAGAATATTACAAAAAACTGTATGGTGTGTCTTCAAAACAGTAAAAGTCCAACGAAAATACAGAAACCATGGCCTGTGGCCCCATCATCCTGGCATTGAATCCACGCGGATTTCCTTGGACCGTTATACAATAAGATGTTTCTAGTCGTGGTCGACAGCTATTCAAAATGGCCAGAAGCTTTTGAAATGGCAAATATTACATCACTGCGCACTATAGAAGTATTCAAAACAGTGTTTTCAAGATTCGGGTTACCAGTACACTTAGTGACTGATAACGGTAGAACTTTTACCAGTGTAGAGTTTCAAAAGTTTTGTAATGAAAATCAAATTAGACACAACTTTTCTCCACCATACCACCCTGCCACAAATGGTGCAGCAGAGAGGTTCGTGGAAACCTTTAAAACAGCAGTAACTAAAATTAAAGAAAGTGGTTTTAACTTACAGGCAGCAGTGCATTTATTCCTTTTTGACTATAGGAGTACAATGCAACGAACTACGGGAGTAACACCGGCTAGACTAATATTAGGTAGAGAAATCCGGAATAGATTCAGCCTGTTACGACCACCTCCATTGGGAGACATAGTTAGAGAGAAGGTAGAGAAACGGGATCAAGGGAATAGGCGTATCCAGTTTGAGATTGGACAAAAAGTAATGGTTAAGGATTTCAGGAAAGGAGCCAGGCCATGGGTTCAGGGATTGATTATGGAGGAATCAGTACCAGGTCTTACCTATGTAGTTGATGTAGATGGGGTAAAATGGAAAAGACACGTTAACCAGATGTTGTCTTGTTCACAGGAACTGGAATCGCTGTAATTTATTTTAAGGGTAAAACTTAAGGGTAAGACTTCAACGGTGGGGGAGAGTGTGAGAAACGGAACGTTCCTCAGCCATCTCGCTCACCGTGACGTCTCGCCCTCTCTTGCAATGTACCAGACACGATGACTTTCGTCTCATAATAAAACTCATAAGTATTAATTAATTACGTAGTTTTATTAATATATCACACAATGTACTATTAATTCTTAACTTTGTAACATTATTATGACATAATGTTTGAATTATAATAATACGTATTAGGTATTAACCAACACTAAATACTTTTGTTCAAATAAGCATTTGTTTCATACTTGAAATATTTTTTCAGAAAACATAATTATATGTTAATTTAATCATCACGGTTTATAATGACCGCTGCAAAACCGCATCTAAAATAAAAACCGACTGGCCGACAATAGGTATGGCATTTGAAATGTTTTGCGCAAAGAATGGAAAGAAAGTCGGCAAAGCAAGAATAGTGAAAGTAACAAATGTCATCTGGGTTTTGCTTGCTTTCCTTATATTCGAAATGAAAAGTAGAGTGTATTAACTCGGGTGTAAAGCACCCATTTCATTTTACTGTATGCGCTCGCACTTATTTCGAGCGCCAAACTATCTGGGCAGAAATGGCTGCCTTTTATACCTTGGTTAACAATTTATTACTTTATGGCGACAGTAATTAATACTACAGCTGTTAAAATTTCAAATAGGCAAATCCCTATTATTCGAGAGTTAGTGCCGCATGACAAACAAAAGCAAGGTAAATACCCTATTGAACTCTTTATGATGCTAAAGGAAGTATACTCGTATGTATGTATTCATCATATTACTGACGCTCCCTGACTTTCCTTTTTACTGAATGGTATCTTTTACTAAATTTGACTTTTTAAAGGCCCAAATTAATTCGCACAGCCTTAACGAACTTGATTTCTGTGGACGGACGGAGTTGAGTTACGATCAGGATTTCAAAGTGTCATATCATCTATTGTCACTGCGTTATGGAACGAATTTTGTATTAAGAAACCTGAGTCGAAAATGCAATGTCAGGACTTTGTAATTTAATTCTTGTGGATTGTGACTATGATCGTACAAATTCTGTTTGCGAAGGACTTTCCATCTTTAGATTCTGTTTTAGAGTTCCGTACAGTCCTTTGGTTGGTATGTTAGTTTGTTTAGGTCAAATCTTGATATTAAATCGTATATCAGTATTTGTACAGTGGAGCATAATATAAGAATTCGCCCTTCAAAAACTACGTATAGATACTTAAATATTTACACATACGTAAACTTACTACTTATACTGGGCATTATAAAGTTTTTAAAAATAGTGTCTATACTGGTGCATGAATAAATTTTCAACGGTTTATCTGAGCAACACTGAATCTAAATTAAGTGTGTTTTATTTTTTTCGTGATCTCATCAAAACGAGGGTTATGACATTCTTCCGCGCGAACGAAGTTGCGGAGCACCTTAATCCTAATCGTAATCTACTATTATAAAGTTGTAAATAATAATAATAATAATTCATTTATTCACAAGACAACACAGGACCACAATAATATTATAAAGTAAGTTACATTAAATTAAATTAAACTTGGTACCAACTAGATCAAAGCAAAAGAAATATCTGTACATTAAATATATTTAAAAAGAAATGATTGAAACGGACTATTTGGAGGACACCGAATAGAAATAAATATTTTTTATTTTTTTTGTATGTTTGTATGTATTGTTGTGGCTTCATGTGGATTTTAGCTTTTTGTGGTATACGGGTAGCTAGGTACCTCCTGATGGTTATATGATACTTTGTACTACGCTGAAGAAAAAAAGAGTGGTTATGACTTTTTCTCCTCTGCGAATAAAGTTGCATCTTCAAGTAACGTGAAAGTTTTTGCCGGTGTATTATTAAAAACTACTGGACGGATCTCCAGTAATGTTGTTTAGACATTAGAATAACACATATGCTATATTAAATCGCTACGCGGACGAAATCGCAAGCTATAGCTAGTAAATCTACATTTCTAATGCGACACAAATACGTTTCTGAAGAGGTAATATTAAGCATTTACCAATAGCGGAGTACCAATTACCTCTAAATTGAAAAGAAATAGATGACGACAAGGAAGGTGATATATACCTTCCTTGTCGTTCATATCTTGTGAGAACAGGAGATAAGTACTGTAATGATATGATTTAAGATTCAAAATGACATGGTAATGGAATGCCTGTACTGTAATACCGCTACTACACATTGGGGCGAGTCGAGACGAAAGCGAGATACATTGCTTTAAACACGAGTAGAACTGTGATGCTTTTAGAATAACATCAATGTATTTTGGGCTCTCGTCAACAGGCGCGAGTGTGTAGTACCGGTATATGAGCAAGCCCGCGGGCTAAGCTCAGCTCGTTAAGGCAGCCTCCGAAATTAATATTTCCCGGAATTTACTTAAGTAATTGTTTATATAACGATATTAGTGTTATATAAGTACCTATTCATATTTACTAGTGGGTCTGTGAGCTGTAGATCTCAGGAGTCTTTCAACCTTCATATCCCCGCTATTTTGAAAACAATCCAAAAACAGTCTATGTAATTATAGAACCTGGTGACAACATTTCATGAGAATCGGTTGGGAAAGGGGGCCTGAAGAGGAGAACAGGCGGACAGAGACACGAAAGCATTTTTATACCCAGTAAAAAATATTTCATGAGCAGCTAAAAATAAATAATAGTCACGCTTGCAAAGTTGTTTTTTTTTTTAACTTCATTCTTTTATTTTGTCTTTGCCATTCCATAGTGCCCGTTTAGGCAGTCAAAAAAACTTAACTCATTCAATGGGAATCGGGTGAAATCGAAAATTTGAGTTAATCAGTCAATTAACCAATTTTAAAATTAAACCTGGTTAGTCCAATGGGATAAGTTTTGAGCATGAGGTTTATTTTGTTTAAGATCCTAGGCATATAAAAATACAAACTAAGTACTACACTACTACTCTGGCTCAGTGACCCAAAGAGGATCTTGGCCTCTGACACAAGAGAACGCCATTCTTCTCTGTTTTGCGCCATTCCCTGCCAGTTGGGGGTATTTAGTGCGCACAGATCCTTTTGCACCTCGTCTTTCCAGCGGTATCTGGACCAACCGACCGGACGTCTTCCACTCGGTCGCCCCTGATACGCTCTCTTTACGGCCCGATCGTCTCCCATCCTCTTCAGGTGACCCAGCCAGCTTGGACACTGACTCAAAAGGAAGAAAAATAAAATCTGGCGAAAGATTCTAGGACCAATTAGAGATGGGGATGGCAGCTGGAGGAGGAGGAAAAACAGCGAGCTAGAAGACCTGGTGGCTATACCCAATATCATTGGCGAGATAAAAAAAATACAAACAGTTGAACATAAAACCTCCTCTTTTTTTGGAAGTCGGTCAAAAAAGAGCATCGACTCGACATCGACTTTTAATGTCCTCATCTAACATTTCTACTTTGATACTTTAAAAGGTTAACTGTATTTACTGCAAAATATTATTTTGTAACAAAACTGTTAGATCAGATAAGAGGTTAGGAAATGAGAGGCCGACATGTTGTCCTAGGAGACAGGACCAACCCATAACTTTTGTAATAACATTATCTTAAATCTGCAATATTAATCGAATTAATAAATTCACATGTTATACATTTATCTAAGTTATCATAGAATCTACAACATATATGCTTAGTTAGTTTCTTGTATACTTTGTTCATTCTTACTTGTCCTAAATAGTTAACAATATTCTAACTTAAAAGTACACCTTTTTTGTCTTAAATTCCAATTTTCTCGTAAATAAAGTAACAGGAACTAATATGTTTAGTGCCATGTTGCCAATTTCATACATTAAATTTATTTCCTTGCGAGGAAACGGCTGCTATTGGTATTTTAATGCATATTTTTAGGTTAGGATACGGCTGCTTTGCTCACGTGCAAACTTGGTAAAATCTCCTATAAAATGCATTCTTTGCTTAGAAGAGTGTCTATAAAAAATGTTATACTAGCTTCTGAAAAAATGGTTCCATAAGGTTTCAAAACTAAATTTACCTATGTTTTTTGTGAAAATATTATTAATTTCCAAAATATGAACAAGAACGCTTCCGTCACATTATTAAACCACGTTATCCACCTCACACATGGGCACATTCTTACCAAGTGTCTGAAATGCGGTTTTTGCGGTATTTTTGGTTGTTTGGTAGAAAATCGCAGACATTTAATTTTTCCAACTTTATAATATAATAGATGTGCCTAAAGTTCCGTGAAGGTCAAATAAAAGTCTGAATAAATTCAATTCACTCGACCCTCTTAACTCAACGATATAAAACTATTCCCTAAGCGTTCACACCTTTGTATTTATGTCTCCATAAAGAACATTTTATTCGTAGGCAATAAATCGAGAGATTGACTCTATTTGAGTGGTATAGATATATAGGGACATGTTAATAGTACTCTAACAATTTTACGCCTAATTCAGATTTATCTCTTTCACGCGCTTTTGGGCTATAATTATTTAACTAGGCACAGCGCATTTCGCGATTACGCCGTACAATAAAAAGCACCTAGGTGCGGCTTCAGTCCTCCGGCCGTTTGTTATACACTCACGTGCATCGGACGTAATCTATTAAAGTTCGCTTTTGAGCGCCGCAATGCTTGCGAAAATTGTACGTTTTCTCGCTCACTTATTTTCGGCTGAGAATACGTTTGTGCATATTTTTACGCGACTGCGCGACGCAAAGGAGGGTAATGTGTTGATTTGCCTTGTTTACGCACTTTTTTGTAATAATTTACTTAATCAGTAGACGCATAATAGTAGTTGATCAAAAAGTGTTTTTGCATAACCAAACTTTTCATACGCATAACCATTCTTGACCAAATATTGTTTATGCATAATTTGCGAATCCCGGATGATCCGAATGCTGATTAATACCTACATTTGCATAAATTAATCACGCAGAATGTTACTCTCGCATAATCTAATTTCGCCTACTTAATCAGATTGTAGGTAAGTAAATATAAATACAATTTTAGGATTTTTCGACCACTCGATATAGACCTACGCGGGTTGCTCGCTTCGCTCGCTCGTTAGGGTAGCAGTATAACCAAACACTCCTCCTCGCTTCGCTCGTCGTCGTACCAAACCTAACCTAAGTCGGGCCTGCCTAGAGATAAAATTGATAATGTTTCTTATTTAACGCTGATAATAAAGTCTAGTATAGTAAGGGTAAATATTCTTTCTAACATCCCTCCTCGCTTCACTCGTCGTTGTACCTACAACAACTTGCCTTGCCTTTCCCCGCTAGTTCTCACTAATCTAGGGCCGCACTAGTAGGTACATATAGTATAGGTTGACTAAGGTTAGTCTTTTAACGAAACCTACTTTTCCGATTCGAACAGTTGTGTAAGATAGATGGATCTAAGTACTAATAATATTTATATATTTAATATAATTATGTTTATGTTATGTTTGAGACAAGTTCAAGCCTTTAATCTTGGGAAAACATATGCTAAATATGAATAAAATGTTACGAACATGGATTCGGACTAACAAATCACAGTTATGTTGAAATAGTTTCTGCGAAATGAAACGCGGCCAAGGCAATATTATGCAATTACAATATTCTAAAATTATAATATCAAAATACGATTTGGAAAATAACGCATTCCGCGAAATAGCATTTATGCAAGAATATAATTCGGCGTAAAGAAATCGTTTACTACCATGGATGTAATTACGTTGTTTAACTGGCGAAAGAAAAGAGACGAGGTTTTCGAGTCGAAGTGTATATTTTTTAAATACGATATATTGTAACGTAAGCGACGATTCTAAAGTATTTAAACTTCACAGCTGACGCAAATTTTCCGTCCTCGGTCCTAATTAACCGGTTTTTGAAACCTTTTCCAACCGGAAGTCAGTAATCCATCGGCAGCGGGCCGGAAACGCGTGACTACACAGTACCTACTTTCGGCCAGGGATTACAGGCGAAAGCTTTTTAAGGCAGAGCTTTGAAAGCCCTTCGCGATCTATATCGGAACTCGTTACGGCTGGTTAATTAAAAATGTCAATTTCATTTTCTTCTCGGAATCGACACTTAATCTTACTTTTTTAACGCCATTTTTATGTTTCACAGTGTCATTAATTTTTAATTTGTTTCTTTTTTATGCTGAAAATTCGTTGAAAATTAATAAGGACATTGAAAATTCCAGCCTTTATCGTCTCGTATTCAGTTGAAAATGTGTTTGGGTATTTCATTCGTTTGGGCGTTTCAGTAGTTATCGCTGTCTGTCTCAAAAGTAAAAAAATGCAAGCATTAGAATTTCAAATAAAAATACTCGTACTTTTATCACGATACGATACAATTGATTAATAATTTTATTTGAATTAACACTTACATGTTTTTTTTGGGACTGTTGATTTCAAACGCGTGATTTGAAAAAGTATTGATAGTTGAGATAAACAATTGTATGAGAGAGATCAACAGAGGGGAGATACAACAATGATGAATCAAACAATGGTCACGTTTATCACGCTATAGATAAACGATGAAAAACTGTGAGCTGAGCACACCGCCTTTTTAGGTCCATTTTTACCAAAAAGGTAAAAAGGGATCCTTTATGGTACGAATCTGTTTGTCTGTCTTGGAATATTTAGAATCATCGTCATCCCGCATATATTGCAAAGGAAACATTTTAACATATTTCTTTGCTTTCTAAAAAAATTACCAATATTGCCAATATGACGAACGAAAGTTTTATAAATGCCTCAAATTGCTTAAATTTCAATTTGTTAAGGAAAATGTGGAAAATACAATCCCCCCCTCCTTTATCTTCGAAGTTTTCAAAGCGAAACATCTGCAATTATGTGGAATTATATAATTTAATATGAACACGATAATTATAACCCTATATCTGTCGATGTTACTTTTTTCTTAATCACCAAAAATCATTTTTTAATAACCCGGTTTGTTTAACTTTGCCCCTCATTTGTATGTGACGCCATTGATACCAGAGGCAAACTTAACTCAACCGGTAAGTCAAGTCGGAAAAAGTGAAAGTTTGTATGGGACCCTCGGTGCACGAGTCAGATTCGCACTTGACCGGTTTTTATTTAAACGTGCCGTTGCAACGCGTTTTAGGAACGGGCGCCGACGGCGCGTTTTTCACTCGATAGAGCGCCTACTGACTTACATGCGGATTGCGTTTGTATTGGTAGTCATGCAAACAGGCGTGTTAAAAAATGTTTAATAAACGCGGTGTGCATGGTCCCTAATGCTTGTACACGTAATAAATAAATTATACTAAAAAATACTAGAAGAGGCCCGCAACTTCGTTCGCGGAAAAAACTCATAACTCTCTTTTTTGCTCTAGCTTATTCGGGTAAAAAGTATCTAGTGATTGCCCAGCTATCTGTGTGCCAAAAATAGTTTTAATCCCTTTAGCTGTTTAGGCCGAGGCCGTAAAAACACATACACACATACAAAAACTTCAAACCGTAATTTTCACAGATAGCGTCACTACCGTTAAGTTGAACCGATCGTCAAGATGGAAAGTGTATATAGCTATCATTTATCTATTTTGCGATTAGCGTGACCGTAATAGGCTCGCAGATAAGTTTATCCCTTCTCGATGGCCGCGGCTGACCTATCTGTAAATCCGAGCAACTGTACACTTATTTATTTACTGAAAAGAATTGTGAACAACAATCGCGATTGTATTGGTACGTCTGTCCACTTCTAATGGATTATACCACAAGAATTGCTGTCTCCTTTGTGTACGCTATTGTACGAAATGCTCAACAAATACAACAGTTGTTTAGATAGCTTTATGTACAAACACATACCTACTTCACTCGTCTGATTTTAGCGTTTATCGCATTAGGTCCCTAACAGAAGCTCACGATCGCCGTTTATACAAATACCTTATTCTTATATTTATCTTTATACATGGAGATACTGTTCTAGAATTAAGATTTGGTGTAGAATATTTTTACCTGTTAGTAATGAATAATAACAAAATAATAACTATCAGACGTTACAAAATGGCAATATTCTATACTACTTACCAAAATAATATAATTTAAAATAATTAATTCTAAGACAGTATGAGAAATGGTAACAGCAGGCGGTATAGGTTAGAAGAGTTGCCGCATTCAAGGTGTACCTATTTATAATATTGTATTAGGATTTTACACAGATTTGTCAAAAAAGTGAACGGGATTGTCAAAACGCTGTCACCGTGTTCCATAACTAATAGTTATTACGAGGGTGATTCTCAGATACCCTAATTTTCGATGTCCGGGGGCTTATTTCACTGAAAAGATTAGTTTAAAAGCCTGTTTTTTTTTTTCAGAGATACTTTATATCTGTTGTCGACTGGGACATCGATCGGTTTTAGTATAAGCTCATTCTAGATTTTTATATAAAAAAAATATATCCGTTATTCTTACTACTCTGTCGTGTCCGCTCTCCATTTTTCTCAAAACATGTGATGACAACTTCAATTCAGTCAACTTAACGAATATTTTGATTGACTACATGTATACATTATTAGTTATTATATTACTAAAATTTAACAAGTATTTTTTTATCTATAATATTGTATTTAAAATTTAGGAAATAAAATGTGTCCGTGACAAAATTCTTATTTCTCTGGCGCGGGTTTTATTCGCCTGTATCGTAAACGTATTGAAGATTGTAGACAAACTTGCCCCGCGGGCAGTAAATCAGTCGCGCTCGGAACGTGTACGAGGTGGACGTGTCGGCTGTTGCACGTGGCTCCGGAGTTACGAAGGTAAATATCTTATTACTCTCTCCGTGGTTCAGGTACCATTCTTATTACTCTGTTCGTTTTTTTTAGATTTGTATAACTGTTAAAAATATACTATTTTGCTTAATTAACTGCTTTACGTACTATCTATTCATATTATTAACGACAGCTGCGTTGTATATACACATTAAGAATCATTGGCTTTTTTTCGATAATTTCTTATTCCTCTGCCCCTTATTCCTATGGATTTTTGGACAATGGAATAAGAATTTTCCAAGTTTTTCTTGTTTTTCTTAACTGAGTTTCAAAAAGAAGAGTAGTTTATCAAGTGATTTCCTATGTTTTAGAGTACCTTAATAAAAAAACGGAACTTTGACTCGTATGTCTGTTCGTCTTTCTGTCACACAAATTTTTGACAAATCTGTAGTGTAAATTTATAAATGTAGCCTCTATCTTACATAGAAAATTAATAAAGGTTTTGCACACAATGTGTCAAAACGACAGAAAAGGTATTTATAAATTTTAAGTTACATGAGTACTGAAAATATATATTGCCCTAGTGTTGTGAAGCCGTATACGGTATTTGAGATTCTTACTAGGGTCGATTAATGGTTGTGATAAAAATATGTCATTTAAAATAAAAACAAATTATAAATTATAAGAATTTTTATATTTTGTTATTTTAGAATATTTTTGTTAAAACAGTTCGATTTGATCGTACTAGAAATAAATAGGTACTTTGTTTATTTTTAAGAGCCATAACTATGTAAGTTTAGTTAATTTTTAATAAGCGTCCGATTAATACGAACCGGTGACGTTCCTATGTATCCTTATAATGACTAAAACTGATTATGATAACGTTATGATTAATATAATCTAATCACTAATTGTAAGTACAGTGAGTAAATTTAATAACAATAAGTTTTAAATTTAGACCTTCTTAGCACCTAGTGTTTTTACAGTCTGGATGTTATTAATAAGAACAAATATAAAAATGATTCTAGAATACTTTTTTAATTATTTTGTGAACAAAAGTATAATATATGTTTTATAGATATACGGTTTTTTAATATTTTTGTTAACCTATTCTGACATTTCTTATTCCTATGGACCTTAATTTCTTATTCCTCTGGACCCAAAAATTAAAATGAATTTATTTTATGAATGAGTTCACAAAAATGTGGGCCAAAACCATAATTATGTCTAAAAATAAATCTATTTTCACAAGAGTATGTCCTTATTGGTCAAAATTCAAAAATAAAAAAGGACAGAGGAATAAGGCAAAAATCGCTGTCTCGAAGAATGACCCACGAATGAAAGTGCTTATTACAAACTGAATCAACCAAGTGCCCAAGGACCCCTAGCAAACAAAATCACTGCGTGTATAGGTAGTTGAAACAATTATCAGTCGGCTTTTAACATTTCCTCGCAACCGATTTCAATTTGTTGCACAAGTGCTGGAATAATTGGACTTGTCCGGACATGTTCAGTAACCTGACACAGCTCGGATTTTTTCCGACAATGTTTCGTTTAACAAATTTTCGTTTACACAGTACATTATAGTACATTACTGCAGAGACCGGGAAAATAGGGATTGCCAGCCAAGGAGATATTAGCGAGGCTGGATAGGGATACGAGGCTGAAAATCCCTTTTCATGTGTTCTTTCAGTGCTTTTCCCAAACCCACAATAAAAAAAAACAAATCGAAGAACATAAAACATATTAAATTTACAAATCAAACCCGAGTAGCGATACGTCCATTTTACTCTGGTAGTGCACTATTTACAAACACAAAACAGGCAGGTTAACATCCTTGATTTCGCTATGTCTGAGGTTGTAATATATATATGTTATTCATGATTATGATAGTTGGAAATTTGCTAGCTCTTGATGGTTACTTCTTTTGAAGGTTGTCTACGTTCAGGCCTATAATTTTAAGATCTTTATTCACTGATTTGTAAACATAAGTTCAGATCCGCAACGCAGGCTTCGTCAGGTGGGTTACAACAACAAATCAGCGACAGGCTTCGTCCCATACAATACGAATCAATGATATAATCCGCAACAGGCTTCGTCATTTTCGTTATAAAGGCCCGCCCCGAATCGCAACTGGGCTAAACGGTCCCATGACACTGGCACCGTTGCCACGCTTAATGGCTAATGAAGTTGGTTGCACCAGGTACGATCCGGAGCGTGGATCACAGACCCTGTCCCGAAGCCGACGACCCAATTCCTTGACGAAGTCCTTGGCCTCCGAACCCCAAGGTCCAGCAGTCGAATATGATATCGAAGTAAATCTCGCTTTTGACATTATATGTAATTTTCCAATGTAGTAAAGAAAAATACTCAATCGCGACTCGATTTTGATTTACTGCTCTTAAATTTTGTATTTAGATGATATTTCAATGTTGGATTTACATTGTATTTAATAGTTTAATTCGGATTTCATTGGTACTATTTTATTTGGTTTATGCCAAGGTAAGTAAGCATAGAAGTGTATTTCTAACTTGTCTGGCTTTATCCCGCTGACATCCATCTGCCATCCGAGAATATTAAAACAGCCGAGCATCTTCAGGTTTTCAGAGATAAATACATAACATCAATTGTAATTGTATATTGTGTAGACTCAGTTAGATTTTTTGGAGTAGGTTATTTGTTTGTGGTAAAAAATATATTTATTTCTTCCTCACTTTTTAGGGATACATTCCGTAAAAGTATATTTCTTGACTATTCCAACATGCCCAAATATCATTAGAACGTATCAGGAGCGTTTTTGACTACAGATTTGCCACTAACCTTTATATGAAAATACAAATTCGTGGCCCTTAGAGAAAAAAACACAGTCATAAATTTGTATTCCATTGAACGAGCTTAAATTAAAACGATTTTGTAGAACAAAAGGTCCCAAAATTAAGAGGCTGACAGAAAAAGTCTCTTCTAGAGTCTATAAAACCGGCTAAGTATGAGAATATTACGCCCAGCAACTTCCGTATTACCAGAGCATGTGTAACTAAATAGTATAGAAGTTGCAGTAGCGCTGTCACAATGTTATGTAGTTAGAACGCAGTCTATCTGTATAAACCCTTAAGAATACAGGAAGTATCCTGTAGGTTATCATGATTAATCCTACGAGTTTCAAATTATGTTCCGTCAAATTCCCTTTTACTCGTTTCTGAGATAAATAAGATTTAAAAGAGGTCTAGATGGTCTTGTAAGAGCTTTATTTTCTCGTTTAAGATATCTACACTGAAAATTAACTGCACGAACATTCTGTGAATTTCATTTCCCCTTGGAAATTCCCATTACAAACTTCCTCAGGACTAACGAATTTACGATTTCCGAGCACACAAAAGAATATAATAGCAATCGACCATGTCCTCTTTTTGCCTAGCACTCTAATACTTGACATTTTAAATTGTATTAGTATTACGATAACGAAATATAGATGTGAAACCAAGATTCCCGGAGCACACAATAGAACGGAGTGCAACAGAAATACCCCCGATAATGTATGAAGCCAAAGCGAGTGATTCGATTGCTGCACCGTGCACCGTGCACCTCGAGACGACGGCACGGAAAGCAAGCGTGACTTCTTTTCAAAGTGATATTCCAATGCCCACTGATATAATTAATTCAATGTTGAAAATATCTCGTTTTGATGTCATTCATTGTCTCTTCTTTTGTGTGGTTTGCATTGAATTACACCGGACATTTTATAGGATATTCGACCCTTAATACCACTGGTTACTTTTTTAGCAGATGATTAACGTCGTCAAAAAGTTTATGTAAAATAGAGAAGTTATATAAGTAATAACAATAACCTTTAAGAATCTTTTTTATAGATACGTGACCCTAATTCCTATATACCAGAACTTCTATGCCATAAATACTAATAATATAACTTGTAAAGTTGTTACGTACAAATCCCTAGAACCAAATTATCCCTATCGACCACTATTAGATAGCCACTGATAGACTATTATCCCGAAGGAAGGGACTATCAATGTGAATATTATGCCATTGTTTTAGGGAAAAATACATTACGGGAATAATGGTGTTCTGACGTTGATGTGACACGGGTGAGGGCAAGAGACGGTGTTTGATTAAACGCGGTGATAAGTATTAAAGCCAAGGGATATATTCTTAAAGCGGATTGTTGGAGTAATTTTTTACGACAACGACGACAGAGTTATATCTTGGTCTCTCGAAGTATCGCAAGATTGAGTAATTAAAATGTCATTAGTTAAAATGGCATTGAAATAGATGTGCCCTTAGAACAAAATATGAAAGCTATAACATTATGTGTATGATTCAATATTACATGAAATTCTCTATGAATAACTTTGTAAACAGAAACCTAATACTAATAATAATAGTAGGTGTTAATAATTGTTTTGTAAGTTTGCTGATGTAAACAGCAACACATTAAAGTAATGTCAACTTTTATAAATATACTCGGGACTCTTGTCGTGATGACGTCACAATACGGTAGTTTGGGGAGTAAATGGAATAGTGGAAAATAATAAAACATATTAAAATGACCTTTATCAATGTATCAGATTTAATCTGTGAAATCTAATTAAGTTTTGACCGAACATATAAAAATGCTTGCTTTATTTGCTGTCAAACACAAGACTAAATAACATTCAGACCGAGCTATCAAAATAATTCAGCATGAAAGTGGACGACAATATATATTTGTATTGAAAAAGAATGACGGATTTGCGACCTTACGTAACATTAACCTTCTTAGTGCAGGTGAAAAATACAAATAAATCCAAGCAACCGTTATAAATCCTGCTTTGACTACCGCAAACTTTTGTAAATATGCACCAACAACATCTGTCAAAGCGGAAAAAAGATTTTCTTTTTTGAAGTGGATAATTCTGCAAAAAGACGTAACCGCAAGTGATTTAGAATAACTTTTGATCTGTTACGGCGACTCAGTTAACGATAGATACTTGATCGATTGAGAATTGACTTACATCGTGAATGCCTTTTTATTCAATATTATTTCGTTGAAATGCCAATGGATTTGGTTTCCGTAAAAAATAACACCATTCCGCTTACTCCCCAAACTACCCTATTGTGACATCATCGCGACAATAGTCCGGAGTTTATTTATAAATAATGTTATTGAAAATTGCCGACGCGAATTCTACAATTTTCGCTTTCTTTTCCGAGAAACGCGCATTGTTCAATCCCGTCGTATAAAACCAGATAATATTGCTCAACTCCCACGTGTAAATTTAAGTCACATATTGCCCGTGGAAAAAAGCTATTTAATATCCAGCATAATTTCATAAAACTCGACGTTTCCATGTCAATTTGTAAGGATTAGCCCCCATTGTCGTTTCGTGACTGAGACTCGTCAGCTATTTTATTGCTTCGCAGAGGCAAGAGACAGGGGTTCGGAGTTTAATAAGTGGTTTAGATGAACGTCATACCTTTTGTTCGCTTTAAAGTGCGCCGACATCTGGTGAATGTTTCGCTCGCACGCTATTCGCGAATCGCTCGCGCTCAGCGCGCGCGGTGAACATGCATAAATAGTTACTTGCACTTTACTGTACTATACTTTACTATGTTACTAGAAGGCGCCCGTTACTTCGTTAGCGGAAGAGAAAAAGTCATAATCCCTCTTTTCTTCTTTAGCATAGTAGGGTAAAAAGTATCCTATAACCATCTGGAGATACCCAGCCACCTATTATTACCATACATTTGTAAAAAAAATCTACAATACATTAGTAAATCATTAAAACATCCGAGAACCAAGAACAAACATTCGCGCTCATCACACAAACGCTTGCTCTACTTGGTTATTTGAACCCGGGACCACCAGGTTTACAAACCTGGCCGTTGTGCAATAAAACGTGTTGTTAAATAATCGTAATGTTATCTTAATCAAAAATAAAATAAAATATTAAATATTTCACAAATGACGAAACACTAAACTAAGCAAAGTTTATTATGGGTACTAGGCAACTAAATATACATTTTGTATAAGTAAAAATGCTATAGCCGCATTATGTTTGCCTTTTGTTTCATTCACCAGAAATTAGTATTGAGAGTCTCAATTTAAAATTTAATAACAGTTCGTTAAATTCTGCCGCCTTTATTGATCACAAGCCATCCATTTACGGCATTTCAGAGAAAATTTAATAATAAAGATTGCTCACGCCCGTCTTAATCAGAGCAGAGCCGGTCGAAGGCATTTCGTTCATCCAATGAAAAGGTTACTCGGTCGAAAGTCGTTCTTTGTGCATCATTTTTCTCACAAAACTTGGAACCATTGAACTTCAAGACCTACCTACAAACTATTGTACACATCTTGTTGCTACCTGTATTTTCACCTGAGCAGCTCAAACATGCTGGTTTTGCTGCGACAACAGTCTGCAAAATGTGATTTTGCTGAGAGCGTCAAATTAACTTTTTTATTTTAGTTACAAAGACATTAGTTGTCATTTGTTAGTGCTGGGTTTGTTACAATATACAGAATAATTGAATTTTGAAGCTCTAACTAAATAAATTTGTTTCCAAAATAAAATATAGTTATTTTATATACTTATTGTACCTAAAAATCATAAGATGTTTATCAATTTCCGAACTTCTTAAACAATGTTGTAGGAATCAAATTCTTGTTACTTATTATCTTCTTCTGTTACGCTACAAATTGTTTGTTACGTATGTTTAAAATATAAAATATTATTAAAACTATAAAAAAAATAACGATTATGACTAATTTTCTCCCTGCTGGCAGACATTCTAGAGCACTGGTGTACGGGGCCTCCCACCAGGGCTTTTATTTGGTCGGTCCATCGCATTGGACATCGTCCGCGCGGTCTAGTTCCTTCCACTCTACCTTGCACTTTTCATCTGTCACACTATTAATATTCACGTGTGACAATAAACACAAAATGGTTGAAATAACAGTAACAATTGTGTATAATATGTTCTCACCGTTGAGGTGAAAAGTTCCCACGCGCGACCAAAGTTATTTGCATCTCGTGCCGTTGATCATTCGCTACGCTCAGGATTCAACAATCGATAGCATTCGCATCCAGGGCTTGTAATCGGTTACAAATAAACCGGTATTTAATTAGGTTATACCGCTTAATTATTTAGGTTACATTCGGAAGAATTGATTAGGGAACTTTATTTCGGAGCGCTCTCTAACCGGTTATTCCTTGTTCGCGACGATATGGGTGCAACGACAGTCAACTACATGAGATATTGAATCTAATACGATAGTAAGCAAACCAGGACTAAGACAGGATTGTCTAAGCGAGCGGTTACACGGAGAAAGACGAACCGCTCTCTAACCGGTAAATCGATTTCGCTCCCAGTTTTGCGCTCCGAGATGTTCACCGGTTAGAGCGAGGAGCGATGTTCTTGCGAGTGTAACCATTATTATGGGTTAGGCTCTCAGAGTGTGGGCCCAACCGGTATGGAAAATTAACCGGGTTACAAGCCCTGCTCGCAACAAAAAATGACTTTGCTATCTTGTTGTACAAATAACAATTTTGTACCAAATTCATTTACTCTCGGATTTTTTTAGACCCGAGTGCATAGGTATTCTTTGTATATACCTAGTATACCTACGCGCTATATTATAGGCTTCATTGTATGTAATCAGGCATGATTGTATTTATTTCACAAATACAGCAAAGTATTTCGTGAAGTAAAGTGTAAGTATAAAGTGTTAGCCATATTAATTACAGAATCATAAAATACTTAGTCCTAATGATAAAATCGTAAGTTGTATCTGCTAGAAAACTGCAGCCACCTACGGTAAGGTAGGTTGCAATCTTGTTGGCCACTTATGGGTTTGCCATAAAATCCTTAATTATCGCATTTGTGGCTTTTGTAATGTTGGTGAACGTGCCAAGATTGTACCAATATAAATCAAGGCATCATAAACTCATATTAGTGGAGTGAGGGCCAAAACATCAGCTAACACAATAAAGTGATGGCAGTAGTAGTGAGCTCACTGCAATCTGTATACGGCGCACGTTGCTTCTCGTCATAAAACGAACATCCGACTAAGTGCTGTATCTTTCTGCTCAATTTGTTAGGGTTGTAAGCTAATAAAAATGACATGCGAAAGCACGTGAAATAGTTTATTAACATTCCATTATTTATTTTTTAAAACGGACTTCTTGTAGTCCGTAGTCACTAGCTACTTGGTTTTTGGGTTCCGTACGTAGCCAAAATGGCAAAAACGGTTCCCTTATAGTTTTGTCACGTCCTCAGCATGTCCGTCTGTACGTCCGTATAAAAACTACGAGATGTACATTATATATTGATGAAATTTGGAGTATATAGGTGTATAGAAACCCAGTATGAAGAATCCAGCAGTCGAGCGTAAACCTGCCGTATTACCATATGTGAAAGGGGTCACAGACAAGATCGGAAACATCTTCAAGCGTGCTTCCATAAAAACATGTTTCAAGTCGTTGAAGAAAGTGTCTCAATAGACCTTAGACCCCTGAGAGAGTGAGTGCAGGCATTTACAAGCTGGACTGCGAGTGTGGTCTTTCATACATTGGTCAAACGAAACGCAGTGTATCAACCCAGGTGAAGGAGCATATAGCGCATGTAAAGCACCGTCGATGTATTAGGTCTGCAGTCTGCGAACGTATATGTCATTGACAAACCAAACCATTCAATTAAGTTTCATAAACCTTCTATCTTTGCCAAAGAGAAGAGATATTTTCCCAAACTGCTACGCAAAGCTATTCAGATTACAGTAAAAAGTATCCGAATTTCAATAGAGAAGATGGGTTGTCGCTACTACCAGCTGTACATCTCATCAAGGAACAAGCAAGACAAAGGACGTTAAAACCTTAATTGATTATTTAGTAGAGTCTTTGTTTTTAAAATAATATATGATTAGTACGAGTAACGAGGTAGTCTGGGAGTTTTATTTGCTGCGTTTCTTTCTCCTCAGTAAGCCTCAATTTGAGAAATGTTGCCGTTACTTTATTTTAAAATAAAATAATTAGGCCCTTCTGGCATATGTGTAACTGTCTTTACGCATTAGGTCCATCTGGCATGTATGTACATCTTTATTTGTTTTCTCAAAGTGGGTAGTTTGCACAAATTGTAACTTTGGCAGAGGAAAATATATCTTTTCTCAGTCGACCCGTAAACACGAAAGCTGAAAAGCATCCAAAACGTTGGAAACTCAAATTAGATAATATTAGAATAGAGAGAAAGTACCTTCTATAAAACCAAAAAAAATTTTTTATAAATCAGTCAAATAGTCTGAGTAATCGGTGAACATCCATAAAAAAAAAACATTCCGTCGAATTGAGAACCTCCTCCTTTTTTTGGAAGTCGGTTAATAAATGGGTTTATTGGGTGGTTCTTAGATATAGCCAAATTTTATGGTTATATTTTCATATACGTTATTTCAAATTGCTTACTGGCATACGTACGATGACCATATATTTTTTGATTATACCAGTTCAATTTAAATGTCGGACAGTAAATAATTTGTATTAATACCTAAATTAAACAGTTTACGTGCGAAATGCTTCATAGATGCGATTTAAATCCTGATGGTACGAATTAACCGACTCGTCTGCTAAATCGTACTGATGCAAGGCCTTTTGAAAAAGTGAATTTTGACGATGTTAATTTAATCCCAGAACGCTCATCTTGCTATTTAAAGAAGCCGAAATACTAAACTTTTATATGCACTGTCAGCCATATATGTAAATACTTTCAGAAATAAAATAACCACGTATGAGTAAAAAGTGGTACGATATAGCCGACTCTCCCCTACGCGATATAATCCGTTTAAATTGTTTTATTTAAAGAAAATTGGTAAAAAAAGGCGCTAAAAATGGGCAGCTTTGTGTCACGGCCAGCCGTGCACTGATTTTCTTGGAGCAAAAAAGGAAAATTAAAATAAACTTAATCAACACTAAAATGAACAGTGACGTCGCGTACACATAGCTATCATGGGCAATGTGTTCTGCTCACTTAAGTTTTGAAAATCTGAACTTTGCCGACGACTTTGGCTCTCCTTCGAATGTCCTCAGGTTAAGATATTATCTGCACCACAACAGACATATAATTGATAAATATTTGGTCACCTTTACACTCCAATATAAAGAACCGCCGGCGATATTATATTTCCTAGACTACTAAGTGTTTATTAAACTTTTTCGTGAGGCTACCTTTTTTTCTGCGCTAATTCAAACATTTGTTTTAAAACGTTTCAAATTTTTAGTCCGAATTAATGAAACCGCAATTCACTTTAAAAGGCCTCGTAACTCCGTAAGGGATAACGACCCACAGGTTAAAAATATTGTCCTAGGACATCAGGCGACAGCCCTGGGCCGGCGGCCGGTCTTCCTTCATTGCGGCGAGCAGTAATCCCCGTGTTGTTATTGCTGCTGCGTAATGGCGCGTCGGCACGCACTCGCAGGGCAGATTAGTTACACCGCGCCGGCATACGGCTATCTCTGTCTTTGTGGTATAAAGTACATCCTATATAGACGTAGTTAAGGAAAAAACATTCAATCCCCACACATAACATTTGTAAAATCACAACTTAGTTGCTAGAGATATTTGGATGACATCTTCTTGTGGGTTGGATATTTTTCCCTTACCTACACGTCTATATAAAAAGTAAACTGTAGAACACGCACAGTTATTTCTTGCATAAAACTATTATGGCGTAGCAATTCATAACTAATAAAATCGGCCAAGTTTGAGTTGAACTCGCGCGCTGAGGGTTCGATGCCATTCAATACAATGGGCGTATTTATAGATACCCATTCAATTTGCACCATGCCCTATCACACAAAACTTACAATTACAATTTTTCAAGTGTCAAGTTACAAGTTTGTAATAACATAAATGTGCGTACCACAAAATATACAATTGTAGCGGAAAATTCTTACAGATAAGAAAATTATAACGATAGTTCTACAATTTATTGTATTACAAAAATGTACATAGGTACCACAAATGTTTTTCCGGAAAAAGTAACAAATTTGTAGTTGACCATTTGTTAGTTTACGATTTGTGGTACAGTAAATTGTGGTGATATGTGTACATATATTACTAGTTTGCAATTCACTAAACATTTGCCAAGAGGGTAAACCGTAATAAAAGTCATTACACTAACCGTAAGGGTTCCTTTTTACGGTTCCGCAGTCAACTACGTAGGAACCCTTATAGTTTAGCTATGTCCGTCTGTCCGTCAGTCTATCCGTCCGCGGCTTAGCTCCGTGATCAATAGTACTAGAAAGCTGGAATTTGGTATGAGTATGTGTATGTATCACGCCGACAAAGAGGTAAAATAAAACCTAAAAAAAAAAATTTTTTCCGGATACATACATACATACAATCACGCCTTTTTCCCATTACCGGGTTAGGCAGAGTCTATCTCCTTCCACTTGCTACGGTTTATTTATTTATTATTAGACACAGCAACAAAACACAGGCTTATATAATACAGTAAAAGTTACAAAAAATAGGTATCACGTCCAGCCTATGTCTCAATTACAGCCGTGCAACAGCATTACATAATGGACAGGTAGGTTCTGGCATACAACTGCCGCTTCATCAACATTCATTAATCTCCTCATTTTGTGCTGTCACAACCCTTTCGCTGTGTCTCATTCACACACGGAATATCAATATTTCACGCATCCATCATCTGACATACTTCATCTATTTTATCATTCATTCCTCCCGTTACATTTAACGTACCAAAGCGGCTCTCCATAGTCCACTATTTGCTCTCGCTGGGACGTGATGGGTTACGAACCACATCGCCGCCATTTGCGTTCCCACGAGCAGCTAGGGATAAAATATTCGAACCCAGCAGAGCCCCGCATACCAGGTAAGGGTTTATTTAGCCTTATTCTGGGGTCACCAGTCGCGGGGCAATTTCCGGGTACCTCTGACCTAAAGTAGGGGTGATTCTTTTTTGTTCCAAATTTAGTTTGTGAGGTGTCATTGTATAGGTTTTTTTTTTAATTATAGGGGTTTTAAACATTTTTTTTTCAATCAAGTCAGCAGTTTTCTATTATATTCGCACAAAAATATGTCCTTTATAAGGTTTAAAAAAGTTACTTTCCACTTCTCCTGCTCAAAAAGTATATCATATTAGCTTCGCGAAGCGAGACTAAGATAGTACATTTAGCCCCTAGAGTTTAAAAGAAAGCCATATAATCCCATACAGATTTCTATGAACTGAAAAAAAAAACACTTGTAGCCAGCTACACACTACTTACGAATAATTAAAAACAAACAAACCAACCTGATCAGATTGGCCAAATTTTCTGATCGAATTGCTCAAAGTGACTTAAAATTTTTCATGAAATATACAATTTTAATGTTAAGTCTTTTTATTTTCTCGCAGTCGAAGTGAAAAGCAGAGTGTTTAACATGTGGCGAAAAGCCATTATGACACTCAGATATATTTGCCCTCGCTCACTTCGTGAGCTCGTCCAAATAATCACTTCGTGTCATAATGGCTTATTTTAGCCCCTTGTCAAACAATCTACTATTGGTTTGAAGGTCCCTTATAACGTCAGTAATTTATAGATTTCACTAATTATAATTAGGATGATATTTGCTCATATAAATATAAAGTACATTTAATATTAAACAAGCGAAATATATTATAACAGATTTGTAAATTTAAAATATTTCGACTGTATACTTACAAATCTACAATTTTTACAATTATGTTACTATCATGACGTATCCTCCATTGTTCGTGTTACGCTTTCACAAGCGCTCATTATTTGTAGACTACAAACTTGTAATTAATACATGTTTCTATTCAATGTGATACATTAATTTGTTTACATACAATTCTGTCGAAAACAATGTCGCGAATGGCTTTGAGAAAAGGATGGTACGGCCGTGCCCCTGAATTAAATACTCGTACGCCAAGCTTACCTTTAAATTATGCTTTCTCCAATTAAAAATTAAAAAATATTAACAGATAAAAGTCGGCAATTAAACCACAGTGATACAACGTTATTAAATGATTTTTCTTTGAAACTTTTGATACAAAATTTCAGATCAAAATACTGGGCAGATATTACTTAGCCATTTATTTGCTCTGGCATTCTTTCATGTCTAAAATATTTGTTCACCCAATTCAGCCCTGCACATCTCATCGCGATTTAATTCCGTGCTCTCTCATATTGTGTGTATCTTACTAGCAATATGTATCCCCTAAATATTACATAGTGCCTTCAAGGCCGCTCCAAAAATACTGCCTTTGTTCTAGTTAAATGTACGTAACATAAGGCTTGTATGCGATGAGATTTTTTATGAGGATTCTGGCCATTTTGTTCTTTGCGAGTGAGTATATCTGGCGCAGATGATGTTTAATTAATTTCGCCAGTCCGAAGGACAACCCAAGGCCATGATACTTACAAACCACTTGAACTGAATTCGTATAAAAAAAATGATTACCCATACTCGTATATAAGTACATAAAAGTAGTTTAAAGGACACAAAAACGGAAAGTTATAATTTAATTACCGTGTTAAAAATTGTGAGATAACAGAACTTATTGATAGTCTAATAAAATATTGGTCTAGCTATGTTTTTCAAATACTTCATTCCCAACATTAGTTTTTTAAAATCCCTAAATTTTGTAAAGAACGTTTATATCAACATAACCACTAGGGAATATGCATGCATTTTTATTTATGCTGTATTAATAGCTCATTCATGTGACAAACAGTACACAAAAATATTTTTTCGAATAACTGTTAAAATAACCAAGACATAAGCCATTAAACATTTAATTTTATCTCTTTCTACCAGTAGCGAAACAGTATTTAATATGGAGTTTATATGGCCGGCGTAGACTACGACGTAGCAGTACATGTCGGACCTCTCTCTGTCAAGTCGCTGTCTAATTAATAGTTTAAAATGCCTATATCATGCGTATTTCTTGGCCGATATTAATCGTTTTTACGGTATTTTGATAAAAAAACATGTCAATCAAATCATCATCATCAAAAAAAAAAACATGCATGTGCCCTATTATCACAACAAAATGAAACTTATATGCGTATTTATACTATACTATGATTATCTAATATCTCCACGTTTCGGACGTGTTATTACGCCCATAATATGAACAACATAATTCAAAAAGCGAAAATGGCAATGTGGACATGCTGTAGAATGGCAGGAGCAAGATGGGGGGTAAGACCCAATATTGCGATGTGGCTATACACGGCAGTCATGAGGCCTATAATCACATATGCCTCCGCCGTCTGGTGTGACAAAGCCAACCAAAAAACAGCCATCCAAAAACTAAACAGCCTACAACGCTCTGCCTGCGTTATCGCAACGGGAGCCCTATCATCAACACCGGGGGCGGCGTTGGATGCACTGCTTGACCTAACACCTCTACACTTGCAAGTGAGGAAAGAGGCTGAGCAGTGCATCTATAGAATCTGGACCCTTTCAAATACGAAATGGCGCTCTCAGGCACTACTCAAAATCAAGGATGCAGTGTTTGAAATAAAAACTCTATGCATGCCTACAGATGACATGCCCACTGAAAATAACTTCGTACAACTCTACTCAGTGGAAATACCCCCTAGAGACAAATGGCAAAACAATCAAATGTCTTTTACAGAGGGGAGTCACATCTGGTATACGGATGGATCCAAGAAAGGAAAAGATGTGGGATGCGGTGTCTATGGACAGAGACCAAAACTCAATGTCAGCGTCAGCATGGGTACAGAGGCCTCAATCTTTCAAGCGGAAGTCTTTGCCATAAATAAATGCGCGGAGATAAACCTTGACAAGAACCTAAGACACCATCACATTTACATCAACTCGGACAGTCAAGCTGCCCTGTTTGCACTAGAATCCCTAGAGACTAACTCGAGGCTAGTGCAAACCTGCAAAAATAACCTAAATGCCCTGGCTAATTCCAATAAAGTTATACTTAGATGGGTACCAGGACACTCCGACATTGACGGAAACGAACGAGCAGACATACTCGCCAATAAGGGCGCGGACTTGCCCCAAGTCGGCCCAGAACCCTTTTGTGGGATCACAAAACGAAAGGCATACGTTCTGCTCAACGACTTATATAGATCTAAGACAATCGAGGAATGGAGGCTCGTAAAAGGACAAAATCACTCGAAAACCTTAATTAAGGGATTCAAGCAAAAGTTGTCGAAAGAGATACTACAGCTCAAAAGACCAAAAACCTGCGCAATAACAAGAATCCTGACAGGTCACTGCAAACTAAATAAGCACCTGTTTCAAATGGGTATGAAACAGGACGCAGTATGCAGATTCTGCCAAGAGACAGAGGAGACTGCAATGCATATCCTCTGCTCCTGTGGACCACTCATGAGGAAAAGAAGTATCTACCTAGGGCAACATGTCGTGCCCCCGGAAGAGATACAACATTTCACTGCCCAAAGAATTTGGGAATTCCTAGACTCAACGGGCCTCAGTAGTGAACTCTAATAAAGGGCTGCCACAATAGATCAAATCTGGTCGAGGCGGCATACAGAAGGCCCACAAATTAACAATAATAATACGCCCATGATTACGTTTTGACGTGATAATGTGTGAAGATCGTGTAAGTTTAAGCTAATATGAAACCTAATTAGGTTTTACAAAGCGTTAAAAAATTTGGAAACGTTTTCAATTTCTAAAACAGTTTAAGAAACATATACAAAATCACAGGGCACGTGCATCAATTCGACTGCACGACAACGGTTTAAGAGACAAGATTGGGCAACACGCAGCAACAGAATCACAACAAGTTTCCGAACTAATGTGTTTCTCTCAAGTCAATCGGATCTCCTTAGAACGGCATTGACGCAAAGCGAGTGCTTAACTACTGACCAAGCGTCTGACTCGCCGAGTATTGGCATGCAAGACTTCAGAGCCTTTGAACACCTCAAATCTTATCATACTTCATTACTGTATAATTCTCTCTACCTATCGTCATGCGAGCACTCTTATTGAAATGGAAGCTTTAGATGTATGCAGTGCAGTCGCTTGTGCTACAACCTTTCCACTGAGATACGAGGAAGCGAAAATAAACCCCCCGAAACAGTCTTCAAATTAACAAGTCGACATATCCAGTGGAATATCAACCAACCTCAACGAACGTAGGGATTAATTTTGATTGTGTTGTGCAACTTCTAATAAAATAGGCCAGGAGACGAGGCCCCTCGTGCAGTTTAAGAGGCGACTAGCATCGAATAAAAGAGGTTTTAAGGGCTCTTTATAAATCTGACTCATGGATTTTTTACACTTGAGTTCGGTGTCAAGAAGCGTTGAGACGTAAAAAATACATTTTGTCAAATTAAGAGGGACTTCAGTGCCATCGAGGGAAATTGAGTGGATTGGTACCATGATTCCGAAGTGTCAAGTATAATTGGTGACAATAAGATGTGACGAATTTATTGTATTTTGTATACTCATGTGACTGATATATATTAGAATATTTTATAATAACGGTAACGTTATGTTATGTAAACGTGCGTGGAATGATTTGCGGTAACGCCTCATTCTTCAAAATAATCCTCATCCACGAATTGTCCTACTGTCCCAGCCTCTGCCTGCGGTGGGTAGTGGACGAATAATTGAATTAACTTTTTAACGAAAGAAAACAAACTCCAAAAAACAAATTAAATATAAAAAAAATAACTGCATGTTGTGATTTTTATCAGCCAAAAAAGGCAACTCGTTTTTTCATTGCACCAGACTTGTTCAGTGATTTGATAAAATATTTGAAACACATAAGTGAGTTGACGAAACGAACTCGCAAAGTCAAATCGTTTTATCATTTCAACGTGTCTAGACACGTTCAGTGATTGTTGGTTTGGGTAATGTTGGGGCTTCGTGGTGTAGATAGATAAGCTGCCAACTATCTTTCATTTGATTGCTTTGACCGCAATATCCAAGTACCCCTCTACATTAAACAGAAGTTGGAATTTTTCAGCATACTTTCACGCGTGGCACATATTTCGGTGGTTCTTTTAAAAACACTTTAAGGTTACTAAGCAATTTTTTGATTAAGTAAATATTTTCGGAAATAATCGTTCCGAAAGAAGAATACATTTGTATCTTTTAAGATTGTACTTAAAGGTGAACGCTTAGTAACACTGTCGATGAAAATCATCGCATATACCGTTCTTGAGTTATTGTCGAAACTGCTCTTCTCAATAAATGGCGTAAGTGTTATGAAGATAAGCTCTTTTGCTGGTGTTCTTTTTCACATCGTATTTTCTTCATAAGTAGTGCATTTCTTTGTAGTAAAGGCCACAGAACCCTACACTGAGCAAGGCCCGACATGCTTTTGGTCGGTTTTTAAATATTGCCAACATTTAAGCAGTTACTTATTATATTATATTATATCGAGTGGTACGTAAATCAACCCTAGTCCCCGCAAAAATCAATTTCCATCCGAAGTCAGTTGGGGAAAAATAGCATGCAATACGCCATCAGTGTTTCACAGAAATGTGTGTTTTTCGTTAAAACTGCAAACGGGATATCAAAAGCATTTCAGGACTCGGCTGGTTCGAGTAACGCGTGACATTTTGGAGAAATATGCAAAACGTGGCTTACCTTTCAGGACGGTCAACATCAAACAGCACAACAGATTTTTTTAGTAGGCAAAATTCTGTTTTATATTTCAAAGGCCGCGACATTTTTCATGTGGTAGGCTCAATGGTATTGAACTCGGAATATTGAAAATGTTGGGTTCGTTTCTATATTTACAGATCCTCCTACTCAACTTATATTTTAGCTACTAAGTTTTTCTGTGGCTTAGGCCACGCGACGCGATGAGGGTGTTTTGCTTTATATTTAAGATTATAAAACTGAAATTAAGGTGTATAACCATTATTCTTATTCTTTCATGTCTAGGTTTCTCAAATAAGGGATGATAAATAGGTAGGTGCTCGAGTGCATAACATATATGTTACATTGAATATATTTTATAAAAAAATAAGTGATATAGGAACTTTGGAGGTGGGAGAAATATATTGGAGGTCCCTTAATCGTTTTTTTTTAATTTTATGGATGTTAATGATTTATGAAGTTATTTTAATAATAAGATACGGATGGAGTTATAACGAAATAAAATTAAAACAGCGATACAATACTTGAAGTTTATAAAAATTAACAGAAACAGTAACAGATAAAGTAAAAATATATATAGTTTACCGCAGACAAAATAGATGGCGTTACAGAGGCAGTTTGCATTTAACCATTTAACATCCTCCGTTTCAACGCAAACCCATTGCTATGGCACATTCTTCAATCTTCCTCTGTGTAGTAACTTTGGTTAGGATATCAGCTACCATGCTTTCAGTCCCAATATAGTAGACTTCAATTTCCTTTTCGGCAACTTTCTCACGAAGAAAATGGTAACGAATGTCGATGTGTTTGCTGCTGGCACAGTAAGAATCAGTACTAGTAAATTTAATCGTACTTTGATTATCGCAGTAAATGACAGTTGCTGAAGTCCCATCGTGATTGTGCAATTCAGAGTCCAAATATCTTAACCACATTGCCTCTTGTACAGCTGTGGCTAATGACATTACCTCGGCCTCCATTGTTGATAAAGCGACCGTCTTTTGACGTTTGGAACACCATGATATTGTTCCACCCTGAAACAGAAAGTATAGCCAGAGCAGGATCTCCGGCTGTCAATATCCGAAGCCCAGTTGGAATCACAGAAACCATAGACCCTTTGTTCTTCTTCATTTTTATTGAATGTGAGTTTCAAATCCTTTGTTCCTTTTAAATAACGCAGTACTCTTTTAATTGCCAGCCAGTGCCTCTGTTCAGGTTTGTTGTTAAAACTGCTCAGTTTATTTATGATGAAACATGTCGGTTCCCTGCGATAAAAAAAGCAAACTTCTAATTGCTTCTTGATGAATATTTGTGACTACATTTTTATCTTCTGTACTAAGTAATTTAATATTTGGGTCACAAGGTGAATGAACTGGATTACAATCTGTCATGTTGAATCTCTGTAAAATTCGTTCAATGTATGCAGTTTGATCAATACTAATCTGACTTCTAGTTATATCTTGCTGGATTTTCCACCCAACAAAATGATGTACTGAACCCAGTTCTTTCATATCAAATTGACTTCTCAATTGTTTTTTTATTTCTTCACCTTTCAGCCTGTTATTATAAAATAGTAACAGATCATCTACATAAATCAATACATATACAATGTTATCATTTTTGATGTCGTAATAAATGCATGGATCAACAGATGAACTTTTCAATCCCAGTCCCTTTAACACAGATGTAAGTTTCAGATTCCATTGACGGCTCGCTTGCTTCAAACCCTATATGGATTTATTCAGTTTGCAAACTTCTCCATGGTCATAGGAAGGTGGCTGAGTCATGTATATTTCCGTATCAATGTCCCCTTGTTAAAAAGCGGTCACTGCATCCAGTTGTTCAATAAATAAATTATATTTGACAGACATAGCAAGCAAGTACCTGATGGATGTGTGTCGAGCAACTGAAGAATATACTTGATTATATGCTGTTCCTTTCTTTTGAATGTATCCTTTAATGACTAACCTCGCTTTATATCTTACAGGTTGTCCATTAGCATCGGTTTTTAGTTTATATACCCACTTGTAAGGGATAGCTCTCTTATTTTCAGGTAGCATCACTAGCGTCCATGTATTATTTTGAAGGAGAGACTCATATTCACTATTCATGGCATTTTTCTATTTTTTTGCATTTGGACCTTAAAGAGCTTCTTCCAAAGTCTCTGGCTCTTTTATCAGTAAAGCTATTGCTTGCTTAGAAGTACTCGGACTTCCTTGATGACAAAGATATGTAGTGGGCTTATTATTTTTTTTATTTCTTGGCCTAAATGTTATATTAAAACTCTCACTGACATACCTCATGGTATGTCAGTGAGAGTTTTATCGGGCTCATACTCAACCCCATCTGAGTAATAGTGCTCATTAGGGTCGTCAGACAGTGGCTCATTCTTTTTAATCTCATTTACTGTTGTATTTTGAGTAATCTGAGTCTCTGATCCGGATACGGACTCATCACTTTCTTCGGCATATAAAGAATCAGCTGATACTTGCTGCTGCAATTCAGATAATGGCATTATGACACTATTATTATTGTTTACATCATATAATCTGTACCCTTTTGTATCTTCACAATAACCCACAAATATCATTTTGGTTGCTTTTGGGTCCCATTTTTTCCTCCTCTCCTTGGGTACATGGACCATAGCTTGACAGCCAAATATCTTCATATTGTTAATATTAGGTTTCTTACCAGACCACATTTCATATGGGGTTTTGTAGTCTAGGGACCTTGTGGGTGAGCGATTTATTATATAGGCAGATGTAGATACTGCTTCACCCCAGAATGTTCTCTCTAGCCTGGAATTCAGAATTAAACATTTAGCTTTTTCAACGATGGTACGATTCATTCTCTCTGCCAAACCATTTTGTTCCGGTGTGTATGGATTTGTTGTTTGATGTTGTATACCAGATTTCCTCAAAAATATCTGAAATTCATTGTTGACAAATTCCTTGCCATTATCTCTACGAAGTACCTTAATATTTTTGCTAGTCTCATTTTCTACTAAGTTTTTAAATTCCTTAAATTTCTCTAAAGCTTCACCTTTATGTTTTAAAAAATACACATACACTTTTCTACTATAATCATCTATAAAAGATATGTAGTATTTTGCACCTCCTATTGAGCTAATCTCCATCGGGCCACATAGATTGGAGTGAACTAACTGGAGTATTTCAGTAGCCCTGGTGCCAATGTGCTTAAAAGGTAATCTACTCATTTTTCCTTCCAAACAAGTTGTACAAATCTGGTTACCTTTTCTTGAGAGTTTGACTCCCTCTGTACTGTCAGTTATTTTCTGTAAGTCAGTGAAGTTTAGATGTGCCAATCGCTGATGCCAAATGTTTATATCATGATCATCTACTGTTGACAGCAATGCCGATGCTTCAGTAACATTTTCCAATAAATACATGATATTGCAATGTGATGCTGTCAAAATTAATTTTTCATTGTGATATATTCTGCAGCCATCTTTCTCAAACTTCACTTTACAGCCACTGTTTGTCATTTGACTTACAGAAAGTAAATTAGTTGTCAAAGAAGGTACATATAGGTAGGACATTTCTAACCTGTATAGTACGGAGTATGCCATCGGAGTCTGTTATTTGCAAGTCCACATTACCACATCCTTTTACTGCCACTGTTTTATTATCTGCTACTTTCATGGAATTTACTGTAGAAGGGGAAGCATTGTACATCAACCCTTTATCTCTGCACATGTGCAACGAAGCTTCATTGTCGATGTACCAGCTCCTTTCATCCAGTGTTGCAGTGCAAACTGAAAAAGCGGCAAAATAAACATTATTTTTATTATTCACATTGTTCTATTTTATTCTGAAAGTAGCAGTTTTTACTGAAATTACCGTATTTGTTACAATTAAAACAACGTAGACCCTTTGACTGTGGTTTATCTTGTGATTCCTTATGAGACTTTAACATACTTCTATATTTATTTGGATTGACATAATAAGCCATAGAATCTGATACCTTGACATCTTGTAAAAGCTTAGTCTTTACATAATCAGCAGTAATTGACACACCGGAGCTCTCCATAGCCATTATCATCGGTTTGTATACATCGGGGAGGCCGGCGAGCAGCAGAGTTCCAAGCCACTCGTCTCCCACTACAAAATTAATATTCCGTAACTTATGAGCTGTTGTCATTAGCTTATTAACGTAGTCTTCAATACCAGAACAGTTATCTAATGATGAGGTGATCAGATCTCGTAGCAGACCCACTTTCCTACTAAGTCCAGAGTCATAAAATGCTTTCTGAAGGTTTGACCATACCTGCTCAGCTGTGGTCGCCTCCTGTACATGGACGTAGTTAATGGAATCCATCAACAGTATTATTTTCGACCTTGCATTCGTATCCTTCTTAGTATCGTGTATATAGTTCGCTCCCGGTTCAATTGTATCCCATAGATCTTCGTGTTCCAAGTAGTTTTTTACAGCAAATTTCTATGTTGGGTAATTTTCCCTGCCCACCAACTTTTCAATCATTCCTATGGATATTTGAGATGACATTCTTGATGGTAATGTTGAATTTGCTGAAAAGAAGTGATGCATGGCCATGCGACAAATAACCGCTTTAGAGGTTATGTTACTGTAATCTAATCGAATCGCGTAACTTTTACGGTATAACTCCAATTTTATTATTTTGGAAGCGAGTAGGGCCAATAACCTAATGATTTATGAAGTTATTTTAATAATTAGATACGGATGGAGTTATAAGAAAATGAAATTAAAACAGCGATACAATACTTGACGTTTATAAAAAGTAACAGAAACAGTAACAGATAACGTAAAAATATATATAGTTGACCACAGACAAAGTACATGGCGTTAGAGGCAGTTTGCATTTAACCATTTAACAGATTGAAATAAAATAATTTAACGGATTATATCGCGTATATTATCTCATTTTAGTTCCCGACGTTTCGGAAGCTTTCCAGCTTTCCATCTTCACGGGTGGACTGAGAAAAGATGTATTTTCCTCTGTCAAAGTAAAATTAAATTCACTATGGAGTTGGAAAATCAAAATTCACTTGCATTCTTAGATGTGCTAGTAATTAGAGGTCCTAAAAATGACATAGGTCATACTGTATATAGGAAACCTACGCATACAGATAGGTATTTGAACAGCAAATCTCACCACCATCCCTGTCAACTTGCTACAGTGGGTAAATCTTTGTTTCAGAGAGCCAGGGGTATCTGCGACGATCAACATCTGACTGCTGAGTTGCAGAATGTCAAACGTGCGCTTCGAGCCAACGAGCTCCAGATACCACGTTCCAAGCAGAATCCCAGTATGAAGAAACCAACAGTCGAGCGTAAACCTGCCGTATTACCATATGTGAAAGGGGTCACAGACAAGATCGGAAACATCTCGAAGCGCGCTTCTATAAAAACATATTTCAAGCCGTTGAAGAAGGTGTCTCAATACCTTAGACCCGTGAAGAGTAGCACCCCTTTGCAGAGTGCAGGCATTTATAAGCTGGACTGCGAGTGTGGTCTTTCATACATTGGTCAAACGAAACGCAGTGTATCAACCCGGGTGAAGGAGCACATAGCAGATGTCAAGCACCGTCGGTGTAATAGGTCTGCAGTCTGTAAACATGTCATTGACAAACCAAACCACTCAATTAAGTTTGATAAACCTTCTATCCTTGCCAAAGAAAAAAGATATTTTCCCAGAATGCTACGCGAGGCTATTGAGATTAAAAAGCATCCTAATTTCAATAGAGAAGATGGATTGTCACTACCACCACCTTAGGATCCTGTAATACATCTCATCAAGGAACAAGCGAGACACAGGACTGCAAAACCTTAATTTCCGAACGGTTTAAAATATCTTATCTGTTTAAAAGTAGTTTAATAGTCGCTGTTTTTTAAATATTATAATTAGTAATGAGGTAGCCTGGGAGTTTTTCTTTGCAGCGTTTCTTTTCTCCTCAGTACGCCTCATTTGTGAAATGCTGTATAATAATTAAGCCCTTCTGGCACATGTGTAAATGTCTTTACAGCTTAGGCCCATCTGGCATGTATGTACACCTTTATTTGTGTTTTTTCAAAAATGGGTAATTTGCACAAATTGTAACTTTGACAGAGGAAAATACATCTTTTCTCAGTCCTCCCGTGACCATGGAAAGCTGGAAAGCTTCCGGAACGTCGGGAACTAAAATGAGATAATATACGCGATATAATTCGTTAAATTGTTTTATTTCAATGAGTAATAATGGCGGAAACAGAAGAAAATATCATTTAACACATTTAGCACCGTGAACCCGCTCGGCGGGCGCTCTGCTCGTAGCAAGTTATCGCTACATACGGTTTTTCCACGTTATTGGCTACGAGCGTAGCGCTACGAAAATGTTGGTAGCGAAAGTGTTAACAGATGTTTGTTTGTCTGCGTGTGTGTATGATTTGGCGTATACGTCAAACGTAGACAGTGTTATGCTCGGAGTTTCTCTGCGTGACAGAATCAGAAATGAGGATATTGTGAAGAAAGACCTCCTTTCTTAAGTTTACGTTGATAATGGTTTTGCTATGTTGCTTAGCAATGTTGTTGACATGGCTTGTCTGTAACTGTTTTAAAATATATTATTCTATACATATTAACTTAGAGCTTTAATTTAATAGTTTAATTCCATGCGTTTTTTTTATGTACTAAATAAAACTTCACATGGTAGCAGAGCATGGTTACAAGTGTAATAAATAAAAATATGAAGTTTTCAACATAAAAGGAATTTAAACAATACGGGTATGTCTACTATACGTATTAAAGTAGGGCTGGAAGCCCTCGATAAAGAGAACTATGACACCTGGCGTATACACGCCAAAGCTTACTTAATTAAAAATAAGCAATGGAAAAATGTGTCAGAGTATCCGAAAAATGACGCGACGCAAGCCCAACTCGACGAAGACAAACTAGCGAAATCAGAGCTAATGCTGCTGATAGCACCTGGTGAACTGAGGCAAGTAAAAAACTGCAAATTTGCTAGAGATGTCTGGATAACCCTCGAATCAATATATGCAAGCAAGGGTCCCGCCAGGAAAGCAACTCTTTTAAACCAGTTAATATTAACAAAACTTGTCGAAGGCGACGATATACGTGATCACCTAAATAGAATAATGGACACAGTCGATAAATTAAAGGTCATGGACATAGACACCAACAGTGACCTACTTTCTATAATGATGTTGTACAGCCTCTCTCCCGATTATGAAAATTTCAGAACTGCAATCGAATCTCAAGACTCGCTGCCAGATCCTGAAAAGCTAAAAATTAAAATTATTGAAGAGAGTGATGCTCGTCGCCGTGATGTCCTTGATACAAGCAGTTCTAGCAGTACTGAAGAAGTTTTCTACGCCTTTTGCAAAATCTACAAAAAGAAAGGTCAGGACACGTCAAAATGTTGGTCAAAAAACAAAAATACTACAAAAAAGAATAGAGAAAACCTAAGAACAGTTCATTCAAACAAAACAAAAGCGAAACAAACCTCTACAGTTGCTACTTAATTAGTGAAAAAGCAAAAGAAAGCTGGATACTTGACAGTGGATGCACATCGCGCATGACTTTTTCGGACAAACCCTTCGTTGAAATTAACAATATATCAAAGACTCTACGACTAGCGTCAAAAGACCAAACTGATAAAAGGATCAGGTCCTGCAGAAATTGAGATTAAAGAAGGATGAATATTTTTAACTGATGCACTTCTCCTCTCTGTTGGAAAAATGACTGATAAAGGATTGTCTGTCTTACCACCATGAATAAAGCAATGATTAAAGATCATAAGCGAAAAGTACAAATGGAAGCAATCAGAGAAGAAGATGGCCTGTATTACCTGAAAACTAAAAATAATAATGTAAGCAGACATAAAGCTAATGCTGCAGAAGCAGAATGTAAAGATGATCAAAAACAACGTGAGCCAACAGATATGAAGCAATGGCACTGCAAAATGGGACAAATGAATGAAAAAGAGATGAAGCTCGCCTTGAAGAATGACACCCTAATTGGACTCAATTTTGACAAGGAAAATTCTTTGGGAGAATGCGAAATATGCATACAAGGAAAACTGAGCAGAGTTCCCAGCAAGCCATCTGACAAAACACCTCACGTACGGCTGAACGCCTTGAAATCGTCCACAGTGACGTATGTGGTCCATTTAAGCAACGTTCCCTGAACGGTAACAGATACATCGTAACTTTTATCGATGACTACAGTAAATATTGCCGAGTATATTTCATTAAAAATAAGAAAGAAGTGTTGCAAAAATTCATGGAGTACAAAGCAGAAGTCGAGAACTTTACAGAAAACAAGATAAAATGCTTACAAAGCGATAATGGTACAGAATACCGAAACCAGAAATTCGACTCGTTTAGGAAACAAAACAGAATAGCAAGAAGGTTATCTGCTCCATACACTGCTCATCAAAATGGCATCGCGGAACGGAAAAATAAAATCCTAATCGAAAAAGCGAGATGCATGATGCTGGGATCAAAAGCCCCTATGTGTTTATGGGCAGAAGTGGTTCATACTGCAAATTATTTGTCAAACTGGAGCATTAATCAAAGTATAGATAACCAAACACCATTTGAAAGATGGGTGGGAAGAAAACCCTGTGTGAACCATCTCTACGTATTTGGTGCTAAAGCATTCGTCCTAAAGAAAGGTAAACGTGAAAGCAAATTTCCGTCAAAGGCTTTACCTGGAATGCTTGCTGGCTACTCCGAAGTCTCAAAAGCGTTCAGAATCTATGTACCATCAAAGAAAAGTACAATGATTTCCAAAGATGTTCGTATTCTGAAGAAATTTTTTTATGATAACGAACAAAATTCCCCAAACCTCTTGTCGGATCACAAATCAAACAAACATGAGTTGTTTTATGACATTGTCAAAAATGATGACCATACCGCCAACATAGAAGATCTTGATGGAACAAATGAAAACAATATGGACAACATAGAAGATCTTGGTGATCCAAATGAAAACGAATTTTATGACACCGTTAAAATTGACGAGAATGGAGAAAATTTATTAGATCAAAACCATGACATAGAACCAGTTGTCGATGTGTCTATACAAGAGCAAGAGGAGCGGAGGCCATACAATCTCCGTAATAGGTCGGAGATAGACATACCGAAAGGACTTGAGGACTATGTTTTGGCAGCGATGAATACGAATAACAAAACAGAACCTCAAACATTTCAGACTGCTATGAACAGCAATGATAAAACTAAATGGTTAGAAGCCATGCAGAGGGAAATGAAATCATTAAATGAAATGAATACCTGGGAACTAGTCGACCCACCTAAAAATCGCAAACCTCTGTCTTGCAAATGGGTTTAAAAAATTAAAAGAAATCCTGATGACACTATCGAGCGTTATAAGGCGAGACTAGTAGTTAAAGAGTTTTTACAAAAACCTGGGGTTGACTACCAGAAGACGTTCAGTCCAGTCGCCCGACTAAGTACGATAAGAGCTGTCTTGGAAATAGCCGCTCAAAAAGACATGGTGTTGCAGCAATTTGATGTCTCAACAGCATTCCTGAACGGAGCTGTAAAAGAAGAAATTTATATGAAGCAACCAGAAGGATTTGATGATGGTACTAAGAAAGTATGTAAACTGAAAAGAAGCCTCTGGTTTAAAGCAGGCTCCATTATGCAGGAACGACTGCATATCAGAGTACCTAATAAGTTCAGGTTTCAAGTAAAGCGCTAAAGACCCTTGCCTCTACCTACGTGAACAAGTTTTGATTGCGCTTTACGTAGATGACGGTTTAGTCACTTCAACCAATGAAAAGTCTGGAAAAGATTTTTTAGAAGACTTACAAAACAGATTTAAAATAACTACAAAACCTGCTTCGTATTTTCTCGGACTTGAAATAAATAGAACCTGCGAAGGAAAAATAACTCTTAACCAAAAATCATACACTGCGAAGATTTTAGAAAAAATTGGAATGGCTAACTGTAAATCGACTCCAACCCCGGCAGTAAAATTTGACAGAGATGAAAAAGATGATGATTTAGATTGTACCTTTCCCTATCGTCAACCCGTCGGAGCTCTAGCGTACCTGATGGTTGCTACAAGGCCAGATATAAGTTATGCGGTGAGTGTTGCATCAAGAAACTTAGAAAAACCTACAAAACTTGATGTAATTAGAGTCAAGCGAATTTTTAGATACCTTAAAGGTACCATAAACAATGGACTTGTTTTCGCAAAAAGCCGGGAGAAGAAGCTAATATGTTTCAGTGACGCTGATTTTGGTGTGGACGCATTTACGGGACATTCAACATCGGGAATGATTTTCCTGTTCTGTGGCCCTATTATGTGGAAGAGCCAGAAGCAACCAACAGTTGCAATCTCGTCAACAGAGGCAGAACTTGTAGCCCTAACTGAAGCTGCGAGAGAAGCTCTATGGTTAAAAGAACTCGTCGAGGAATTAGTAGGCGTGATTGAGAAGCCAGTCATTTACGTCTACAACGAGTCTACCATCAAGCTCTCTGAGAAGCCCCCTTATGAGTTCCACAAAAGAACGAAACACATAAAAATAAAGCACTTCTTTATTAGAGAATGTCTGCAGAATGGTGACTTCGTTCTTAAGCAACTTTCTTTTGATCTTCAACTGGCGGACATGTTTACTAAGGCACTTTTCGGACCAAGGCTAACTATGCTAAGCCACAGAATTGGACCACAAGACTCCATTCTAAATAGTAATGCGGGTGTGAAAAAAGACCTCTCTTCTTAAGTTTACGTTGATTATGGTTTTGCTATGTTGCTTAGCAATGTTGTTGACATGGCTTGTCTGTAACTGTTTTAAAATATATTATTCTGTACATATTAACGTAGAGCTTTAATTTAATAGTTTAATTCCATGCGTTTATGTATGTACTAAATAAAACTTCACAGATATCCACAGAAGAATCAAAGTAACCGACATAGCTCGCAGGATTGCATGGTCGAAGTGGCAGTCAGCAGCACTCGCAGAACGGATGCCCGTTGGGGCAGTACAGTCCTGGAGTGGCGACCACGCATATGAAAGCGCAGCATGCGATGGCCCCCGACTAGGTGGACGGATGACCTCGTTAAGTCGTGGTGAGTTGGTGGATGCGATTTGCACAGGTCGCACTCTGCAGCGACCTATTTTCAGCAGTGGACGTCCGTGGCTATATACGTCAAACCGGCTGAACTGATTTTTATCATTTCAGGTAGGTAAAGAGTACCTACTTTTACCCGACAATGATTCAGAAAAAATACAGTTATGACGTTTCCCTCCGAAGCAATGGATGAAGTTCCAGGCACTTAACCATCTAGTATACGATGAGCATTTATCACTTTTTGGAAAAAAATACTTTTATCCGTTCGTCCGTTGCTGCGTGAAATCAGAGTAGTGTCATTAACTGCCTGCCTGCCTTTATCAACCATGCAAATGTACGTTGGGTAACAAGTAAAGGTAAAAAAACAATATCACGTTGGATCCGTCATTTTAGTTTAATTATATTTACAGACCGCAATAAGGTGTTACATGTTGTTCGCAAACTATTCAACGATAACGGTTTGATAAAAATAAGAAGCTAAATAACCCAGATCAATCAGCAACTTCTCAACTGCTTCGGTCACGATAAAAGGAACGACGCTCCTCAGAAAAGTAAGTTAGCCCGAAAACTTGGGGGCCTATTGTTAAGTTTTTGGGTTTTTTTCCGATCCGTAAGTAACAATGAGGCCACTTACTACTTTGAAATGGAACTGCGTAAGCATTTCCTCAAGTTCTGACCTCGCTAAAAACTTTTTTGTCGTTCCGCAGATAATATTAGTGGTGTGTCTGACCCAAATAACTCTATTTAACCGACTCCACAAGAAACAACAAAACTGAGAGGGACTCAAGTCAACGCCTTTATTTTATTAGGTCACGGAACTCCTTTCCTTAAGTCCGTATGTCATAAGCATGATAGGTGATTTACCGGTGTCGATAAGTTACCGCGATTGAAATAGCTAAGAGACTTCATAATCGCCAATTGAAATAGCCATACCTAATGAAAATGGTACCATGGAGCTGGAAGGTAGGCACCGGATCTTCGTAATAAAATCCTGGCCGTATTTGGGTTTGTCGAAATCGTCACGAGAAATACTTAAAAAGTGAATAATTAAGTATTTTTTATAACAAACTAAAACCGCCTAAAATGCACTAAAAGGTACAAAATAACTACGCAATTTAGTATCCCAAATGTGTTTTGTAAGTACCAGTGTCGGTGCCAACTGTGTAGGTAACAAACATACAATCAACAATTTTGGCAATTTCTGAGGGTGGGAAAGACCCCAAAATGTATAGGTATATTTTTAGGGTTCCGTAGCCAAAATGGCGAAAACGGAACCCTTATAGTTTTGTCATGTCCGTCCGTCCGTATGTCACAGGCATTTTACTTAAAAAACTTATAAGATATATATTGATAAAATTTGGAGCATAGGTCTTTCTTTGTTGTTTTTTTATTTAATGATTTAGTGAATAATTTCGGAAATAATCGGTCCGAAAGTAGCATACATTGTGTCCTCCTCCTCTATTTTGTAAACGGTATGTCCAAAATATGAAAAAAATTACAATTATAAAACGTAATAAATACTTCCAACGAAAATTGTTTTAAACATGATTGGACATATTGTTTTTGAGTTATTGCTAAAAAACTTCGCTTCTCAGCAAAAGGGCGTAAGTGTTGGGGAGTTATGCTCTTTTTTCATATCGTCTTTTTTTTGTATAAACGGCTGCGGAACTCTACACTGAGCATGGTCCGACACGCTCTTGTTTATAAATAAATAAGTATACGTTTCTTATAATTACTATTCATAGTAAAATATTATTCTAGTGTACAAATATTTTATAATGTATACTAGGATCGTCGGGACCCATTGTTCAGAAGGTTTCCGTCAATATAGATTTCTTATGGGTCCCGATTGTTTAAAGTAGCTATGCTCCAAATTGGAATTTGTTATTTGTTTTATGTGAGTATCGATCCAGTCCATCGACACCTCGTAGTACTCGTATAATAAATTATGTACATACTTTGTACCAACGTTGCGGTACAGAAATAATATTATTGAATTAAAATGACTGCTGATGCATTTTGGTAGCAAATACCATAATTGCTTTCAAACATAGACGTATTGGTATGAATTTGTTATTTATTATGTTTTAGATAAAATAACTTTAGTTTTTATTTGAATGGGGGGCAAATTTTTAAAATAATGTGAAGTTTGTGGTGTGAGGCGTGTGAGACGATCAACTTCTGACGTATTTTTGCCAGATTTCCACTTGAACCGGACAGGTCGGTAAGCTAATGTGATATTTTCAATCATTCTTGACTTTGAGTCTTGAACAGTTACTAATTTAATTCATTATGAATTAATATTTTCTTCTGTTTCCGCGATTATTACTCTTTGAAATAAAACAATTTAACGGATTATATCGCGTATATTATCTCATTTTAGTTCCCGACGTTTCGGAAGCTTTCCAGCTTTCCATGGTCACGGGAGGACTGAGAAAAGATGTATTTTCCTCTGTCAAATGTACAATTTGTGCAAACTACCCATTTTTGAAAAAAACACAAATAAAGGTGTACATACATGCCCGATGGGCCTAAGCTGTAAAGACAGTTACACATGTGCCAGAAGGGCTTAATTATTTTATTCTAATAATTTACCAAGCAGCATTTCACAAATGAGGCGTACTGAGGAGAAAAGAAACGCTGCAAAGAAAAACTCCCAGGCTACCTCATTACTAATTACGAGTATAATATTAAAAAAACAGAGACTATTTAACTACTTTTAAACAGAGAAGATATTTTAACACCGTTCGGGAATTAAGGTTTTGCAGTCCTGTGTCTCGCTTGTTCCTTGATGCGATGTATTACAGGATCCCAAGCTGGTGTTAGTGACAATCCATCTTCTCTATTGAAATTAGGATGCTTTTTAATCTCAATAGCCGCGCGTACTCGTAGCATTCTGGGAAAATATCTTTTTTCTTTGGCAAGGATAGAAGGTTTATCAAACTTAATTGAGTGGTTTGGTTTGTCAATGACATGTTCACAGACTGCAGACCTATTACACCGACGGTGCTTGACATCTGCTATGTGCTCCTTCACCCGGGTTGATACACTGCGTTTCGTTTGACCAATGTATGAAAGACCACACTCGCAGTCCAGCTTGTAAATGCCTGCACTCTGCAAAAGGGTGCTACTCTTCACGGGTCTAAGGTATTGAGACACCTTCTTCAACGGCTTGAAATATGTTTTTATAGAAGCGCGCTTCAAGATGTTTCCGATCTTGTCTGTGACCCCTTTCACATATGGTAATACGGCAGGTTTACGCTCGACTGTTGGTTTCTTCATACTGGGATTCTGCTTGGAACGTGGTATCTGGAGCTCGTTGGCTCGAAGCGCACGTTTGACATTCTGTAATTTTGATTTTCCACCTCCACAGTGAATTTAATTTTACTATGCATGGAGTTCAGATGGTCTAAGAAAGCTGAAACATTAGATCTAGGTAAAATAGTAAAGGTATCATCTACGTATCTTTTAAAGATCCTCGGTTTGACAGGTGCCAATGAAAGCGCTCTCTCCTCGAAGTCTTCCATGAAAATATCGGCGACGACAGGAGACATCGGAGACCCCATTGCCACACCATCAACTTGCCCGTAGAATTCACCATTCCATAGCATATAGCCAGATGTACGGCAGTGTTGTAATAACTCAGCATATTCTGTTGCCATCTGTTGTTCACCCAATCTTCTTTTCACAATTTCGATACATTCTTGAACTGGTAGGCATGTGAAGAGAGACTGGACATCAAAACTGACCATAACTTCATCATCAGTTAGTCTCAAATCCGTAATCTCACTGACAAAATGGTATGAGTCCCTTGTGTATGCTTCCGTCTTCCCTCGCAGTAAAGTAAGCACACCTGCTAAGTGCCGAGCTAATCGATAGGTAGGAGCATCGATTTGACTCACTATAGGGCGTAACGGAGCACCAGGTTTATGTATCTTTGCTAACCCGTACAACTTTGGCAAGAAAACCTTGACCATGGAAAGCTGGAAAGCTTCCGAAACGTCGGGAACTAAAATGAGATAATATACGCGATATAATCCGTTAAATTGTTTTATTTCATTATGAATTGCACAAACATTCTTTGACTAAAGTTACTCTTGTGAAAAAAACCGGTAACCTAAAACACGACTGGTGTGCGAATACTTATCGATAATCCTCTTATTTCAGATATTACATGAAGAAATTGTTGGCCAATGTTTTGCACTCTTTGTGCGGTTAAATATGCGTTCATATAAACTGGTGTAAATGCAAGAATCAAGAAGATATTATGACAAAACAATTATATTGGCTTATGGCAAAATTTTCAATTAGAAGTCAGTGCCAAATACTAAATTCCGATATTATTAAAGCAGAGGAAATTCCTGCGAATGCTTCCAAGGTAGCTCAACTGAGAAGTGCCGCAAAGTAATGTATGTGTTTGTACAATATCTTTAATTTATTGTAAGTTGCATTCCTTGTACATAGGGAATGCAAACCGGTATACCGATTTACCGGTTTACCGATTAACCAGTCAAATATGAAGCCGGTAAATTACCGGTAATTATAACCCAAAACCGGTTTTTTACCGATACATATAAATATTGGCTTACGCTGATGTTTATCAATTTATGTACTACAAAACGCCCGTACTTTATCCAGATCAAATGATTTTATATGACATAACGATTTAATTACCTTTTATTAGTTTCAAAAATGTTTTAAAAGCTTTCTAGCGTTTTAGCCCAACCTAAAGTTAGTCCAATAACTCCATAGAGCGGCTGGTTGTGCAGGGAAAAGTGGATGGAACCAGATCGCGTGGCAGGTCCCCTATGCGTTGGACTGACCAAATAAAATCAGCAGTAGGAAACTGCGTATCTGGCTGCGCCAGACAATCTGCCAACAGGGAGAGATGGCGGGAAATCGTGCGGAGAGCTGTGTCCGCTTCTACCTCCGATGTGGACCCCTCAACGTGACCACGACCGCTCTGCCAAGAGCGAAACGACAGAGAAGAGGAGAAGAAAGTTAGCCCTCATAGGATTCATTCTTATATTTAATTTATACTTAATCTCAGTGTTATATCTCTTATTAAGTACATAGAATGAGCTGTTGTATCGTATCTCTATATCACAAATTTATAAAAATACCATCAACCGGAAACTAAAATATTATGTCCCGTTCAGCAATATAATTAGCTCATAAGTTCGTGAGTTTCTTCTACAACGGAACGAGGGATATTTGCTTGGCCTGTGTAAAGTGCATCTCCGGTACTGTCTCTGCATAACAATGAATACTATCGGTGGACAGCATGTCATTGACATGCAGCAGAAGCAGCATCGGACATACTGCGAAGCCTTAGGGGACGCCTGCGTTAATAACCATGGTTTTTGAGCAGCTGCCATCAACCACGGCTCTTATGCTTCTGTTGGTTAAAAAGCTGGCGACCCATTTGCACAAACCCTCGGGCAGTCCGTTAGATGGCAACTTTCATAGAAGACCCTGCCAGACCCGATCGAACGCCTTGGCTATGTCTAGGCTAACTGCCAATGCCTCACCTTGACTCTCAATATCCGAGGCCCAGCGGTGTGTGAGATATACTAGGAGAACACTATTGCAGCGACTGCGGCGAAAGTCGTCATCGTTCGAATCGTGTTCTTCTAGGTATCTTAGAAGTTTCGTGTTTATCACACGCTCCATCACCTTAGAGAGAAGAGAGGTGATTGCGATAGGCCTGTAAATCCCCTTTTTTGGGAACTGCATGCACATAGGCAGTCTTTCACGAAGACATTTTCCTGAGCTTTGTGGTAAAAAAGCGCGAAGAGGCGCGTTAACACAGGGCACAACTTAGGAGCACACTGCTTGAGAACCACTTCCGGTATGCCGTCTAGCGCACTCGATTTGTTAACACCTATACAGAGCAATTCCCGCCGGACATCCCTTTGAGTGAAGGTTATCTCCGGCATGGAGTATCCGCAACACGGGATGGTAGTAGTACGATGCTTCTATCATCGTTCAAAGTCGAGTTCCAGGCAAAGAGGGTACCCAAAAGATTGGCTTTCTCTTTAGCAGTGTGGGCCAATTATCAGCATTCCGCAGGGGTGGTAAGGACGACTGACAGAAGTTTCCCTCGGCAGCCTTGGCGAGCGACCAGAAGGCACGACTTCCAAAGTGGTACCCTGCGAGTTGCTTACCAATTCTGCCGTCAAAATAGAATTTAGCTTTGGCAATTTCTCGTTTACTGGCCCTGGAAGCAGCATTTAATTTGCGTTTCACATCAGATATGTTAGGATCCTTATTAAAACGGACCGTGGTCCAAGCCTAATACAAAATTTGCCTTAGAAGTCTGGATTCCTTGCAGGGCCGATTAAACAAGACCAGGGCCGTCCTTATTTAGTAAATTGTTAACTTTACTGGTGTTTTTCAATATTATGTTATTTTACACAATGTGGATTGTTTTTTTGGTTTATGGATAAAAATAATACAGAAATGTTAACTAAAACAAAATTTTTACGTCTTTTTTACTTCAAACTTCCAATACCGGTAATTTACCGGTTTACCGGTTTTGAACTACGCAAGTCGGTAAATTACCGGTTTCAAAATTATGCCGGTAATTGCATTCCCTACTTGTACTATCAACAGCATAATTACATGGACATAGCAAAGACGATAATCTGTTGGCTGTCTTAAGATGCTGAGAGCACGGAGCTCTCAGCATTGCATGATGGTTACAAAAAAATAAACTAGATGGCGTTGTTATCAAAACGAAAAAGGAGAATTTAATGCTTTGTTTGTTGATATGTAAGTCTCACAAGCACTAACATTGTTCTGTGATAGAATTATCTACTACATGGATGAAATATAATTACTATTAAAGAAAAGCTTCCACTGAAATTAAAATGGCACCTGTATTTAACTCTTGGAACACGCTTCATTTTAACCGACTTCCAGAAAAAAAAGGAGGTTTTCAATTCGTTGGAATGTTTTTTTAAGTAAGGTTGTTTTAAAACTTATCTTTCAAGCGTATTGTTACTATCGTAACAGAACAGAGTCTGTTCTGCAACAAGGTACCGCCATTACACTTTGTTTCTTCATGAAACTACGAGGTTTTTAAACATACTTAACTTCATCCACACTTCAATAACATATGCGATGACATGAATAATATTACGGCACTATACTTTAATAAAAATAATATAATAAGCAAGGTGGAACTTTAGAATACCCTCCTTTGGAAAATACAAATTTCCGTAAAAAGTTGCGTTGCTAGTTGTTTGAAAGTCATCAAGGATGAAAATCTATTATAATATCATATAATATGAAGAGATAGTCAATTGATACATAGACTAGGCTGAAACAAAATGATCATTGTTTGTGCCTGGATCTTTGCCTGAATATTGACTATGAATACCTACACTTATAGCAATCGAAATACTGATTCAATATTAGTATGGTTATGAAATTATATAGTTATTACAAGAAAATTTACAATTGACTGTGTGTATTCATAAAAGGTAAGGAAAAAGATAAATAGTCACAAGTTCTCTTATAATGACTCCTCAGAAGTAGGGTTTTTTTTTTTAATTACAACCAATTAATAACTATCTATACTTACAACTAGAAACAATACAACTCTGAAATGAAAAAAAAATAACTTTATTTCATTCACAATATTTATTTAAGATAAATAACACAATTTATTAATATATAATTTAAGTAAAATCTCTTCTTAAGATTTTTTGAAGGTATAGCTTAAGTATTCATTTCCAAAATTGGAAAGAGGATTGAAGCTTCCCTTCAACAAAACAGTATTATGAGCGAATACAATTAATTACAAATCTGAGACTGGTTATCATTGTAGGCGAACGCACTCTAACATTTACCTTTTACTGTTTTACTAACTTATCATTTTCTTAACAATTCAAAGACTGAGTGATGAAAAAAATATTGTAAAATACTGTCACAAAAAAGCGTATATGCAAAAAAAAAAAACAATATGTGATTGAGTCCCGTTTTGTAGTATAAAAATGTACTTATTTACTATCATAGTATAGAAAAATATAAAAATAAAATATACTTAACGCAATGACGCCCTGTTTAACTACTAATAAACATTAGTGTAACCCTATCTCCACTTACTTCTGTCCTTAATTGGTATAGCCACAGGTTTTCAATGGGATTTAAATCTGGTGATCTAGCAGGCCCGAAATGATATTTATATTATAACGCCGGCGAAAACACTCACTCACACTTTGGGAATGATGTAAAAGACAATTATCCTGCACTAATGAAATTATGGGTAATTCTTCCACCGGATACTCATTTCGAATCATGGTCTCCTCCAGCACATTGACGTAATCAGCAATTAGCCCGACTGGGCACTCTGACGAGTTCTCCCGGGTTAGCCCCGCTCATCCAAGCCCACATTTTCACTGTAATGCGACCAGATTGCACATTGGGCACTACGCGATCGTTATTATAACGCGTATTATTTCGACGCCACAAGCTAAAACGTCCGTGTTGACTAGTGAAACGTTTTTTCGTCAGTGAAAATGACATTACTTCAATCGGTATTTAAGTATTCTCGAGCAAACTTTAGTCTCGCTTCTTTGAACTGTGGAGTCAGCAAGGGTTTGACTGCATGGTTGCGAGGATGTAAACCCGCACTGTGTGGAGAACACGGCGAACAGTGTCCACGCCTATGTTAAATAAACGGGTGTAATGGGTTGTTGGTGGAAAACCATTACCTTCATATTCCTGGACCATGCTTTGACGCCGCTGTGCGCTTATAAGTCGAGGTCTACCGATCCTTTGGCGGTGCAGATCCTATATGATCTTTCCTCTGTGAATTGTCGCACCCATAACACAACTGTTTTCCTCTGTAACAATTTTCAGAAATGTATAATCATTATTAAATTAGCATACAGATATAACTAATATAAAAAATCTACAAAGAAATGTAAACAATAATACTTACGCTTAAACCGGTTTCTGTGGCGACTTTTGCCTTGCCTTTTGGCTAAGTCAATATTGCAACGAGAACCCATTATTACAAAATAAAAGAAGTAAATACATACTAAAACTCAATCAAAAATATAATCAAACGGACGGCAGCCGCAAGAGAACGAACGAAACTGTTTCTTTGTATAAAAACTATTACGGTATTGTTAGCGCGGTGGTGGCATCATTACGGTGGTGAGGTCATCAGGGGAGGAGCGGGGCGCGGGCTGCGCTCGCGTCTTGAGAAAAAACCCGGCAGAAGTACATACGGGGGATAACGCGACGGACAAGGCAACTTGGTCTTGCGATTAGTTGTGAAATATAAACAATATTATAAACTCTACATTTTATTATTAACACAGCGGTGGGATACATATCCATAAAACTCTTTCCGAAGTGAATGTGAAGTGATAACGGGGACTAATTATTAAAGACAATGTCAAGGCCGTCTCGTGGTCGTGAAAGGTCAGAATCGGAGTCGTCGAGTTTTACTCCTCCGAGAAAAGTGCAGTGCAGGCGATCCAGAACTCCGGAACTAGGCACTGTTCCGGGTTTTGATCCCAGCAAGGAGGGAAGTTACGTGAAGGAGTGGATCCGACATATTGAGGACATTGCCTCTGCCTGTGATTGGAGTGAGCGAAGAAAATTGTATCGTGCGACCCAGGCTCTGGAAGGCGAAGGTAGGGCTTGGTATAATCTGTGGTTGCCTAAGAAGCCCTCTTGGAAACAATTCCAAAATGATTTGCTTATTTCCTACCCCAGGGAAGCTAATTTCTATAGCACCATGGAGGACATAGTCAATTTTAAAAGTAGCCATGCAAAATCTTTAGTTCTCTATGCCGGCCGAATGTCCGTTAAAATTAAACGTCTTGGTGTAGAACTGACTGAACGTCAGCCAATGGACATAATGCTAGGTGGTATAGAAGACAAAAACATCAGTATTGTATTGGAAGGCTGTGAAACAATGCAAGACATGGTAACACAAATGTCGCGACGTTCAATGAGTGAAACACGCAATCGTGCCCGCCTAGATAACGCTCCGCCCAACAAACCTTTTTTGTCACAACAACGCTTGGATAAAACTAAGAGCACTTGTTTTAAGTGCGGGAAGCCGGGCCATCGGCGCTTTGAGTGTAAGGCGAAGCCAAGTAATACGAACGAGGTCATAAGTAATACAGGCAACAATGGGGCCGGCGTCTCTAACTCTAATAATATAAACAAAGGGTTGGTCCAATGTAAGCATTGTCATCGCTATGGGCACACAATTGATAAGTGTTTCAAGAAATTACAACCCGTGAACTTAAGCTCTGATAAATTGGTACGCATGTCCACTACGTGTTATATAAACAATCACCTTATTCAATCTATTATTGATACTGGAAGTTCGGTAACGCTAATACTACAGAATGTTGCACAAAAGCTTGGTTTACAATCAAGTCCAACCACAGCTTTGATGAGCGGAATAAAAGGAAGCATCGTGGCGGCTGTCGGGCAGACATCGTGCAGACTAAGTAGTGAAGGTGTCGGCGTTGATATCAAACCTTTGATCATGAACCATCAAGATATTCCAGTGGACTTGTTGGTGGGCCGTGATATATTAGAACATCCGGGAGTCCAAGTGATTGCTAATAGGGAAGGTGTCCACATTAGGTTCGAAGAATCTGAAAACGTCAATCCTACGAATGAAGCAGTACAGTTGTGTGACATAGAAGCAGGCTCTCTGTCTAAAACTGGACAAATAAATTTCAAAGTACTAATGACTCAATATTGGGACCGAGTCTCCACATCATTGAAAGATGTTGGTTGTTCTAATAAATATCAACTTTCAATCAAACTCTTGACCGATGAACCAATATTCACAAGACCTCGTAGACTAGCCGAAGCAGAAAGGACAAATGTAAAAAAAATGATCACAGAATTAATGGAAGCTAAAATTATACGACCAAGTGACTCTCCATATGCAAGTCCAATACTGCTTGTTAAAAAGAAGAATGGAGAATATCGCTTATGCGTTGATTACCGTGAACAAAGTGACAGTAAAAGATCGTTTCCCTTTGCCACGTATCGAGGACCAAATTGACACGTTAAGTAAAAGACTTTATTATACCATTCTAGACCTCAAATCAGGATTTTATCAAATCCCTATCAATAAAGAAGATGGATCAGTGGCAAAGACCTCTTTTGTCACACCTGACGCCCAATATGTGTTCCTAAGGACACCATTTGGACTTGCAAATGCACCGTCTGTATTTCAGAGGACGCTCAACAGCACATTGTCAGGATTAGAAGGAGTCCTGGTGTATATTGACGATATACTCATACCAGGGGAGAACGAAGAACAAGGTCTTGAAAAATTATAGCAGGTGTTGCAAAAGTTACGAAAGGCAGGTCTTACTTTGAATCTAGAAAAGTGTCAATTCTTTCAGACTAAAATAGAGTACCTTGGAAGAGAAATAATGGCTGAAACAGTGCGGCCTAGTCACCATAAAATCGATTGCGTGACAAAAGCTTTACCACCGAAGACAATAAAACAGCTAAGACAATTCCTGGGTCTATCAAGTTACTTCAGGCGATTTGTTGATAATTTTGCAACCAAAGTTAGCCCTCTTTATAACCTGCTAAAGAAAGATGCAGATTTTGAGTGGAGTTCAGATTGTCAGAGGGCATTCCGCGAGATAAAAGAAATACTTACACAAAGGCCGGTTTTGAAGATCTATAATACTGAAGCCGCAACTGAAGTTCACACTGATGCTTCAAGTGTTGGACTGGGGGCAATACTTTTACAAATGGATGAGGATAGAAGACTGCATCCGGTTGCTTATTACAGCCGTCGGACATCACCGGATGAGTCCAAATATCATTCTTATGATTTGGAAACACTAGCAGTAGTGCAGGCACTCAAACATTTTCGAGTGTATTTAATTGGGCTTCGATTTAAATTAGTAACCGATTGTAGTGCCGTCAGGGCTACAATGACAAAAAAGGAAATAAATCCACGGGTGGCTCGATGGTGGATATACCTACAGGACTACAATTTTGAAATTGAATATCGCCCGGGTAAACGAGTCGCTCATGTCGATTATTTGAGCCGTAATCCAGTTTGTCTGAAATATCAATTCACAACAGCTGAAAATTTACTTCAATGTCAGATGTCGGATGAGGAAATATCGAGAATTATTAGTATTCTCAAAGACAATGTCCGGGACGGAGATAGAGGACAATATTTCATTGACTATGAGATAAAAGAGGGCCACCTTTACAGGAAGACCGAGGCAGGACCTAAATGGGTCGTATCACGAAATGCAAGATGGGGGGTGTTGAAAATTATGCATGACGAAAGCGGACATCAAGGTGTCGACAGGACACTGGCTGCCATCCGGGATAAATATTGGTTTCCCCGAATGAGGAAGGTCGTAACAAAGTATGTCCAGAATTGTTTCAAGTGCTTGGTTGACAAGAGTGATACTGGCCGGAAGCCAGGGCTGTTACATCCAATACCAAAGGGTGAAACTCCATTTGCATTGGTACATGCTGATCATCTGGGTCCGTTTGTGAAAAGTAAGGAAGGATACCAATACGTAATTGCTCTGCAAGATGGTTTTACGAAATACTGCGTGGCGGACACCAGCACGAAAGGTGTTTTGAAGGCATTAAAGCCCTGGCATATCTGTTTGGTGTGCCGAGGAGACTTGTTTGTGACCGAGGGACAGCATTTACGTCGAGAGCAATGAAGGCTTTCTGTAACGAATATGGCATACAATTGGTGATAAATTCCCTTCATCTGCCGAGAGCTAATGGGCAGGTAGAGCGTCTCAACAGGACGATATTAAATACGTTGAACGCTATTATCAGAGATGAGCTCGAAGAGAATTGGTGTGAGGCTCTGGCCGCCACACAGCAGGCGCTTAATAATGCAGTGAATAAAGTCACTGGTAGAACTCCAAATGAGTTATTGTTGGGCTATAAACCAACGGCGCTGTGTGAAGCACTATTAGTGAATCATCTCACGCAGGCTGGTGAGAGGCTGGATCTGAGGATCACACGTGCAAAGGCACGGGAGCTTTTGGATGAAGACCAGAAGCGGCAGATGAAGCGTTTCAATGCCAAGAGATACGTTAAACGTCCATACAATGTTGGCGATATCGTTCTGATCCGTATCAGTAAAGGGAATCCAGGCTATAAGAAATTGAAAGGGCGATTCTGGAGTATCCCATACAAAGTAACGAAAGTATTACCGAATGACCGTTTTGAAGTGTTGGGAACTAGACCCAACGGCAGCACTCATAGAGTGACGGTTACTTTCGAGAATATAAGGAATTGGCCGGCAGAACAAATTTCTGACTAATGGTCAAGCAGATGTGTGAGGGCCATAACCCCCTCTCACATATCTATATATCGTCTTATCGCTAAAGAGCGATCTCTTCCAGACAACCTTTGGGTAGCGGAAATGACATAAAATAGCTAGAAATGAGTAGGTGGTGAGATAAGATTACATATAATACAAAAATAAATAAAAACAAACATACATATTATACATATACATATACTAAGCATACATACTACTATAAATATATATATATATATATATATATATATATATACAAAGTAAGAAAGAAAACTATGATACAGTTGATATCAAAGTGAGCAACAGGGGGGCCATTTTGAAAATTTCTTGTAATTAAACACCTTGTAATTGGTCTTACTTTGTTTGTATTAATCATCATGTAAATTAAAATTTTGCACTTACCACATTTAGAATTAAATTTTTTGATTGAAGCCTTATGAATAACATAATGAAATTTTCAGGGTACCTGATAGATAGAGCAAGTTTTTAAAAGGTAATTGTTTTTATGTGATTTTATCTTTTTAAAGCCCCTTGAAGTTGTGAACATATTGGGTAATTTTATCATTCTAAGCTCAGGGCTATTTTTTTTTTATTCCTTTGGAAGATCTAGCGATAGTAAATGTTACCATACTGAATTGGCCTATCTATCAGCTTAGCACACAAAAAAATCAAGCATCTACTGCAATAATTCACGTCAACATAAATAAAAATCTCATCGTACTCGGCGATAGGTGAAAAATAAAAAAAAAGTCATAACGTCGAAAATACGAAAAATCGCGGAACATACATGGGGGTGATTTAGATAGCCCTCTAGGTCCTATACCTCCCAGCTTCAGTATATCACTACTTCTTGGGACACCCTGTATAATTGTTGCACTATTCAACAACTATTCAACATGTGACTTAAATATAAATATTTATTTGTTTAAATAAAAATGTTTTGTTTAAGCAGCTGTTAAATAATCACAGTAAAAAATAAATTAAAAAAAACTATTAACACTAAACGCATGCCTTGCAAACGTAGGTGATAAGTGATAGCAAATACAGTTATAAATTTCATCCATGTCGAATATGGCTTGATGGCTAAGGGGTTTAATGACTTGATCTATACGACGAATGTTCCGTGTTCAAATCCTCTCGAACACGGTATAGGAAAAAAGCGTTTTTGTATTTTGTGTTTGAATTAGCAAAATCATCGATGGCTTTGGTTTATATATGACGGTGAATCTAAGTAATATTTAATTGAAGGTGCATTAAAAAATACTGGATTCGGAAAATACGTTCCATATTGTAAATTTAATATTTGAGTGACTTGCCGTGTGTGTTTGGCAATCGTAAGTTCAACCGAGTTTTTTTTTTATATTTTGATGTTATCAACGCCATCTAGTAAGATCTTATGAAACTAATGTCGTTACCGGATAGATGGCGTCTCGTTTCGCTGCAAAGCAAACTTTCTGACAAATGTCCATGCAATTATGCTGTCCAGTGCCAGATTCCTGATGTTGATAATGTTGTGAAAATGATTAATAAATTATTTGTATAGTTACTATTTTTATTAATACTCAAACTCAACTCGTAATACTCAAAACTTATTACTGGTATAGTACAGCAGCATGCAACGCACATTTATCGATATCGATAAACAGTAGATACTGGAAGCAAAGAGAATATAACCACTACGTTTTAAGAGGCGGGACTCTCATACTAGCCAATAGATTCAATTTGCATGGCACACTGATACCAACATGTACGACAAAGAACCGTCAAGCAGCAGTAGTACCAATCTAACAGACTAAAATAGTGTAGTAGGCTATACGATAGCGATTTTTATCGATATCGATAAAATATACTGGGTTGGAATATAGGCTCATGTCAACAATTTTTGTAATCGAAATTTGGTTTATCAATTCTAAACACGTCCACGTTTAAGTTCTATGTTGTACAGTGGATATTTATTTAAATGTGCTAATACAAGGTTGGACTTAAATGTGAACCCGAAATAAAATTTTCGTTTCTTTTAATGTAATTATTTATTGTTTAACTAGCATTATTAGATCTTCTTTTGAGACTTGGCCCACTGTCTGCATCTGAAAATATTTTATAATTACAACAGAGATATATTTTCTTATATCTAAGGTCAAAATATTAAATAACTACTACTCAACAAATAAATGTAAGAAACTTCATATATTTTGGCATGGATGGCAGTAAACTTTCAGTTGAAACGTAGGTTCGAAGTATTTTTATGATCATATTTCATGCAAGTTCTCACGCAATTCGAATTATTATGTATAATTATTTCCACTGATAAACAAATAAGCCTGTAGTTATCGATACTTACAGTACAACCCTAGTACATAATGAAAATAAATATAAAATATCTAATTATTTTTATTTATTTCGCATGCTGCACTTAAATATGGCTAGAAGAATCTAAGGCAATACTTGCCGGCCTTCATCCCAGAGAAATTTCACCATAAACATCCTGTATCGCAATTTTCATGACTAGCTCGATTTCCACAAATTTCACATGTGGTAAACCGACTTTTTGGTGGCATTTTCACAAAATGTATTCACTAAATAGTGTTCAATCACATTTCACTACTTTAGATCTCAATTGAGAATAATTCAATTAGAAATCTAAACACAAACATTCAAAACACGCGAGCTGCAATGAGAAGCAAAGCAATATGGTTGACAATGTATGACATTGACAGATAAACTATACTGACGTACTGGTTCAGTGTCATGGCAACGGTTTGCCATGCCAAGTCCATATACAAGTTTTTGTTCCTAGTTGCGTCAGACTGACTGGAAGTGTCAAGCCCTAGCGTTGCATTTTTTGTGTTGGTAGTATTGGCAAGTATTGGTTGGGTTAGCAGAAAGTACGTTCATAATTCGATTCGAGGCTTCTTTGAAAGTGCCGACTCTTAAAACGTAGTGATTAAGTACTCTGTGTATCGATCATGAATTATGAAACATTTCCATTATAACGTAACAAATTTCTAGGGACCTGTTTTTCTCCTTTTAGTTTTTTTACGCAGTCGGGTTCTAGTTTTTTTTATTCATTCATATTGTTGAAAAGAGAGTTCCGCTTGTAATACAAGTTACAAGCTTTTGAGACTCGGGCCCCTGGTCATAAGTAACTTGCTTGTTAGGTTCGCTTCACAAATATCAAATTAAATAGTAATTATAAGTCTTGACAAATCAAGCATGCTTAAGTGTCGATTCACAATGATGAAACGAAAAGTCGTCTGTCCTTCCATGTAATCGGAAAAGGATTTTTTTCGACGAATGTAAATTATAACAATAATTTAACAGTTAAGTAGGAATCATCCTTACGGCCGCCTATCCTATTCGCCAATAACGCGATTTTCTCGTAAAAAGTTCACAGACAGTCGTCCTTACCCGACGGCTAACAAGGTGGCATCAAAGGCATGTGTTCTCAGACTCAAGCCTTTGAATTCAAAGTGACCCGCAAAAACGGGGTTGAAAGGAACTTTACTGAAATGTGTAGATGCGAATTCCCGAACTTTCTTTGGGGGTGGATTAAGCACGGTCATTGGCTTTTGGAATGTTAAGTTGAACGTAAAAATAAGATTCCTGTGCGGAACGTATGTGGTACTTTGTTGTAGTGTGATCTGTAGACACGCATCTAGAAAGTAAGATTCCGTAAATAGAGGTTCCTTTGATCCTCAGGTTAACACTGAAAAAAATAATGTGCCATATTTATTTTGCTTTTTTTAGTGTTTTTCTGGACTCTGTTTTATTTTATGTTAAAAAGTTAATTTATATCACACTTTTAAATTCTTCGTCACTTGTAAATAGGTATCAGTCGTGACAATTCGAACAAGCCTAAACACGGGAGTCGGATACATCTCAAAAATGGTAATATTCAATCATGTTGCAAATAATTTTCGTTAATAGAATTAAGCCTTTGTAATTTTAATATTTATTTGTCTTACTTAACTACCAAATAAGTAGCGACTTACACAAAAAACCTGTACCTACTCCAACTTTCATCAATATACAATTTTGTATTTTTTGAGTAAAATTTCTGTGACTTACGGACGGACCTATGTATAATGGTCGATGTTATCCCGTCGTCGATTAAAGCAACTTTTGTATACTTACAATACAAAGTATCATAAAACAAAATGAAAAATGAAATGTGCATGTTTTTTTAGAACAAACAGTTGCAAAAATAAGTAACCCTTATGCCATATACGCTTTAACCTAGCTGTTTATTTGATAAAATAGCGTTTGCATATTAAAGTAAGTAAATTTTATTTCTAGTTATTTTGGGAATTATGTGCAGAATGGAAACCACCGAATACCACCAAACTCATTTCATAACATTTTATTAAATTCTACGCATGTTTTCCTTGGTAAACGTCATAGAAAACACTATAATGTTACAGATACTTTTTTCATTTACATGATAAATGGCACAGACAACATAAAGTTAGAGAACTTTTAATGGCAGCGCCACATGGTGCCCAAATGATGACCTTAACGTAAAGTATTGTTTTATATTGTACTATTAAATAAAGCTGCTTGATAGTAATGTTTTCACAAGTCTTATATTTGTTTATTATCTTTCATATTTTCCACTATTTCAGTTACTATTGCTTTATTTGTAGTGAACTTTACTACTTTCTAAGCAATCACTGATTTTGAAGAGTTTCCTAATCAAACATACATACATTCATTAATGAAACTTGCAATTGAATTACAAATATCAGTTTAAATTTTATGTTCTGGTGATACATGTTACGTTGACCATGAATCGAGCAGAGGGGTGTCATTCTGTACTCTGTAAATTCGTGTAAGGCAGCGTTTAGTTCGTCCCCGATATAATAACACGTGAAGTAAGTAATAGTGGTATGTCTTACGAGTATAATGTAATGGTTTCTCAAGCAGTTTGTCAAACTTTACTTGACTAAATGAAGCTAAGAGCGAGATCTATGATTACGAATATTTTGAACGAAATTTATCAACTCAGGTGCCACCGATGTTGAGAGATCGACGTCCACTCAGCATCAAATAGTCTGTAACATCAAAAGTGCCAATTATATCGCACCACATTTTTAAGATGGGTGACGATATATTTGGCAATTTGGCTGTACAAACTATTTGATGCTGCCTGTACCTACCTACCGACTTTACTTAGTTACGATACTCACGATGCATGCGTCGTAGTAAGTTTTTAATTTATTTTCCTCGAACGACAAGTTTACAACACTATATTCCTCCACCTGATATTCCTTTTCCTACATTTATTGGATTTAAAGAGATATCTCGGTCAGATTTCTTAATATCTGCTCAGCATGCTCAGTCATACGCATAATTTATTAGCAATGTTATCCAATTTCTATCTTATGAGACATTGGAATATAATATACATACACACATATACATATATAACGTCTTTATAAGGCATTTTCCGCGTCATTAAGACCGGGCCGTGGGAAGCGGCACGTGTTTGCACTCGTCTTGACAAAAACTCCTATTTTTTGGCTACCAAACTAATGTACAAGTTGCTTTTTTTTACGGAACATGATTTTTACGGATGTTAGTTTAGATACAGTTTCACGTGCTCGATACAAAATACAATTATCGAAAAATATTTGATTGTAGGGTACGCATTGCCGTGTTACAATTTCCTACGCAACTCAATTTTTATGTGGTGAAATAACTGCCTGTCAGTTTATCGTTTTAACCCGAATATTTGAAACCATTGATCGAACGCGGACAAAGATGTATTTTAGGTTACTTCACCTTCCTTTTCTAAATACATTACTTGTCCCACACCTACACAAATTGAAAACGTTAGAATTTAAATCCCCTCTAAAATTGGCCTCGAATTACCGAAACCGATGGACAACAAAGCCAGCCAACCCTTTGATGAACCATTAACCCTTTGTAATTTTACAATCATTACCTTCCCTTTGAAAAACCGCATATTCCTGACAACCGTGGTGACAAATGAATCCGTAATTTGAATGAAATATGGATTAGGGGAGAGGAATTTCTTTTGAGCTTCTAACTCACATAATTAAGCAAATTAAAAATGGACCTAGTTGGTGATGAGTAAGGTTTCAAATTGAAACAAATATGAGGCATATTGTGCAAGTTGTTTTATGTACTTGAATTAGGGTCATTGTTTGTTCAGAGAGTATCTCCATCGGACGCTGTGAAGGTAAGGGTAAGGGAAGATGGGTATCTGTTTAAATGTAATGAGTAAAAGCTGTTTATTTTTATTTCTATTTGTTTATGGGACAGTTCGTATCGTCTACAATGAATGATTGATTAAAACTAAAGTATTAATAGTACTCGGATGAATATTCCTGCCCCTCTCACTCGCACCTGACAATTTATCACTCGTAGGAACAGGAAGATTGCCGAGTACTATTAGTATTCTGGTTTCACTACATTGAAATATGTAAAAATATGTTGGACGTAGAATTTCCTAAAGCCAACTAGGTGGAGTGATGATAATATCTGCAACTGACGTATATTTAGCTGACAAGAACTCAACAATATTGGTCGCGGATTCTGCTCAATTTCACACGATTGGTGATGTGTGTATATATGACTATAGATAGGCTAATTATATTTTGTTTCAATACCAACAGTAGAAAAAGTAAACATACATAAGACATCTGTTTGTATAATTTTTAGACAATATACATTGTTTCAATATACTCGTATGCCTCAATAGTTTCACTTTCGGCTTAGCGTTATTTGAACTCGTACTATTGACATCTTAGTTTAAAATATCCTTTTGATCATTAACTGTGATATTCTTGCCTAATAATCTGGAACACTTATATTACTCTAGCTGGGATTAATGATCAAAAGAATCCATTTGATGAATGGGACTGTGCCACTAAGCTCCGTTTATAACGTCATTCTATATGTATGGTCAGAAGCAGAAGCTTTGCCTGTATGATTAATAAGGTGGAAATGGGTCTATTAAAGATGCGAGCATCTTATTACCAATAATGATTGGCTTGGAATTATAGACGCATAAATAGGCAAGTTTCACGAAATTTCCTTTAACTGCCAGTAGAATTCCCAAGTAGCAAATCTTCGTCCTATAATGATTGAAACAACGTTTTGATTGAAAATGAAATTTATATGACTAATAGTTTTACTATTAGTCATATAAATATGTTGTATAAAAGTCATAAAAAAGTTTATATAACGCGAAAAGGGCGCAAATTATTCGATTTAGAATCATATAGTAGTCGTATTGTGGTTATATTAAATGCAAATTGATCATGTACACGTCGCGTCGTGTTAATGTAAGAATTACGATCAACATTGGTATAGTGGTCATAGTAACGACTGTTATCCAATATATTGATTGTATTCTGGTTGTATAAACGTAACCGAAAATAAATTAAGTTGTACAATACGATGAATAGTCATATAAATAGAAACGAGAGGCGTGCGAATTAAGATACCGGCAGGAGATTTGGTTAAAAAAATATTTATTTATTCGAACAGAGTAACAGCATGAGCTTACAATCAGAAGTATTCTAACTTAAAATTAATTAATCCTAATATTTATACCTAAATTATGCAATTCAGCATTGACGCACGACCTACAAAGGTGTTTGCGATGTGGATGCTGAAATGCAATAATTATTGCTGACAGGGGAGGATTTGGGCGGTGCAGCACCCTTAACTCCTCCCTCCTCAAGAGAGAAGTTATCTGAAGGAGACACAGTTGGCTTCAGATAATTTCGTCTGAAAAATACAGAGTGTAATTTATGAGACACCAATATTAATGCTATGAGGAGTGCTGCGACGTACAACGCGATGGTCCACACACTGACTCTATAGCTAATGACATAGCTTTCACTATTATCACTTTCACTGTTGTATTTTACGCTGTTGAGTATGTCCTTTACGTCACCGAAGTCCACGCCTCGAAGATCTACCTCGTTCTCGTTCCTCTGGATCTGTAGCTGCGGTTCTGGTAAAATGACAGACGGTAATGTATAGCTGGTTACTGTAGTGTTGCTGACTGCTTTGATGACTATCTCATCTATTTGTGTTTCGCAGTATTTGATCGGGGACAATATGTATGTTCCTTCTAGATTTTGTTTGGAGACTTCATCTCCGCAGGTTTCAGTTATCACCGTTCTTCTTCTGGTGTAGAGAAGCCAGTGATCAGATGTAATTTTCTGTATAACGGTGTCTTCTGTTTTGATCGTTTGCTGGTTACATTTCGTGACGTTGCCTTTTAGTAGCATCAGTTGTTCTATACAGGTTGCTGTTGGATGCTGCACGACGTCATCATCAGTGCAGAGATATTTGTTTTCCTCCATTTCTTCGCAATATCTGGCTACGGGTTTGAATTGCAATCTATTCATCATGAGGTATGGATATTTAGGAATAATTGTGAATGTTTTATCGGTTTCAGGGTTATAGATCGGGATTGGGATAATCTTGTAATAAATATATGTGTTCTTTTCAATTAGTGGGATATCTAACACAAAAGTTAAACAATTATTACTTATAAAAGATTTTAATTCTATACTACGTTCTATCTTAACTAAATTTTCTTTTGAAACAGGATAAACTACAGTAGCGTGTTTTTCTATCTCAAAAAGAACATTAATTAATTCAGTTGAATTTATTACAGACTGATGTAGTGTAGAAAGTTTACTAAAAGCTATTGCGGTTTCTATTTCCTGAATAATATTATAAATGGTCCGAAAGTTATTTAGAATCTGGTAAACGCTGTTCATTATGGAAACTATATTAAAAAGTTTAAGCTCATCTTTCTGAATTGACTCTAATTGCTTAGTTTTATAACCTAAATGTTTAACGTTAAAATTAATGTCACTTGAGACGTTTACTAAATTATTGAGTGCGTTTTGCAGTAATGTTACCTTATTTTCTATCGATACCTCCTTATGCTTCATCTTCTCGATTGCTGTATTAAACCTAATTGCATCTTCATTATCTAAGTTTCCTGTAATTAACTTAACAACAGATCCTAATGGGTTGAGAATACCTCTTTTTGTTCTTGCCGTTGGCAGAATCTGTAATAATCTATCTCTCGAAAGATCTATAAACGAATTAACTTGTACTTCTAAACCCATCAGTTCTCTCCTAGTATCTACATTACTATCAATTATTTGCTTTAATTTACTATATTGCTCTAAATTAACTTCTAATAACAAGTTTATTGACTCTAAATTTATAACCTTAATTATGCTCCAGGAGCTAGTCCTCATCAGAGCTGTACCCATCCGGACTGGAGCTATCCCCGGGCTTCGCTCGAGGTTTTGGATGTTGAGGCTGCATCCCTGATGTGCCAGGGCCATCAGTAATATCACACGCCACCTGTGGAGGTCGTTTGATATTCTTGAGTGCTACTCGGGTAGTTCGCTTTTTAAGTTGTACAGGGACTATATTTTTATCTGGTTTACCTATAACCTTAGCTTTTTCGTACCTGGGCAATTCCTTAGCTTTCCGGGTTCTAGTATCCTTCATAAAAATGGTATCACCTTCCTTAAGTTCTGGTGGGACTTCCCCGCCTTTCTTGTCCCTAACTTTAATTTTATCATTGACTAATTTCTCGCTAACGTATTCATACAGTACTTTTAGTCGTTTTCTATGGTCAATTAGCAATTTCTGCATAAGATTTCGTTCTCTATCTATGTCAAACAGATTTCCGGTGTCTGTATGACCGAAAACTATTTCGAATGGGGTAAATGTTGTTGCGCTATGAATGGTGTTATTGTAGGCCATTATAGCGTATGTCATGACAGATGCCGCATCCTGGTCGCTTTTATCATATTTAGCTAAGCGGTAAATTTCTATGATCGTCGAATGAAATCGTTCTACTATAGCCATTGAATTAGGGTTGTTCGGTGTACTTATGTGTAATTCAATTTTGTATAGGCTCAATAGTTCCTTCATTAGTTCATTATTAAATTCTGCGCCAGAGTCACAACTGATTTTCCTGGGGATACCATACATACTGAAATACTTAATCAAAGCTCTCACGACTTCTGGAGTGCTTCGATTTGGTATGCCTATTGCCTGTCCTAGTTTGCTAAATGCATCTACAGCTGTCAGATAATATTTACCTTCAATAAATAAGAGGTCTATAAATGACTCCTGGAATGGTGATTCCTGACTCTGAGTGAGTTGGATACATGGCTTTATAGGTTTCCTTTCATACTTCATCTTGCGACATTGTTCACATGAATTAATTATCGCGGAAATGGTTTCTTTCATATTACTCCACCAATAATACCTTTTAATTTTGGCTAGAGTTTCGTTTATCCCTCGATGACAAGTTTTTCCTTCGTGATACTTCTTTACTAATTCTCTTATATCATCTTCATCCGTCATGTTCACTAATCGTTCCGTGCATTCTACTAAATTTTGAGTCCCTTTCTTATAAAGTTTCGTAACTACGTGGCTAAAAGTTTTCCTAAACTCCGGTGTCTCAAAATAAATATAGTATTTATTTTTTAAGTCTACATATTCCTTTAAGAATTTGTTAACTAATTCTTCGTTATTAACTGGCATGTGCACGTCAAGAATTTTCTGTTTTTTATTAGAAAGATCGTTGACACAAATATCATTTTTGAACCAAGTATGAACTAAAATCTGTTTAGGTTTCATGTCTATGGCTTCGTTCATGATTGGTATACCTTCGTGTTCCCGGTTGGATACAGAGTGGGCTGTGGCTCCATCATCTGAATCAGATAACTCTATAGTTTCTATCTCTGGTTCAGATTCTGGTCTACTTAGTTTCGCTATTTGTTCAATAAGTGAATCTACGTGTTTTTGTATTTTTTCTTCCTGTTCATCTACATTGACTGCCATTGACTCATTGTCATCGTTTGTTATATTAAGTTTTATACGGGACATTGCGTCGGCGTTCGTGTTTTGATTACCTTTCTTGTAATAGATTTCAAAATCGTATTCCTGTAACCTTAACCGCCATCGCGTGAGCTTACTGTTGGGTTCCTTCAATGAGTATAACCAAGCAAGGGGGCGATGGTCTGTATAGATAAAGAACTTATTTCCGTATAGATAAGGTCTAAAATGTTTTACTCCCTCTAGTACGGCATAAAGCTCCTTTTCTATAGTGCTGTATCTAGCTTGTGTGTCGCTTAAAGTTTTACTATAATACGCTATGGGCTTGTCTGACCCGATCGGTCCTTGGGACAGCACTGCGCCGATTGCGTAATTTGATGCGTCTGTCGTTAGAATAAATGGTTTCTTAAAATCTGGGAATTGTAGCAATGGTGCGTTAGTTAATATCTTCTTGCACAGTTCAAAGCTTTCCTTATATTCGTCATCTAATATAATCTTTTTCCCTTTCTTCAAGCATACAGTCATTGGTCTAGTAATTTTTGCGAAATCTTTTATAAACTTCCTATAATAACCTATAAGCCCTAGAAAACTTTTTATCTCACTCGTGGTTTTCGGAATGGGGTAATTAAGCACAGCATTAATTTTATCGTCATTTGGCTTAAGTCCTTCACTCGTTATGGTATGTCCGAGGTAGAGGACTTCCTTTCTGAGGAAATGGGACTTATCCAACTGGACCTTTAAATTTGTTTCCCTAAATCTGTCAAATACGGCTCTCAGCTTCTTTATGTGTTCCTGGAGACTGTTTGAGAAGATTATAACGTCATCAAGGTATACAAGGCAATGTATTCCTTGAAGTCCTCTCAGGACGTTGTCCATGGCTCTCTGAAACGTGGCAGGAGCGGTTTTTAAGCCAAATGGCATCCTGTGGAACTCGTAGTGCCCGAATGGCGTGCTGAAGCCTGTTTTGGACTTATCTTCGTCATCCACTTCTATCTGGTGGTACCCACTAGCCAGGTCTAACGTGGTGAAATACGTACTTTTTCCCAGCATATCAAACAGGTCGTTTATGTTTGGTAGCGGGTACTTGTCATCAACTGTGATGTCATTAAGACGTCTGTAGTCGATAACCATACGCCACTTCTGTTGTCCCGACATATCCATTTTCTTGGGTACTAAATGGACTGGGGCACTCCACGGAGAGTGTGACTCTTGGATAACGTTATCGTTCAGCATCTTTTCTACTTGTTTTTTAATTTCCTGTGTTTGAACAGGAGGCATCCTGTGTGCCTTAATAAAAATGGGGTCCTCGTTGACCGTACGGATTTTATGCTTAACTTGATTGGTGAAGGATAACGGAATATGTTCGCAATAGAATATGTCTTTATATTCCTCACATAAGTTACTTATGGCGCCTTTTTCCTCACCGTTCAGGTCATCCAATCTCAATTTTGAGAGATTTTCTGACAATAGCCTGTCGGTTGGGGTCGCGTCCTGAGAAAAATTTAAATCAATTTTTTCCTCAGAATACGGCTCGACTTTGAAAGGTGCCGTAATTACTAAAGTCATCCTTTCCAACTTATAATTCTGAATAACAGTTGTAGCGTATCCATTGACACAGCTCACTAGTGCAGTTGGCATCCTAATACCTTCTGTAAACTGTTTAAAGTCCAGTATAGCATCGCCATTTAATAAATTTACCGGTAACTTGACCCTTAGCTCGCTACGAGGAGGTAATTCGAGTGTCTCTCTCATAGGCGGTGTATAAACAATAGGTATTCGTGTTGTATTTGTGTACAACATTTGACTTTTCATGTCAATATTCGCACCTAATTGTTTTAACAGGTCGCTACCTATCAATCCGTCGTATTTATTATCGACACTATATACATAAAACTTGTGCCACTCTAAGCTGTTAAAAATCTTAGGTAGTGGGATGTAAACAACCGTGTCGTGTTTACTACATGCGTGGGTGCTTACCACTTCGAATCTTTCCTGTTGTTTATAGTTATTAAAATATTTCTCTACCTTTTGGGGACTAATAAATGACCTAGTGCTGCCTGTATCAATCATAAAGACGGCCTGTAACTCGGGGACTAAAATATGTGGCAGTCTTCGCATTTTAGTAAAATTTAACTCTATTCTTCTTCTATCGTGGAGGCCATTATGAAAAAATTTTCCGCCTCAGTATAACCATGGGACGGTCCCGGGGTCGGTTCCTGACTTGGCTCGAAATGCGTAGGGTTCTCATCATAATTTTCTGTATAATTAATACGTCTCGAACTAGCCGTTCTCATGGTGACGTCAGTGTTAGCGCCCGACGGTACATTATTACGCGGCGGCACGTGCTGATTTTGCGACGCGAACGGTGAATAACCCGTCTGCTGCTGATTGTGCATATACTGCGGCCTCGATACCGGCTGTTGTTGCCATTGATCGCGCGTATTATTTGAGTTATTATTTTGTGGTCTATTATTTCTACTTTGATGTGAACTACTTGCGGAATTATTAAAATTGTTAGGCGACCTATGATTAATATTCTGTCTTCCTGAATTAGAATTATTGTTGTGGGGAGGTCTATCCTGCCTATTACGAGGTTCGAAACTATTCTGGTTAGCGTTCTGCCTAGTATTTCCTTGGTTCCGGAAGGGACATTTTAGATTATAAACGTTCTGGAGGTTCTGACGTTCCAAAACCACTCGCAACGCGTCTTCTAATCTACGAACTCCCTTGTCATAAATTAATTCGACTAATTTCTGCGGCAAGTTGTACGTAAAGGTATCAAAAGCTAACTGATGGTAAAGTTCGCCTTTGTACCTTCGTGCTTCCGGGTTTGCTACAGTCTCTGTGACCTTCGCAAGTAAAATACCTAAATGGTGTTGAATCCGTTGACAAAACTCTAAATAACTTTCGTCCTTCTGAATAACGAGCCCTTCTAAAGCCAATTTGAGGCCATGCTCGTTCCTATGATCCCCGAACTGCTTGCTAAGAGCTAGCTTGAGGTCATCCCATGTTGTGATGCCCTCCTGTTCGGCTATTACAATCGCTGCTTGTCCTGTCAACCTACTAGTAATGACCTCGAACAGATATCTGTCCTGTTCGGGCTCACCATTATACCTACTAATAACATACTCGCATTTCTTAATATAGACTGGTAATTGTCTTGTATTGCCTTCAAAAAGGGGAATGAGGTTGATAATCGACTGCGGGATCTCCCTAATTCCTTCCATTATTTATAATACAAAGTGATTCACACTCTACAAAAATAAATATGTTTATAAATTACCTATCTAAGGATGTCAATTGAAAGCGGAATTGGACACCTTCAATGACGATATATTAATGTTACTACGGCGTTGTCTAATCCCTAATAACACACATATATTTAATACAAGTGAGGATACGTATAAAAGGAGCAGTAAAGGATGATGAAAAAGATTGACTCACATTCCTCCCGGCTGCTTTCACGAGTCCTCACGGTGGCTGGAACCTTCTGGATTGTTTCCGGTCTGCTGGAGTTGGACAGCGTTCTGGGTCGGCTCGGCTGGTTTACTGCTGCTGCGACAGGTCCTCTTGCGTTCTTAATAAATTTATTTGTTCGGCTTCCCGTTGAAACGTTGAAACGTACGTTGCCCGGCACGATGCGATCGCGAAATATCGGCCACTGGACGTGTCAGGATAACGACGGGAATCCTGTCCTCAGCGCCAATTAAGATACCGGCAGGAGATTTGGTTAAAAAAATATTTATTTATTCGAACAGAGTAACAGCATGAGCTTACAATCAGAAGTATTCTAACTTAAAATTAATTAATCCTAATATTTATACCTAAATTATGCAATTCAGCATTGACGCACGACCTACAAAGGTGTTTGCGATGTGGATGCTGAAATGCAATAATTATTGCTGACAGGGGAGGATTTGGGCGGTGCAGCACCCTTAACTTGCGCGCATCAGTGACGAAATATATAAAGCGTCATGTTTATAAAAGGAGCAAGAAGTTAATCTTTTCCTATCTATTTTTATAGTAGCCATGTTATTATTTTTAGTAATATAAATTGATAGTGGGAAATTATTTTTTCGACAATTTTATATACATTTTGTGTTTCATTTTCAATGCTCCTTTTATGAAATGATAAAAATAATAAAAATTAATGTTATTTTAATATGGGCTAGAGTCCATGATTTTAATACAACGTTTACACGTCAATTTTCGGTTTCTCAAGACGGTTCTTCAAAATGTTGGATTTGGCAACCGCCATTTTTAGGGTTCCTATTGAAAAACGGTTCAAATATTAATACGCATATTATACCAAAACCGCGGTTTTTTTTTTCAAAGTTACTTAAGTATGTATTTCATTTCAAGTGAATTGCGTTGCAGGTTACACCAACAACTAAGTTCAGGTCTTAGGACACAAAATCGCATTTTCGGCACTACGCATATTTTTTGTTCAGGAAAAAAAATCATTTAATTCAAAATGAGACGAATTGTCGTGGAAATTTCGTGCAATTGTTTTTTATATTCACTCATGCTACAAGGTATGGATGAGTGAGATAAAAAAACATTAACTTTACATTATCCTACATTTTAAATTCTATATATAACTCCTTTTATATTAAAGTCTGAAACAAAATTGTTTTTATAACTACTAGATATACCTAGCATAATTACGGTAAAAAAGAACTTACTTATCATCGCATATTTTTTCATAAATATTGAAAACAACGGAACCACCGCTAGTGTCTCCGGTTTGACATTGCCGAGAAAATAATGTTAGTAAACATCGTAATAAACCCTATAATAGGATTTAAACCTTTGAAAAGGAAACTTATACAACGACTTATTGATTAAAAGTCATTTAATAGTATCTAGTAAAATCTTCTTACGAATAGGAATTGCATAATGATCATTTCAGGAAGGAAGTAAAACCAAAGTCCTATTGTGGTGAGATAGCCATATAATAAATACTATTGGTTGTATAACAGTTATTACCATAACACCTATATTGCAACATGTCTTATTATAAGTGGAACTAAAACGAAGACTGTCAAATAACAGTCCTTAGACAGTCATAGAAAAGTCATTTGGTTTTCATAACAGTTACTATCATGACATCCATATAACAGGATGTCATATAATAAACATGCCTAAACCTTTTATACGATGGTCGTATAGAAGGTGTCAATATGACAAAAGTAGTATAATAGTCCTATAAGTGACATAGTATTAATCATTATAAAACCATATTTGATACGACCTTTAAATAACTAAAGGCCATTTTAAATCGTCGGGTAGAGGTCTCACAATATCCCACTATACGATAGTCATATACCTTACGATTTTACGACTAATAGTTGTATAATATGGTCCAGTAAATGTCATAGTACAAACCTTTATAAAACAATATTTTCTGTGAAATTTATATAACTAAAGATCATATTAAGTCGTCGGGTAGAGGTCTCATAATATCACATTATACGATAGTCATATACCTTACGTTTTTACGACTAATAGTTGAAAAATATGGTCCTGTAAATGTCATAGTACAAGCCTTTATAAAACCATATTTTATACGACCTTTATATAACTAAAGATCATATTAAGTCAAGAGTTGTATAATATAGTCCTGTAAAGGTCATAGCATAGACTATTACTCGATGGTCGTATATTTTAGTTGTGTAAACGTTTACTCGACCAAATTACTCAACTAAAGTGTAATACAACTTTTTTGTCCTATAAAACACTACTATGCAACTTAAAGAACTCAAACAAACGTTAAAAAGACGGCTTTAAAACTTATAGTTGTATTATCTTCATTTTATAGGACCCTTTTGCTACTTAGATTTAAGGGTTCAAATCTCTGGGGTTATTCTGATAACACGAAAGATGCTATGGAAGTACCTACTAAATAAAAAAAAACTCTTACCTTTTATGATCACATTTAGCAACACTGACATAACGTCATTAGTCAAAATTGTAATAGAATTTCTTAATTAGAAATGGATGTCCGCTAATAGAAAAAAATAGCAACAGCCAGTTCAACGCCTCGTCATAATCAAACGAATTTTATGAGGAACACTTAATCGATGTACATAATAGTTGAGTAATACTTATGATAACTATCTTTTGTTATCTAGTGATGTAATTTAAGTGTGTAGATATATTATAGGATTCAAAATATAATTATTTCAGTATAACATGGCCAGTTACTGGAGGGTGACAAGTTACTAGCGATTTACCCTACCATAGATCTAATTTTAGAGATAGTATCTGTAAAACTTATGTATAGTCATCATTAATGTAAGTAGACATACGTCATTTAAGAGTAACCATGGTAATTCAGAGAATATAGGATCAAATGTTGAGGTTTATCATCAGTACCCTGGTATATTCGCGACGCAACTTAGACGAGACGACGAGATGACGAGAAGTAATTTGTTGGGTATTCCAACAATTTCAAAGTCTTTAGCAAACTGCAATAACCGATTAACAACTCACACCTGTTGTCTCAAACGCTACTGCAGCCGAATTCAATCGAAAAACTAGATAGGCTGACGAGTTTAATTGAAGGGCGTGCTAGGACAGTGGGCTCAACCGCCTAACACTGACTTTTTACTTACAGCTGTAGGTTTATGATAGTCGCTTTTATCGTACGATAAATAAATGATAATAATAGTGCAAAAGGTACAAATGCTTTATCATTTATCAATCGCGCAATAAATGGGAGCATGGGAAGGCCGCGGCTTAATTCATTTCATATGACCAGTTGCAGCAACCGCATTTAACGGGTTAACAATAAATATATATACAACTACTCTCAACCAACCAATATAATAGCAACCAATATAGTAGCACATATTACAACATTTAGAATTACAGACGGTTGGAAGTAACCGGCCCATACTATAGTCAGCTGGCTGATTTTAAGCGGCAAAATAAAACGCGTTTTGTGTATCTATATGTGTATAGCCCCATTGGATTTATTTTTGTAAGGAGCTTAATTTCGAATTTCCAATCGTTGCCCAAACTGATGCATCTAAAACACGTAGTATATAAAAGGCTAGCTGTAGTAAGAAGCACTACTTTCTCTTATTTTAATCTGGACTGAGACGATCTTGGCCGTTTACTTAACGTGACGACATATTATGCATAATGAATAGAAGGATCGAGACAGTCATCCTAGATCTAACCTAGATCAGAAAGGCGATGTCTTGGAAAAATCTTACTGGAAATCTTTCGGTAAAGTAAAAAAAAAAACGAATCGGGCGATAATAAACAGTGTTCCAATGCCGTAAAGCCTTTGGCTATAATCGCATTGTCAGAGCCGTGTTTCTCATGTAACAAAATGATAACAACAAATCTGAAATTGTTATTATTCGCTACTTAAGGATTGATTTCGAAGGCGCCCGCAACTTCGTTCGCGGAGGAGAAAAAGTCATAACGCCTCTGTTTTTCTTCAGCGTGGTCGGGTAAAAAGTATCATTTAATTATCTGGAGATACCCGTGTACCAAACATAGTTGAAATCCGTTCAGCCGATTTTGCGTGATAAAGCCGCAACGACACATACAAAAAAAAGATCGCTTCAGAGACCTCCGTACCAAATTCCATCCAAATAGCAATTTTAACGCCAGCGTGTTAGTTTAGCAAGGTACTCGATACTCGTGGGCTCGTAGCACATGTTTGAGAAAAGTTTGCACCTCCCTCCTAAGTAGCGCGATAAGATTCAGGCGCAAACTTAACTCAATCAAATGTAGTGGCTACCCCCCATTTCAAAAGTTGATCTTTTATAGCCTATAACCTGGCTGGGAATTTTTTCGACCGAATAGTAGAGTTTGTATCAAAATCTGTTCAGCCGTTTTCACGTGACGCGCGTACAAATAAACAGGCAAACAGATAAACAGACAAAAATTCTAAAAACTGTTGGAACGTGTTCTGTTATCGATTTTAAGTATTATGGCCAATTTTTTTTCTAATATCTTCCATGTACAGACTTTCGACCCTCTTCAGCTTTATTATATGTATATAAGATAGAATAAGGGTACTTTCTTCGTAAAGAGAAAAAAGTCAAGCCTATTATGATTTGATTGATTTAAAGTAGACATAAAATTAATTGATACAAAATCCGCAGGCTATGTAAAGTAGCCTAATACGTGCATAGTGCATCAAATGTTTCTCTACTATATATTGCTTTAAACGAAATCACGAGGAAATACGATGTCTACTGTGCTGTTGTTAATTATTGTTGCATTCCTTACTCAATTAATTATAGCTTGAAACTACATGACAAAGGTATTAAAATGTATTCATTTATCTTCAATGTCACCGGTTGCCCAGCGAACGTCAATGTCCCCCGATTTTGTATGAAAATAGCGGTTTGTCCCGTGGACAATCATGTTTTTTTGCTAGAATATGTTTTTTTGCGAGAGGAAACATATATGTACCCATAGACTGTTTATCTGGCTATGAAAAGTTATTGATATGATCAAATCTACATGTTGTGGTAACTAATAACGACAATAAGACTAAGGGACAGGAAAACGTTTATTGACCCTCATACAACTTTAGTGTATATATTCATCAAATTATTCCTATTCCATTGAAATAGCTTAAATCGAATAGAAACAGATAAATGTGTACTGTGTAAAAAAAAAAACAGTGTGAACATATTTTCGTTATGAAAGACGAAAGCTTTCAAAAATACCTTCGTTAGTGTTGCGAAAGCTAACAGCCTGTTAACTGCAGTTTGTAAGCTCGTTAAGCCTCGTATTTGGCGAGGTACCAAAAGTTGTAATACCTGATTTTGATTGTATAACATTCTAAGTTATAAGAACTTTGCGCTTCATACGTACCATTTATAGTTTATTATTCAAGGGAGATTTGTACACGCGAAACTTGTATGTCAGTAAGTAGGATAATTTTTAGGGTTCCGTGGTCAACAAGAAACCCTTACAGTTTCGCCATGTCCGAACGTCCGGCCGTCTGTCCGCAGCTTACTTGAGATACTCTTAAGGCCCGGCCACGACAACGCGTGACTCGAGGCGTGGCGAGTGAATTCTCTCTTCATTGGGCGGTCAAAACTCTCATCGCAGAGCAGTTAGTTGGTATCACACGTAATGTATAAGGAACTCGCTTGTTGCCCGCACCTCTAGTCGCGTTTCTTCGAGGCCAGCTTTTAGTACAAGGAAGCAGTAATTTGGCATGGATACAATGCATGTGAGGAGCGCCGACAAAATTTAATGGCAAAATAAAATCTTACAGACTACACGTAAAGATGTTTTTTTCTCGTCTAACCCACAGTGTGGTGCATTGTTGGATAGGTGTTTCAAAATATTGCGGTTTATTAAAAAAAAAGATGATGATTAAGGGCGGAAATAAAAATATCGTAGATGTTTGAACGTGCCCCGAAATGCTATGTATAAGTTTGCGATTTGCTATTAGAAAATTTAGTTTTTTTTTAAACCCTCTTAGTCCGCGTTATTGTGCTGGGCATCTACGGAACCCTACATTGCGCATAGCCACGATCGCGACATCCACTTGACTGGTTTTTAATTACATTAGCTACAAATAAGTATATTCGTCCCCGTTTCACCTTGGACAAAACTACTTTCGTATGTCTGTCTATCCGACGAATGTCTATCTATCCGGGAGATGTCCAGCTGTTCTCCTCTTTAGCATTACTAAACGTATCTTATTGTATAACTACGGATTTTTAAATCTGATATTGCTGCTTATATCCGAACTGAGTGCAAATTCTCTTGTCGCGCATCATCAGTCGTCTAGACAACATTCGTCGCGCGTCAAAAAGTCTTGTGTCACTGATGTGCTAGAAGTAGCTCCTACAGTAAAAGATAGAGATCGTCTGGAGACGTGTTCAGTTTTAGGTTAAGCTAAAACTGAATACGTGTTCAGTCTATAGAGCGCTGGCTGACAAACTAAGTGTAGATGCAATCAATACCCACGGTCTTTCACTATCATTCACCGGTTAGGCATGAAAGGAAATTTAGAAAAATCGTACACATACTTACGTTTCCAGTTAAGTTTTCAGCCAATCCCAAATGTCCAAGTAGTTTGTGGATAAGCCATTATTATCGTAAATAAAATTAAAATTCAATCAACAAACAGCGACTTATCAATAAATGTACATGTGTCTAATAAGATCAATGATACAATTTCAAAATTGTGTTTTAATTGAAGTTTATCTTCTGCCCCCGCATCCATCCTGAGGTAAGTATTTAGTAAGGATATCTATACTTAATAAGAATAATGAAGTTATGGTAGATATTTTTTCAAATTTGGGTCCTTAATTTCTTTTTTATTTTAACTGAATAATGTGTTCATGGTTCTATAAAAACGAAATATGATAAAAAAAAATAGTACAAACTTTTCTTTTCGTAGTTCGAACTTTTGTTTTATCAAATTGCGGGGGCTATTTAATACAAATAGAAATATTGACGCATTATTTACATCGTAAGGAACCTTTTCAAAACTATTAAATTTCAAAAATCTCGAAAAGAGGAAGATGTTCCATATTAATAAACACATTTTTATGGCCAATTTTACCAACATTTAATTTACACGAGAGTGGCTACCTCAGTATAACGTTACTCTAACGATTTATTCGATGGTTTACTTCAATTACTCTTCACCACGCTAATCTAGGTATATATAACTTACTCACGCATAGTTGCTTGGTAATGTTGAATGAATGAATTGAATGAAATCCTAATGCATCCAAGTAAGATGGTTTGTCCCATGCTTGAGCATTGGTGCTGCGTATTTTTTAAATCAATTGTTCGGGTAAATACATCAAATTAGAAAAAGTATGGAATTCACTCGGCAGTGACAATGACAATACTAATCTACGTTTAACCGTTTACTCAGCCGAAATCGGCGGTGTAAGATTTTTCTCTAGTTTAGAGATTTTATCCTTAGGTTAATAATTGGTGGAACGTAAAATGTGTTTACTCACGAGTAATTAATGATTTATTATTCGAATAAGACTTATACTACGTTGGTGACATCGACCCTAAATGAACTCGGATCGTCTAATTGCCATACATTATTATTGTTATACTTCAAAAAAGTATCAAAAGATAATTACATTTTCATTACGAGAATCACCGAGGGAACAAGAAATAATGTTAGTATTTAGAAATGTTTATATAGGTAGATGTTTCGTAAACAAACGACTGATGAAATTGGAAACAAGTTTCACATCGCACATCCCACAACTGCTGACTTTATAGCGGACAAGCCAATTAGCTATCCCCGACACGCCTGCACCTATCCGGCACTAGTGGAGCCCACTATCGAAACCGGTTTGTTTAGAGTTAAAGGGTTTCACTTTGTGATGGGTTAGTGGCCTGAGGGGTCGAGTTCTACCGCAGAAAGATGGCCCTTCCGGAGTCTACCTTATACTATGAAAATACTTATGCCTGTGTGGGGGCGTTATTTTATTGTAAGTAGGTACATAGAACTAAGCAAGCTAATTAGCTATCCGCTACCACGCCCAACTTGGGGGGTCCAAAATTAAAACCGGTTTAGAATGTAAAGGTTTAGGTAAGTTTGGTTCTTCTTCACTTTGGGTTGATGGTGGGCTGAAGAATCGAAAATATTTTAATGAAGATGTTGTTTATATTTTGTTCTCATGAGTATTTTATAGACTTACAGAAGAGATATAGTTGGGTAGTTGCATTAGGTCGTCTCTTATGTTATACACATAATTTGACAACTAGTAAATAATACGAAATCGGAAGAACAACATAAGTATTTAGTGTTGGTGTATTTGTGGCGTTTACTTCAACTTTGACAAACTACCTACTTAACCGACTTATACACGTATTAGGGTCGAAGGGGCAAATCATGTAAATTCAAGAGCTGCATTGTACGATGTTTGACTAATAGAGGTACAAACAGGGTAATAAATTAAAGAGATTTTTTAATGTTCTTGTGTCAGGAAAAGACAATTTGCAAATAGTGGGGTGAATATGAAGTTGTGTGAACAAGATAAATTGCTGTGTTTGTATATAAACATGCAGTTAACTTTACAACAAGACGTCGAGTGCACGCCACATTACGTTCAGAAACACAGAAACTCTCACATGAGGAGGAATCTGCTTTAGGAATTCGTATGAAACGTGTTGTGATTTCTAATTTTCTTTGATTACGTTGTAAATAACCCGCATTGGCATGCTATTTATTTTAGGTGCAACTCGTGAGTGACGAAAACCATTGTTGGTTACATATGATTATATACTAGTACTTTTTGCGAGTTTTGAGGTTGCTAATATAATTTTATCTATACCCATATAGTAAATTCTCTTCAATGCAAGTGTGCTTTCAAAAAATCTTTGCGCGAACTCTTTGTTAGCAGAACTGCAATATCTTAGCTTCTCTGATTAGCTTGTTTTGTCTGAATTTATTTATATATATAGGTATTTATTATATGAATATGTATGTATCTAAGTATTTATCTTCATAAATTATGTCTGTAAATTAGTTGCACCACCCACAATTTATCTGCTTTGCCTCAAGGTTGACTGGTAGAATATGCCCTATGGCATTAAGTCCGCCTTTTGTACAATAAGTTTTTCTTTTGTGCAATAAAGATTAAATAAATAAATAAATGAAATGCTAAATTTAAGATTCTGTAACTGTATAATATATGATGTAGGAGCCGGGTTGTCTCCTGGTAAACATATTTCCGGGCTCTGGCTGGTTGGCCATTGAAACATATGAAAGAGGATTTAATATATAACTATCATACCAACATAACCACACTAGTAATTTAAGACCTCTCATTATGTATCAGTTGCCGAAACTTCCAAGATTTAAAAAAACATTCTTAGCTTACTTTGACGTTACAACTGCTTATAAAAACTATAAACCTAATTTAAAAAAACTCAACTTTATCTGAACTGAATCTGTAATAAGGTTTCGTTCGTCTTCGAAATTGGTACCGTACGTTCAGTGATCAGTCACTCCCTATCGCCTTAATGACGGTATTATCCTTCGCTGTCTGAAACAAGATCGCTACGTGATGAAACTATATTGGGTAACCACCTTATTGTCGGAGCCATACTATTATCACATTAGTATGTCTTATATAAAACTATCTAACCAATACATGAGGTACAGTAAAACCAAAGTATTCATAGTACTTGGCTGTTTATTGCTGTCCCTCTCTTACTCGCACTTGACAATATATATTTGTCACTCGTATTCTATAGAAGACGAAAAGTGCCGAGTACTAGTCATCTGGTTTTCAAAAATAGTTTTTGAAATGTTTCAGCCATCAGATACTGAAACGGTAAAAACTCCCAGAACACCTAGGAAAAAGCTGATGGTCTTCAAACTATTGAACGAGTTATTATTAAATCATACCTTAGAATATCCTCGATTAGGTCTAGCTTACAAATAAAAAAAAACTGTATCAACCAGGGTTCTACCGTTTGTTGCTACGATGCCACCGACATATACACAGATACGTGTGCGTAAAACTTGTATTATAAATTATAATATATAATAATATTCAGGGTTGAACTAGTGGCGTATTGCAATATTCAATTCTGCCTTTAAATTATAAACATTATTTTAGACAAACAACCGAGCTCGATTCTCAACCACTTCCGCAGATGAGTATTAGTGTGTGTAAAACTAAATTTTAACAAGTTTTTATTTAGTAGGTTTTATTTAGTAGGTAGGAACATAAGTTGTGGTTTTAAGATTTAGAAACCTTTCTCAACCACTTCCTGGTATGATGATGAAGCTGGAAGGTGGTCATAGTATCTCCGTAATAAAATAACGCAATCCATCCGAGTTTGAGCTGTTTACAATCGTCTTGGTAAGTAGTTGACGGATGTTCTAAAAATTTACGTTGTGAATAAAACTTGTCATGAAAATGATTATTTCGACAGAAACTTATTAGTTTAAATTGAGCGATATATACCTAAGTGGTTTAATGTCGACTTACTTCTCTGAGTTATACTCAAAGAGCCTCTTCAATCCACATCACCATCAATACCATCATCCATCACACAGTAAACAGTTAACGACGGAGGCTTATCTTAACATTTTCGTGGTACAAGATACGTTTTCCCCACGGCTTGATCCAGATGGAGGATTTTTTCTTATCCTTTGAGAACTGTGTATCTTGCCTGTATTTTTTTTACGGTAATGTTCTTAAATGTGTTGCATTACTTGCGTTACTCTGTTATTGTATCTTGAAAAAGTAGATAACGTTTAAGCGGGCAATTTTCAATACAACGTATTATGTGTAGTATGGAAAGAATCTATGGGACCCGGAGGAAAACTTCCTTAAATTCTTAAGATAGCTCTTTACACGAATAACTGCATTCACAGAATTTGTAAAAATCTTAACTGAATTGAATTAACAAAAGACATTAAATCTAGATACGTGGCAGTTTGTCCAGCCAAGTTCAAGGGAAAAAGGAACTGGCGACGCATCAGCCGTGTGTAATATTACACACGGCTGATGCAAAGGTAGAAATAACAAGACGCAAAAATAATATAAGTAATTGAATGTACCTTTGGCATTTTTTATTCACCTGGATAATAAAATTGATATCGCACCATCAAATTTTCGCGCAAATCAGCAATAGGTCGATTAAGAAATTAATTGGTTTGGTTCCACAAAGCTCTACTTAAGTGTGATTGAGTATGGGCGTGTGTGTTGTCTGTCTACTGTGACACGAACCCATCGGCTTGTGGCTTGTGTACCGTCGGCATTGATTTAGGTTTCAAAATTAGTACTCAAATTCTGAGCCCAACTAGTCATTTACTCCAATGTTTGAGCTGGCCTTCGCGTTAAAGGTTAATAGATTAGAAGGGTTCAGTCACAGGGACATGCCGGGACATGCTTTGCGTGTATTCGACATTATCTTTGTGAATCAGTACATCGAACAAAACCGCGACACTCGACACTTTGTTCTGCAACATTATTGTCACTATCTTTCCTTTCAATACAATGGGAGAAAGGCGGGTGACTCTGAGTCGCATGACAAGCGGTTGCAGTTGCGTTTGTTCAGCGGGTCATCATTCGGCGTGATGTTGAAGCATACAGCATATCGGAGAAGTAGCGTAATAAATTGGAAGTTTCTCTGAGGTTTGACTAAAGCCTCAGTGTCTAAGTTGAATACTTATTTACTTTATAGATTTAAACTTGATACGAGAATATGACACTTGGAATGGTGTTTCTAACATAATATCAACCTTATCTCTTATTTATAGATCTGTATCTCCGAAAGAGCGAGGCGTCTTTAAGTTAATATAGCAAAATAAAATTATCATTATGATTATAGCATCGTAAGTCAAATCTAGAATGAGAGTCTCCCACATACGTACGCGCATACTTAGTGCCTTTACAGGTCTTAATCCATGCCGTTGCCAGATCTATGAATTAGAGATAAGGTTGATTTTATGATAGAAACACCATTTCAAGTGTCATATTCTCGTTAATGTAATATTTGATTTTATGTACAAATCTATGAATTTTGAATTTTAACACGTGTTTCTTTTTTGCGGGTAAGGAATAAACATAATCCTTTGTAACACTTTTTCATTGTACGAAGCTATTTAAGTAAATATTAGCAGGAACATTTTTTACCTTAAAGGAAGAATTTTAGTAAGCCTGTATTTTTATGGAGAAGATGATTTAGTATTTCATAAGACACATTATCAACTTTTTTTGATAAATTATCCACCATTTTTGATAAAACAGGCTAGCTTATCCTGCATCGGTTTTAGAGTTTATTTGTTGCGTAATCTTTATTTGCTCTTAAATAACCCCTTTTGTGAGTTTTAGCTTGTCGAGCCCTTACTGTTTGACTTAGATGGTAATTATTGTCACGAAAGTTGATCCAATACGATCATGTATGCCGTTGCTCGGTTGATTCGATCGATTCCCACCGGAGGCAACGGGATTGTTGATCTGTGAGTGCCTCGGTGCTTTGTTTCCCCACTACTGGAATAGCTTTTCACATCATACATTACATTAACAATGCGTGTCATCCCCAGCAGCAATCGGCATTACTAGTATGAAAAAGTCAATTTATAGCAGGAAAAAATTTAGTTTTAATTGTTTTCTAACGGCTCAAGATAGACGTGATCTAGCTTTTCTGATGAGTTAATAATGGATACGTTTTGACCATGATATAATATGATATAAGATGGACCGAAAAAGAAATTTTCTGTTCTGTTTCCGCGATTATTTCTTTTTTAAAACAATTACATTACACAAATTGTACCTTTGGCAGCGAAAAAAATAAATAAATATTAGTCTATTCCGTGAACACGAAAGCTGTAAAGATTCCGAAGCGTCGGGAACTCAAATGACATAAAAACTATACGCGACATAATACGTTTAAATTGTTTTATTATAAAATAAATAATTTAGCACAAAGGCTCAGAATCTGCAGTCAGTATTCAATATCTTATTTACATCGAATAACAAAAAAAAAATATTGGGAAAAAGAAAAATACTGATTATTTTTGGAATGAATGATAAATATAACAGCCACTTTGTACCCGAGCGCTTTAAGAAGGCCATTACTTACGGGCCCAGTTAGCTGTGAACGTTCTGTTTAAACTCAAACGGCGTGGATAAGAATTGTTTACCTGCCGCCGTGCAATCTAAGGCTGTATTAAGTCGTAAATTATTGAGAGGACAAGCCTACCAGCCGGAAATTTACTGAATATAATACAATCACAGATTTTTTTTTGATTTTCTGTTCTAGGGCTCCGTGCATTTAAGGAAAAAACAGAATTCTTATAGGATTTATCATCAGTGGGACTCGAATGTCTCTATAATCAAAGAATCAAATTGTCTTTATTTGCAAGAATACGGTTACGGGGTCTTAAGTCTACAATTGTACATGCGTATTCAACCTGCATGCAGGTGTGCAAATTATACTCGTATTACATTTCATCAAATCATTAATATCAAATCAAAGTAAGTCAAATTAAATACAATTAATAATGTTAAATACTGTTGCTTATGCTATACTTCCATTATGTCATGATAGATATTCCTTAATACTGTAAAAACAATTTTGTTGCAGCCATTTCGTCAATTTACGCTTAAATACAAATTTATTTTCTAATTTAATTTCATCAGGCAAATTATTATAATTGAGTGTGCACATATTAAAACTATTCTTCTTATATATGGAAGTGTGACAGGGAGGCTGATACAATAGGTTCCTATATTGAGCTCTTGTATGTCTATCATTGGTATTGGAACGAAGAGTAAAGTAGTGTGGATTATCCTTGACAAATAGACACGCACTTTTTATGTATAGATATGGAAGCGGGAGTAAATTAAACTTAGTAAACAAAGGTTTACAGCTTTCAAGATACCAAGCATTATCTAGAGCACGAACACACCTTTTTTGGAGTCTGAAGGCTCTCTCAATGTCTTCTGAATTACCCCACAGCAATCACCCATAGTTTAATACGGAGGACACATAGCCATGATATGCTGTGAGCGCTGCTTCAACCGATACTGTTTGCCTCAGTCGATTCAGTGCAAAAACAAATCAAACCAGTTTTTTACAGACGTGGTCTACATGTTGTTACCAATTTAAATGGTGGTCAATTTTATTATTTTTATATTATGAAAAGGGAATCAATATAACATACTTCTAGGTAAAAAATATTTTTCTAAGAAAATGCAAGCTTAGGATAGCAAGCAAAGATAACTAGCTAGCAGCGTCACACATCACATTCCTACTGCCATTTCAGCAAGTTTATAAGGGAAAAGAACATGATATGAAGATTATAGGCAGTGCACGTGTGATGTCACTCAAGTCGCAATCACAAAAGTATGGAGAAACCAGTATTTTCTTTTTTGGCTGTTGTATAATGCGATTAGTTGTATATAGTATACATATTTGTGTAAGTTTGTGTACCTACGTATAATAATCTATCTATCTATCTATTTATCAGCCACGTCCACTGTTTTTCTATTGCTCGCCACAAGATGCGATCCTGCGCAGACCACAACCACCGACTCCCCGCGACCTTTATGAGGTCATCCGTCCACCTCGTCAGGGGCCGTTCTACGCTGTGTTTTCCTATGTGTGGTCTCCACCTCAAGACTTTACTGCCCCAACGGCCATCCGTTCACCGGGCTACATGGCCCGCCCATTGCCACTTCAACGTGTCATCCTGTGAGCTACGTCAGTTACTTTGGTTGGTGGAAAGGGGCTCGGGGTTTCTCTTCGTAATAGAACCATAAATTAAAATACCCGCAGAAGAACTAAAGTAACACATAACTACGTTACGTATATCAATATCACAGACTACTATACTAGAACAGACACACAACGTCGAACAACAAAATTGAACGTCACTAACTCTGGCTATACAACTGGCTATATTGTTTTCCCTGGTTCTCCGCCAGATGGCAATAACGAGATCGTGCGCACATTAATAGTGAAGAATTGGGGATACGATAACTAGGACATCACAGGGTCGGCAGATGGCGCTTAATCCCAACTTATGAATGGTTCGACGCGAACGAAGCTTTGGAAATGGCTACCTATTTTTATTATTACACGTAACACACACGTTACACGTAAGTCTCGCAGAAAAGTGATGCGTCGCTTTCGAGCCCAGTCCACGTACATGAAAGAAAAGTTTGTTTTGGTTTGACTTGGTGCTTAGGGGGAGTCGGATATACTTACTTCAGTATTATTTTACTATCCTTGGATGGACAAATTCTTAAGTATCGATATCGCCAGTAATAAAACTGGTGATGGCTGATGCGACTATAAACACACAATAGGTACATACAGAGCCATATCAAATCAAATCAAATCAACTACTTAAGAACATAGAATATCAATATTTTTCGATTCGTGGGTTTTCAAGTATAGCCTGTTTAATTGGGATGTTGGCTGTAGGTATTGTGACTGGCTAAAATAAAAATAAAAAATTTGCGCAATGGTAGTTACCATGACAGAAATCGTAAACAATTTTTATTTCTTTTTTGTTTCTAGTTTGGTCTTATATGGTCTTATCAATTTACTCAACTACCACACACAGGAAACAGGATGATTTATACTATGCAATTTATTTAAACTACAAAGAGATAGTTTCGCAGATTTCAAAATTCGCGCTCCGCGCCGTGCCGCGCTGGTCGCTTACCGATCGAATACAAATTAAAACCTATTCTCTCTCACCGCTGAGTTCCAGATTTAAGATTTAAAACCACGAAAGATGAACTAAAATGATATCAAGTTTATAAAAAATCATCATTTATATTTATTTTAAGCTACAGCTAGTAAGTTATTAGTTTGTTACGAACTTAGGTACTATTTGAGTTTATAAAATTAATTTGTTCTATTATTTTGGAACAAAAGAATAGTATAATTTATATACTCGTAGTCAAAAATTACAATTTAAGAATGAAAGTGACTTAGAAAAATTTAGAACAAGCAAGATTTCGGGTCGTCCGTATCCAATTCACGTATTCACGACAATAGGGAATATGCATGAATTTATATTTTTGCTTTATTAAAAGCTCATTCATGTAACAAACAGTATATAAAAATATTTTTTCGAATAGCTATAAAAATAACCAAGATATAAGCCATCAAACATTTAATTCTATCTCTCTCTTGCAAAACAGAATTTAATATGGAGTTTATTTATATGGCCGGAGTGCACTGTGACGTACAGTGCATATCGAACCTCTCTGTCTAATAACTAGTTTAAAATGCCTATATTATGCGTATTTCTTGGCCGATTTCAATTTTAAGTTCACATATTGAAATCGTTTTTACGGTATTTTGATATGTAGTTAAGAAAAGCGATTAAAATATTCATACATGTAACCTATTGTAAATACGATTAAACCGTGACGTTTGTGATTTTACCTTATCTATATTAAACTAACAAAAATATAACAAAGTACTGCTACTAGTAAACTAAAAGTAGGTACCGTAAACGGGGGTCAATAGACAAGAACAGATTTTTATAAGAACGCATATTTTCATAAAGTGCTTCTTTTCTGCATACTTGCGAAGAAATCCAAGGGTGAAGTGAAGTCTCCAATTCACATTGGGCCAGCGCGGAGACTAAATTCCATTCCCTCACATGCAAGAGAGGAGGCCTATGCCCAGCAGTGGGACGTATATACACGGTGCCCGCGAGGAATGGATTTTAACCACGCATTCCTTAGGTCATTAGAAGCAAAAACTGTTATATGATGAATCCCAGGCAATTCCGGCTTAGCTTTAAAGATATTATCAATTTTCATGTTAACAATTTATTGTGATTACTGTACTGTGAGTACAGTAAGCTTTTTTATCGCGACGTTGCCACATATGTTGCCTAGTTTCGCATCGTTATTGACAGACTTCAAAGTGACAGCTACTACTCTCTAAACTCATCCTTTTTTTTGGAAAAACAAATCGTTACCATTTTATTGAAAGGGATGATTTTCATAGATAAGCGAAAGCAAAAATAAAATATTCAATTTTTATGTACAAAAATCGACTTAACTAGATTATGTTTCTTTTTTGCTGAATTTGACCAGGTTTCATATTAATTTTTTTACTCGTAATGGCCTCAGGAATGCGTGGTTATAAAATCTTTCCCATTCCTCGCGGGCACCGTGTATAGGCTGATGATGATGATGTGCTTCTTTTCGTTGGCAAAGTATAGAAAAAACCTACTAAACCATAGCTTTTACTACTTTTTCCTTTTTTATAATATAAAATAAGTGCAGATTAATGCGCCGAAAAGCCAATAAAAAACGATGTGTACTGCTTGAGTGAGACGAGTATTACAGACTGCGATGGGACAGCGATGTTTTACTATTTCGACCAATCACTAAAATGTAAGTATGAAATCGGCAGGCCCGCCGCCGCGTGGCCTTGAACGATGCTGCCTTGAGGGGCTACTCTGAAATTCGATATTCAAAGTTCGTATCACGCCATTCAAATTCAGTTTAACATGAGAGCGAGAGGGATGGCGCGATACCAACTTCGAATATCGAATTTCAGAATAGCCCCTCTGCCCCCGGTTGATGCGATTTTCTTACAAACTTTTTGTCATCGTCATCTATACTATTCTGTACATCCATGCTAATATTATAAATGCGAAAGTGTGTTTGTCGGTCTGTCTGTCTGTCTGTCTGTCTATCTGTTACCTCTTCACGCTTAAACCGCTGAACCGATTTGGATGAAATTTGGTATGGAGATAGTTTGAGTCCCAGGGAAGGACATATGCTACTTTTTATCCCGGAAAAATATTCGCGATAAACGAATTTAAGGCGGACGAAGTCGCGGGCAGTAGCTAGATGAAGATATTTTCGTAACGGACTATTTGGAGGTCACTAAAAGAAAAATATATTTTTTAGATTTTTTATATGTTTGTATGTGTTGTTTTAGCTTCATCACGCAAAATCGGCTAAACGGGTTTCAATTATTTTTGGTACACGAATAGCTGAGTATCTCCGGATAGGATACTTTTTACCCCACTAGGTACGCTGAAGAAAAAACGAAGGGTTAAGTATGACTTTTTCTCCTCCGCGAACGAAGTTGCGGGCGCCTTCTAGTTAAGTATAAAATTAAATTCCGTATCGTCAACTGATATCTTATTTACCTTAGTTTTGATATTGGCAACTGATTGCAATCAATCAGCTTAGTCCGCCCATGAAAACGTGGCAAAGAGTACCTACGAGTACTTAAAATCTTGCCAAAATAATGAAAATTTGATAGGTATTCTTGACTCTGCAGATTTTTCACTGCTCGTATTGCAAAACTTGTTGAATTAATTGCCAACAGATTGAGACTAGGTTAACTACTCGTAAACTCGTTATGTATCTACTTATTATATACTTACCTACTCGTATTTTTGCTATCAAAATAATAATAAGCATTTTATCATTCAAAATACGCTTAATATATGTACCTAGGTCCATTATATCGCTAATTCAATACATTTATAATGATCTGTTTTCAAATATTATTTACAATGTCATTTTAAACTCCGGCGCGCGCCACGTCGCCGCTTGCCGCGACGCGCGAAATTTGAAATTAGCTAATTTTTAAATAAATTGCACAATAAAAGTCTTATTAAAATTAACTTAAAATAAATAAAACTTTTTACAGTGTATCACGATTAAATCAATTGATTAGATTATTTAATAGCGAAATTAAGGATTTTCATGCAATAATAGTAAAGTTGTGAAGAAAAAAGGAAATAAATTCTTCAGCACAGTTCTTATTTTATTTTTTGTTACATATTCAACTAGTTACGACAAACTCATAGAAAATCATTTTACCCACGTCCAAATTGTATCATTCAATTTATAACGACTGCGTTTTATCTCGTGGTTCCATAAAAGTATTTTTATTACATTTTCTGTAACAGTATTATTAAATAGTTATCAGCACACAGTAATTAACATTTCGGACATCCATTCTATATTTAATGCATATAAAAAATATAAATACGACATATCATTCTGAAATTTGTTATTTATAAATAGTTAAATAGACATTATTTATTCACTAAACAAAAGCCAAGCACTTTTGAATTATCAAAACTTGTCAATACACGGTCCACTACTGGCCTATTTATGTATTGTATTGTTACGAAACGCGTGCTGTTTACCGTACTTGTACCTCGAAGTAGACCATCATGGAGACGGGGTAAGATATTATGTTATGTATGCCGTCCTTTTCTTATGTACATCTTTCGAAGATAATGGCATGCGTGTCTCGACCAGTTTCGGCTAATGTCTACAATCTTAAGCTTAGTTTTCAGATCAAGCGCCATCTAGTGTCGCTACTGTAAACAAATATGAGAGGTCCAAAGCTCGCGCGGAGCTTGAATTGGCATGTTGAAAATCTTTTTTTAATGGTTTTTGTTTTAATTAGAATTATGCATATAATTAGTGTTAATGTGGATGTTTATTCGTAAAATATACAATTTTTTATGTTAGGTCCCATATTTCTCTTAAATTCAATATATTTATGTTGTTTAATTTGAAATTGTTACTTATGGCGCTATCTATTGGTGATTGTTAGCACTAAAAATATCTGTTAGAGAATGGGAGCCCCTGCGTATATCTATTTCTCTTTAATTTTCTTAGATTACAGGCCCTGCCTGCATTCATATAAATGTTTCTGTTTAGCCTAATAGTTGACTGGTAGAGAATGCCTTTTGGCATTAAGTCCGCCATTTGTAACTTTTTTGATTGTGTCTAAATTAAGTCTCAATAAATAAATATACTTAGAAGTTATTTTATCTATATTTCTCTTTTTTGGCACAGTGTAATATTTATACGTTTGTTTAAAACAGTAATTAAGATAAGATAAGATCATTTTATTTCACGATAAAACCTACAATACAAATTTGCTTATGTCGAAATTATACGGATTTATATCATGATCGTTAAAATATAAGGAATATTGAAAAAAAAATAATGTACATAATGTCAAAACAAGATGAAATCGTAAGAAAAAACAATAAGAAAATATCAACTAACTAGGATTATGAAAAATAAACGTATTGCATCTTTCTTATTGGACGATGAAAAAGCGTGCTCGTCTGTAGTTTTCAAGTTTTTGTTTTATTTTATCTGATCAAATACAAGTCCACATTTTTATTTTATTTCTTAGACTATACGTACATGAGAAATAATCGCAGCCTAGATCGCGTAAGAGCTGGCAGGCGGCGGGGGATTACACGGACATATCTAGGTCTCGATAAGTAATCCAACAATATTTCCCGAAGACATCCCAACAACGCTGTTACTCTATATAAACCATTTTCAATACAACAAATGTATGGAGAATGACCGACTAGGTATAATAACGCCATCTAGTTTCGCTGCAAATTAATTTAAAGTAATTCTTTACAGACAGTAAATCTCTAAATAATAGTACATTACTGCAGGCGCCGGGAAAGAAGGGCTTGCCGGGTGAGTAGGTATAAACGTCCGACCGTAGGGTGGCCGGTTAGTGATACGAAGCCGGCAAGCACTTTTCACGGCCAGAGGCATGTATAGTGCTTTTCTCAAATATATGCAAAGAAATAAAAAAAAACACCACCCAAAAAACAACACGACAAAAGTTTTTGAAATTTTCCCTTCAATCCCAATGTGTTTTTTTTTACGTACGTCGTCCGTACTTCGCGTGTGTAGTGTTCGAGTAGACCCTATTAGGGCTGCTATACACAACCTTTATACTAAGAATCTTTATTTCTAAAATAAATGCAGAGGATTTAAAATATTCTCTATGGTCGTTGGTGACTTACCTACAGACAATATTTCATCATTATCATCATCATCATCATCATCATCATCATCATCATCATCATCATCATTAACAACATCATCTTCAGCATCATCACCACCAGTAACTGATTATGTGCCTTTGCTGTGTGAACATAGAAAACTCGGCAAATATAAGTATTACTTAGTAGTAGTTTTGACGAGTTGGTTTGAAATTATAGTAAAACTTATATTCAGCAAATTTATTGTCGTAACTGGCGTAAAGTATTTACCCGCAGTTATAATTTTATTTCCCGTTACATTTTAACTTTCAACACCTATTCTCTCACAATTTATAATTTAAGGTGCCGAGCAATGAACAAAGTTCTAAACATGAACTGATTCTGGAAGTTGTTTAACAATTCATATTATGTACATAGGAACTAGTGAATTTATGAGTTCTGTTTCGAAATATTCATATTTCACATAAAGGGGTGGCTGCCTCCTAATAAATAATTATTGGTAATGTGGGAGGCCTCGGATTTATAAGCGGCACCCGCCATAGTTTGCACGCTTACATATTTATGTAAATGGTCCTTAAGATGTTAGTAAACAAAACACAGATCTATATCAAGATAGAAGGAAAGAGTGTATGTACCTCGTGTGGCGAAAACTCGCTCCGACAACGGACTTGCTCACCGCGAACATCAGTCTGCTCCCAACCGCGGTCTGCGTGCGACGTCAGGTTTAAAAAACAAATTGACTCGTTGTTCAATAATTTACCGTTCAAATACTACCAATAAAGTTGGAGCTGTTAATCATGGTATTTCCTTTCATCGGTAAGTACTATTTGTCCCAAAATATGTGTGATTAATTAAAAAAAAAAAATATTATTATTTTCGTCAAAACAGTAGCGGGCGATTGTGTGTCCAACGCTAGTTTTCCATTGCGGCTTTAATTTGACAAGCCAGACTTGGCGTGCGTTCAAAACCAGCGATGTAAAAATATGCTATTCAAATAGTCGATTTACGTTCAAGGTCGATTTCTCATTTTTTCTGTCAAAAGTAAGAATACTGCTGTACCCCAGTGCTGTAGACTGCGATTTTCTTACTTGCTTAAAATCGATTTTGAAAGCAGAGAAAATGATAATTACTTTTTTATATTAATATGTAACTATATAATGTAGGTACGCAGTGCAAAGCAAATATTATTAACAAGCAGGTTATGGTTACTTCTATATTGCATTTTTTTTTCAGTCTTCCGAATAATCCTCGTATTAAAAAAAAACATTCCCTCGAATTGAGAACCTCCTCCTTTTTTTGGAAGTCGGTTAAAAATAAATGTATCGAAGTGAAGCAACTGGTCGTAAAAAATGATTTCCTACAAAAATCAGCCGGATTTGTTCTATACATTCACAAATACACTTTTACTGGCCCACCAAAGTACCGACGACTAATCAGTACAGCTAATCCGACTATTGATGTAGTGATGATGTCAAATGATGAAAAGGTACACATTTACATAAATCTAAATATTATTTTAAAAAATGTGCGTGCGTGCGTGCGTGGTATATTTTATCGTAATAATATTACAATTTTTGCAACAGATAAAAGGTACAGTAGATAGTAGGTACTGACAAATGTAACGCAATTTATTGGTTAGGTAGCCTACCTACCTACATTTATATTTTTCGATTTGAAATTCTGAGATTTCTTTCTTTTCCTCTGTCGAAAATAATTATCATTTCCTCTGTCGGTTCTAATCGATATTTTAAATCGATAAAAATGCACCTACAATAACTTGAGTAATATAATTGAATGACAATTATGTACGAGTAAATTGTTTGTCATCACACGGATAAAGGTACTTTAAGTACTTCTTTTCACAACGAAGACGAACATCAGATGCACAAAAATATATAGAAAAATATTTCAGTGGTCCGATGGTGCTTCTAATGTTGTTATCCGACTGTTTTTGTTTGTGACTGACAGCGGTGGGGCCGCGGCGCGGTGTGGTGGGGGTAGCTCTGTGTAGAATAAGTGCCGTGTTCTAATCGATCTGTGAATCGATGCTTTTGAATTGTTTTCTCGCGGCTTATATTTCCCATCACTAAATTACATTCGTGGCGTCAAAGTACCTACGCAAAATGTTACACGCTCGGTTCTCATATAAATCGACGAACTCTTTCCTTCTATCTTGATATTGTTCTGTGAAACAAATAGATGAAAAAGGTCTAAACCGTCAACTGCAAAAGGCCAACTTTGAACAATACAGCTATTTAATTACGTATTTTGGAGATATAAAAAAGAATTATGATTTCATGAATAGCTCTTTATGTCAATTTAAAAGCATTGCCAGATTATAAATCATCATCAGAATTCACACTGACATCTCCACCTACCACTTCCCAAGAAGAAGTGAATGCTTCACTTTCATCCAGATTTCTTTCTTCAATAAGTCCTCCTATTTGCAGAGGTACCTTTAAACTAACATTTCGATAAGGCAATGGCAAGTACACAGTTATCTTGACAAAGTATTCTCTGGCAATTAGTTGGGAATTTTCAATAGAATTCACATCTTTAGGTATTGGTATTTCCACATCAAACGTTCGAGTCTGTCCGCTTTTTACTCTTACTGTGTTTATATCAGTAATCACTTCTTCAGAAAATTTCGAGTCGTAATACCCTCTGGGTAAATAAGTAACTTCAACTAGTTTGCTTTCCACGCTCTTAAAATGAACATTCGTGTCATTAAATATTTCGTAAACTAAATTAACATTACTACCAGGTGAGGCGACAGGATTATTAATAGTTGCTTTTATAGTAACAAGGCTATCTCTTAATAATTGTATTAATTTTCTTTGCTTATCGTAAATCCTTGGTTCAGTTGACAGTCGCGGATTTACACCAGGACTTACATTAATTGTCATAATAAAACGCTCGTTACCTTCAGGGCCTTCGAATTTCATTCGTAAATAATAACTAATCCTGCATCGTACCGTGTAATAACCAGCACTTTTGACAAAATCTAGTGTCGGCGGTATATTCAGGGGTAGTTGAAAGTGGAACTGGGTTTCGTATCTACCAATAGGTAGAACATGCCCTCTGTTGTCATTGAGGACTATTATATCTTCATTTACGTATCCTTCTTCATCTTTTATCAGCCCATCTGCTTCCTCTTTCTTCCTAAGGTTGTGCACATCTAGGTGTCCTCTTCCCTTTAACGAAACTGTAATCTTCGTAAAAACTTTATCTTCTTCTAGAGTGTACCTGGCTGCGCCCGAGACTACGCTGCCAGTAACAAAGTTTCCATCGACTGGTTTCCGCAAATTAATATCACAGTAGATCCCCATTGCAATTAGAAGGCCCAGGGCAGACGGATTGGCCCCGAGTTTGCTCAAGAAGGTGTATTTAATGGCCTTTTCTTCCGTCCTTTATTTTAAGGGGCTCCTGAAATTAGATTAAATATTAAGGTGAATTTTGAATCAGAGTAAATAATTGTTTTGATTTGACGGTAAAGTGCTTTCCTACCAAGAAAGTATTTTGGGAAAATGAATATCGTGCGTAACTAGCACCATCTGATATGGACTCAAAAGTTGACTAAAAATATATTGCACAATATAATCCGTTAAATTGTTTTATTTCAATATATTGCACTACCAAATTGGTCACCGACTGAACTTATAAAAGTTCGGTTTGTTGTTGTTATCCATATCTACTCCGAGTACCCATGAAGTTAGTTGTTGTATGATTCAGATAGCCTGCACGACATTTCTATGTGTCGTTTAAGTTAGTACATCTATGTCATTGTTATCATCTATGTTAGTGCGTCAGCGGATACTTGTGTATGACGCCATACCCAGTCAACGATACAATACTGCAAAACACATTCGCATTGCAACCATTAATTTTGGTAAGCTCGTAACACGATGTAACGTTTAGTAAGAATGAAAACCTTAGTCTCATGTTATAGTCTGGCTATAATATATTTACCCCACCAATTTTAATTGTTTTATCTGTGCTTTGGTATATGGCAACACTGAATATAGGGCACTAAATAGTCTTAGGAATAATAAATAAGTCACTAACACCACATAATATATTCTCAGTGCACTTAAGAGGCATCTAAAAGCTACTTAGCTTCACTTGAACATTATCTTAACAAAAACCATATGGTGTTATTCAAAAGTACTAAGGTTGGTTAATCTTACCAGCCAAAGACTTAATGCAATGTAAACATTGCCGCTTTTCAGCGATAATCGCTTCTTGCTGTTGCTTTACAGCATCGAAGTTAATGATCATGCGGAAAAGCAGTTCTCGCTGACCACTTTTATATGGTTTTCCTATAATTAAACCTTTATTTTTTTTAAACCAACGCACGTAAAGATAAATTGTTTCATAGGGCACATAAACAACTTGACGTCTGTGACAGATACAAAACATTGCCATATTCAGTTTTTCTATATTTGACAGTTCATTTGCTTGGAAGAAATAAAATGGTCCGACTCTATAAGATTGTATACGGATACGCCAGGTTTAATGAGATTGGTAAAAGACGTGACGTGAAATTTATTTCTGAACTCCACTATTGAAGCTAGGTTTAGAGCGGATGACGTCTATTGAGCATATAAAATGAGTTTTAAAAGTTCGTACTGGTACGAAGCTATGTCTAATTATAACGCCTTTTACGGTTTGAAAAAATGTTTCAATTAGTTCAGAATTATACAGACCGACAAAATGTACGTTTATGACTGGGAACGTATGGCTGTAAACGTTTGTCCAACTGCTACCTTATATAACAGTAACTTGAAAGAAAACCGGCCAAGAGCATCTCAGACCATGCTCAATGTAAGGTTCCGCAGCCGTCCACACAAAAAATGCGATATGAAAAAATGGTTCCTTGGCACTTACGTCCTTTTGCTGAGAATTGTAGTTTCCTCAATAACTCAGAAAATTGTTTGCGCTCACTGGTTAGTTTCTTTCCTAATTTGTTAATTCTGTTGCTAGGGTTCATCCGTCCGTATATCACAGGCATTTTACACAAAAACTACATGATGTACGAGTATATTTATGAAATCTGGAGTATGGATGTCTTGTATAAGCCGCTACTTGGTTTGATAGTTAAATAACTAAAAGATATATTTCTAGTGGGGGTATTCAATACATATAACTGAGACTGAAAAATTAGCAAATATCAATGTGTGGCTTTGACAATTCATTTAAAAAGATTTTCAAGTTTTTTTTTTTATTTAGCAAATATTTGCTCGGAAAGTAACATAAATTGTGTCTATTTTGTAAACAGGAAAATTTGAAAAAAAAAATACAAAGATAAGATTTTTCTTTGCAGCGTTTATTTTCTCCTCAGTAAGCCTCATTTTGTGAAATGCTGCTTGTAAATTATTCAAATAAAATAATTAAGCCCTTCTGGCACATGTGTAACTGACTTTACAGATTAGGCCAATCTGGCATGTATGTGCGCCTGTATTTGTTTTCTCAAAGTAGGTAGTTTGCACAAGTTGTAACTTTGATGGAGAAAGATATATCTTTTCTCAGTCAACCCGTGAATACGGACAGCTGAAAAGCTACCGAAATATCGGGGACGCAAATGAGATATTATACGCGATATAATCCGTTAAAATCGTTTTTTTAAATGAGTGATAATTTATTTTCAATATGATTGGATATACCGTTTTTGAGTTATTGCTAAAAAAACTGCGTTTTTCAGCAAAAGAACAAAAAGCCGCGGAGATAAGCTCTTTTGCTAGTGCACTTTTTAGCGTTCCGTAGCAAAATTGCCAAAAACAGAACCCTTATAGTTTCGTCACGTCACGTCCGTCCGTCCGTATGTCACAGGCATTTTACTCAAAAACTACTAGATTTATATTGATGAAATTTGGAACATAGGTGTCTTGTGTAAGCCGCTACTTAGTTTGATAGTTACATAAAACAAATATATATTTCTAGGGGGGGCACTCCATACATGTAACCGAAACTGAAAAAAAAAACAGCAAATATCAATGTGTCGTACATCATTCGACAGATCTTTTAAAACACTTTGCGGTTCCTTAAAAATAATTGATTTATTGAATATTTTCGGAAATATTCGCTCCGAAAGTAGCAAAAATTGTGTCACCCCCCTCTATTTTCTAAACGGTTTTTAATAAATACTTTCAACGAAAATTATTTTCAAGATGATCGGACATACCATTTTTAAGTTATTGCCAAAAAACTGCGCTACTCAGAAAAATGACGTAAGTACCGGGGAGATACGCTCTTTTGTTAGTGTTTTTTTTTACGGCTGCGGAGCCCCACATTGAGCATGGTCCGACATGCTCTTGGGCGGTTTTACCTTTTTCATATCGTATTTTTCATCTGCGGTGCATTTTTTTGTATGAAAGGCTGCGGAACCCTACACTGTTAGCATGGTCCGACAAGCTATTGGCCGGGTTTATGACTATAGTAATTAATTGAATACATTTTAAATATTTAGGTAATATTTAAGCTATAACACCCATTTCGTTACTTTATTATCAAGAAATCTTATTTTGCAGTTTTGAAGATATTCGTGAAAATGTGAAAGAAATATTCAAATTAATGACGTTATTAGCCCAATTGCAACAATTATAGAGCACGAGAAGAACAGCTGTACGTTTGTGTAAGAAAAGGTAAATCCGTCTTAGTAAAAGTACTGACACAGCGCAGGAAGTCACATGCGTACAGCTCATAGGTGAGTTTAAAGATAAAAATAGGTATTCTAATATGTGCAAATTAGGGAACAGTGTTGGTAGGATTATATAAATGCCCTAATTGCGGCATATAGTTTTCCTCTTTGCTTACGTCACACGGACTAAACATCTGCGCGTGAGTCACATTTGCCGATCTCTGTCACATCGCAGATGATGCCTTAAAACTAAACATTTAGTGATATTATAATTGAACAAAGAAACATAATACAGTAATATTTAGTTCATAAACAGCTTATAATAAATAAATCGTAACATTGAAATACTGTCACGCTGGCTATGTTTAATAATTGTAAATAGTATTTCTTATTATACACTGTAGATGGCGTTGTAAATATCGGGGAACGGCTTTTTCTACGATCCTTGGTATAAATGAATACGTAATAAGTCGAATATCTAGGCTATGGAATAATTAATAGCCTAGATAGTTGCTTTGCTTTTCCGTGTTGGCTAGATGCGACAGTAAATTGTGTTTACATTCGCATATTTTCATGCAATTTCCACAAAAAAATACGCATGCGAATACAAAAAAAGCAACCAGTTTTATCTTCGACACGTGTTATACCTCTCTATGAGGCATCATCTAGATGCAGGAGTTGTCGACGGTCCAGCGTCCACGCACGTGGACGTTGCATTTGCATTCGTTTTTTTTTTGTTTAAATTGCATGAAAATATGCGCAATGGATCACAATTTTATGTATAGAAAAAAGAATATGACAATAATTCTGGTTCCACATAAGCAAGAAATTGACTTATCAATGTATGAAACTATGACTTATTAATAATAGATGAAAATACTATATTCTGTCATTTCATTCACACGAGTATTTGATCCATGAAACGGAAATGAGTAAGTAACTGGACTATGTTTAAATGTGTCCATAGCAATATAATAGGCAATTAATATTTGAATGAATGAAGTTTAACAAGCAAATAACGGAAATAATTACCTCTAATAATCCAAAACTGAATTGCACACTGTTCAATGCTACGATTAATAATGATTTTCATGAAATTCATATTAATTTTCCTTATCAACGTATGCGACCTATAGATACATACACAAAGACAGCAAAGTAATACCCTGCTGTTAGGAAATTAAGTAGACATTCAATTACAATTTAAACGTGATAAAAATATTGATTAGATTAATAAAGATTATTATGAACACAATTGAAACTAAAGCGATAAGCAGTCGCACATGTTTTTTATAAAAACAACAACGATATTTGCGTCTACTCAAACCTGCCCTCGAGGACATGCGGAGCAATTCCAGACGTGACGTTTCAAGTGTCAAACTGCTTTCGTTCGAAAATGGATTCTATCTATTTGAAATAAAGTCTTTGCAATTATAGTAACAAGAAAAAGCGTGTTATGATGTTTTTAATGATTAGATTAGTACGCTTGCAGACGCCGTTTAGTAATCACGCGTGCGAATTTTTATAGAGCTAAACATGGGTGTCTCGTGCCGAATATATATAAGGAAACCTCGAGAAGGAATACACCGAGCCGGCGAACCAATCTCCGGTATACTGAGTTACGCAATCGATGAACCGACGGAGTATCAAATGGCCGTTTTATCTCTCGTCGGTACGGCGAAATGCAAATGGACGGAGCACGACGGTCAACACTCATACATATACACCGGTGACGAGGAATTCCTGACCATGCATTTAAATATCCTTAACAACAGTCCAGAGCAAAAAGTAACCTTGCCAGTTGGCGCGTACGAATTCCGATTTCAGTTCGTTTTACCTTCCGAAATACCGTCGAGCTTCGAAGATAAATACAGCCATATCACCTACCATGTAAAGGCGAAATTTGTGAGATCAAGCTTTTTCAGTTTAGCTAGGAAATTTGATAAGCAGATCACGGTGTACGGCAACGTCAATCCGACCTCCCCAGACGAGTCAGTCACCTATGGGCTCCAGAAGAAATTGTTCAAATTGTTTTCGACTAAAGAACATATGGTGCACTTGAAAGTGCGGATTGTTAAGTCTTTCCTGACACCTGGAGAGAATGCTAATTTGGAGTTATTAGTGACCAATGATACCGATACGGTTATACCGTTTCTCACGGCTGAACTCTGCTGTAGGACGACCTATAATGCAAAGGGACCGTTTAGTTCCCGTACGAAAGTTGTTGATAAAACAATAGAAGGATGTACTCGCTCCAGTCCACCAGTTCAGGATTACAAAACGGCAAAGTTTGCGTGCATTGTTCCAACTCTGCCTCATTTATATTCGATCCAGCACTGTAAAATAATAAACAAAGAATACTACATACGAGTTACAGTAAATTTGGATTTTCCACATAGAAATGCGACTTCTGTTATACCGATAGTAATTGGTGAGGGACTTTTTGGGGACTGTTCTGGGATTCTAGAATTGGAAGATAACAATGAAACTGGTCTGGAACCGAGCATTAGCGATCCTCCGCCGTCTTATTGGGAAGTGATGAATGAAGACAAAACTCAAGATGAAAGTAAAAATATAAGTAAAGAGAAAGACTAAATTTAAATATTAGACTAGATGTTACTTACGGCTTTAATAATATGACATCAAACGAATACTGATAAAGACTGTGATTTATAGTGGTTTTAAACTTAGGTATGTCATATCATTTAATTTAATTTATTTTTATTGATCATACATTGTCAATGTCATAGACTTAATATACATGTCATATATAATTAAAATATATCCTCCAATACGTCAGGTAACTAATTAGATTAACTTGGTTAGATTAATAAACACTCAGACTCATGTTCGTAAAACGTAAACAGGAGTTTGAATCCACCATATTGAAATGTTTGTTTCATAGACGAAAAATACTTGATAGCGGATTTTGCTATTTATACTGCTACAAAATAAATATAGAATAGCGACAAACATCGTAAAACTCGATCGATTGTGGTACGTATTACGTAATATAATTATTTTATATATTATCTTCAGGGTGATGGACAAAATAAAGTCAAATGACTAACTATCTATCTATAATAGATATTACCTATCTCTTTCCTATCCAAGTACAATGCGAGAGAGGCGACTTCTAGCCAGGCGGGATAGTCTCGACGCAACGCCCACTTTTCTTGCTAATAACAATGAGTAATAACATAATGGACATCATATCATTTTTTTAAAGTGACTACAATTGAAATATCACGGACAGATATGGGTACTCTGAACACAATAACATTAATTTTGGAATTTTCGGGGTCACTAATTTTTGAAAAAATAATAATATTATTAGCAAATAGTGATTTTAGGCGGTTCAAAGTAAATTACTTTATATTTTTTGGAAATTATAAAAAAAGTGATAACATGTCATATTGGTAGTTTACGTTTATGTCATAACTAGTGCCGGGTAATAATAATGACAGAATAAAAAAATCACAGTGATCTAGAAAAGTATAACCGTGACTGGTCACGACGGAAGGTTCCAAATTTATATAGGTTATGTGAGCAACAAGTGTGATAAAATCACGGTAAAATTGTTATAATGATCTGAATACATTATAATAAGTAACTTTAACGTGGCAAGTCAGGTACAGTCGTGGGTAACAAAATCACAATGATTTTTTTAGAAAAGGTAGAGTCACGGTGATTGAAATTGAATGGTAACGCTTTTCACCATTTTTTTGGTTTTTAATTTATTCTTCCTCGAATTGCGCTTGGGCCCTTATATAATGAGGTACTTTTGTTTTATGAAAATAAGTGGCTAAAATTAAGAATAATTTAAACATATAATATGTTCCTTGTAATTTTGCAAATATTATTAAATATTTCGATAAAATTAGGGGGTAAAAAAAATGAAATGTTGTCCATTATGTACATATATTATTATTATTATACCTTACCAGCCTAATATTCGAGCAGCTAGCGAATTATATCCTAGAATACAATAAGTAATATTTCAATGCTAGAAAACCATACATAATATCGAAACAGATTCGACAATTCTTGTAAAAAATATGGAGTTTAAAAAAAATGATTTAGTGAATAGGTAATCACCCTAAATAATCACCCCGAAAGTACCTAGCATAAAAAGTGAACTACCAAAAGAGCGTATCTCCACGAAACTTACGTCCTTTTTCTGAGAACCGCAGTTTTTTGGCAATAACTCAAAAACGGTATACATACGATAATGTTGTTTTCGTTGAAAGTATGTATTCAGCTTTACATTGTTTTTTTTTTCATATTTATGGACATACTGTATAGGAAATAGAGGACACAATTTATGCTACTTTAGGAGCGATTATTTCTGAAAATATTCACTAAATCAAAAAAAAATTAGACACCTCAGTATTTTTAGAAGAGATGTCGAAATATGTGCCACACATTGATATTTGCTGAAATTTTTTTTCGGTTTCGGTTACATGTATGGATTACCCCGCCTAGATTTTTTTTTATTGTTTAACTATCAATCTAAGTAGCGACTCATACAAGACCCCTATACTCCAAATTTCATATATATTTATTTAGTAGTATTTGAGGAAAATGCCTGTGACATACGTGACATGACGAAACTATAAGGGTTCCGTTTTTGACATTTTGGCTACAGAACCCTAAAAATACCATGGGGGGACTCCATACATGTAAGTGATACTAAAAAAAAAACATTTATTCAGCAAAGATCAATGTGTGCCACTTATTTCAACAATTCTTTTAAAATAATTTTGAGGTTTCTATATTTTTTTAAATAAGTGGATATTTTTGGAAATAATCGCTCCGAATGTAGCATTAATGTTATGTCCAAAAAATATGAAAAAAATTACAAAGATAAAGCTTAAAGAATACTTTCAACGACTTTTTCATATCGTATTTTTGTCATCTGTAGGGCATTTTACGTATGAACGGCTGCGGTCTCCTTCGGAATCCCTAATGTCGTGTGTCGTAATGTATCGTTTGTCCTAACGCATTTATTTCAGAAACCGTAAATTCTTCAGGATTTTTTAAAAGATCATCGTATTGATTAGTTTAGGTTAGCTTAGGTTTATTTTATAACAATCCTGAAAAGTTTACAGTTTCATAAAAAAATGCGTTAGGATAAACGATACATTAGGACAAGCGATACATTAGGACAAACGACGTTAGGGATTCCAATAATGATCCGAATGATGGCATGCTCTTGGTCGGTTTTATTTTGTACTAGCTTCTGCCCGCGACTTCGTCCGCCTTAAATTCGTTTATCGCGGATAAGGGCATTTTTCCGAGATAAAAAGTAGCCTATGCCCTTCCCCGGGACTCAAACTATCTTCATACCAAATTTTATCCAAATCGGTTCAGCGGTTTAAGCGTGAAGAGGTAACAGACAGACAGACAGACAGACAGAGAGACAGACAGACAGACACACTTTCGCATTTATAATATTAGTATGGATGAACATCTGCGGAACCCTACATTGAGCTATTGAGCATGGTCCAACATGCTCTTGGCCGGTGTTTTAATAATACCAGTTTTACTTTTTTAATTGTCGTTAACTTTTTAAATTGAAACTAACTTATTTGATGGAAAATAACAAGGTATTTATCCACTGAAGTTAATCGTCACCTCGTTATTTTCCAATAAACAATGTGTAATGTCTCTTTATCAACTCACAATTACCGTCTATTTTATTTTACTTACCTTATATCTGTATAGTTCTAATAAAAAATATACTCTTAAAAACATTTCTGAAATAAAAAATGCTTTATCCTGAATGGTTAATACCTTAACGAATTTAATGTAAAATAGTAAGAATAAGTCGTAGTTGGTGTAGGTATATAGCCCGGGAATGAGAGGTTCGTCAGTGTTCTACCCTATATGACGGTATTAATGTTCAAAAGTGACGAACGTTTTCATTTCACAAATATACAAACATTTAATCGAATACATTTAATTGTTTTTTTTTCTACATACGGATGAGTGTATTGTACGCATCGTTTTCTACAATTAATATTATAGTTATACAAATTAATCAAATTAAGTATGTTAACAATTGAACAATAAATGAGTAAGTACTTTTTTTACCAGGCTACAGTTGTGTCTCATTGATGGGCAGTGTCCACTCCTCTCCAGATTCCCACAATTCCCCTATTTGATGATTTCCAGCTAGTTGCCGAGGAATGCGTCTAAGTCGTCCCGCCATCTCCACCCTGGACCTGCGCGGTCAGTGTCGGCCTTCTTGGTGGCTATACTGGCCCACCTCTCCGAGTGCATATCTACGACAGATGTGGCCTGCCCAATTAACTTGAGCCTGGCTGCTTTATTTATTGCTAACGTCAGCAATGCGTTTCTTGCGCAACGTAGTGTTCCGGATGCGATCAGTCCTTTTGACTCCTATAAATAAATTTGACGCTCCATTGCACGCTGGCAAACATTCAATTTTGACTATCTGGTCTCAGTGCGCTCACTCGATGGCTAAGTCATTCGTATTCGTTTGTATCGTAGGTATTCGTATTTATTAAAAAAATACACTACATAATATGCATGAATCACGATTTTTAAATTAGCATGATACAAAACTAAGGACGAAGATTGATCATTAAGTTTAATGATGTGTGTGGTGATTAAACATTTTTCAAATACTAGCTTCGCGCTTGGACAGTACATAAAAATTTGCTAATTTGATCTATGAGTTGATAATATATTAGGACGAAGAAATCAAGCGCGTAATCTATTTAGATACAATAGTAGGCGTGTGAATCGAGTCAAGTTTTAATTTTATTCTAGGCTATTTAGTAGATCCTGGTCACCCTCTATGACTTCTGATATGTACTGTGTTAGGATTGACGTAACGTCGACTGGCGTAAGGTGACCAGGTTTTATGCAATAAAATAACTGCCTTTATAAAATAGGTCATTTTGTTATGATTATAATCTGGGCTGTAATCTTTGATACCAACATACATATAGTATAAACTCGTAGACAGTGCTTTGTTCTTTATGTCTTGTCTTGTCATTTCTGATCAAGACTCTGATGTATGATAATGTACTTACAGGTATATTATGGATGTGGCCTATATATTAGTGTTTCTGCACACTTAGTGCGGCTTATGATAAAGAGTGTGAGAAAGTATTTTTTTGGCTTAGGTAGGTAAAAAACATTATCAGCCCTATGCGAATAACTGGAGGGTACGGCGTACATAATTTATGAGGCGTTATCTGACGGCGCTCCTTGAACGAGTTTTATTTAATTCGCATTTTTAGCCAGGTAAAAACGGTATTTTAAACGGCACAAAACATATTTTACCTTTCCTCTATTTATTGGCTACATTTAATCACTGTGTTTGAAGTAACACTTGTGTATTTATTCGCATACCGAGCATTAAATTGAAAAAAAAAACACCTTTCTGTTACAAATGCATAGGTACCTATGTGATTACTTACTTGTACGAGCGAGCGAAATTTAGTCCGGCATCGTTAACTTTTGGATTTGTATCTGTGGCACGTGTCAGTGGCACGAATATTCGATGACGTGATGTGCCGACTGTGGCGCTCAAAAGGTTAAGAACCTCAAAAACAGAATATATGTGAGCGAGTTTAGTAAAACGTCCCACTTTGTCGATTCTAGTTTCGGAGTTACGGGCAGTTTAGTGAAATATGGCAAAACCTACCGAATATCGACTTTCAATGAAAACTGATAGAATATACTGTAATAAACCTATGATTTTGATGTCGACCCATAAATTACCAATTTAAACACCTTTTAAAGGCCTCAAAGTTTAGTGCCCAGCGTCCCACTTTGTCGAATACCGAAAAAAATCGTCGATATCATATTTGTGCCAGTTATAGGGAAACATTTCTACTTTGTCGATATGTAGTTATGAGTAGTTTGTAATATAACAAAGCATAACAAAGCAATTATATGACACTTAGATATATTTGTCCTCGTCGTGAGCTCATCCAAACAATCACTTTGTGTCATAATGGCTTATTTTAGCCCCTTGTCAAACAATCTTCTATTTTTTATTCGTATTTTTTATGCTGTACTTTTCAATTCAGTTTTTCTTAACTTTTTGAAATAATAACTAACTAAAGGGATCCATAGATTTATTTCTGTGTTTTTTAGCATGAGAATACATTTATAAATACAACTTTAATGATAATTCTGCGTGTCATGTTATAAATATAGAAAATAAACCCATATTCAGGATTGACATATTTTTGTTCTCTTTTTATGTTCAAGCCTCCGTAACATACAAACTACTAAGGTTACATACATGATTTTGACTAATTTGAAATTTTTAAAGTATGCCAATTCATTTCATACTAACCACTCCATAACTTCAAAGTACAAGTGTGTTTTTTGCCGTCCCAAACTTTAACCAACGTTTTCTCAATTGTCGCTTTTTCAGTTTTGCAAATTTGACGAATTAAAAAAAAAAAAAACTATAGCACCTAGAGACATATATCTTTCACCAAAAGATAGCGTATGATCTGTAGTATTAGGAACTACTCATAACTCCATATCGACAAAGTGGGACCTTTTCCCTAAAACTGTCACATATGGCTATCTCTTTAAATCATAGGGGCTTAAATAATTACGTTACTCCCTTGAAGCAAAGCCCTTTACGAGTAAGAAAAGTAAAAAAAAATATCAATCTTATTTTAGTTTTACGCAGAGGGCATACAACGCTCTGCACGTGCAATATAACAACGAGTTTAGGGTGCTGTTTGGGCTGCCGCATTTCTGTAGTGCTTCAGCAATGTTTGCCGAGGCGCACACCGATGGTTTCGAAGCCATCATTAGAAAGCGGTGTGCGTCGTTACTAAATCGTGCTCGCCGCAGCTCAAACAGCATTGTAAACGTGTTGGCGCAGCGATGGGACTCGCGGCTGCTCGCGCGCCGGTGCGGCGGCACGCGCCACCGGTCGCCGCACCACGCCGCCTTTAGTATGTCTAAGTTATTGTTGTTATTGTCGTTAACATAGATTTATAAGTTTGTGTGTTACTAAGCACTATATGGATTGCAATAATTCGAAATAAATAATTTGAATTAGAATTTTCCCTAATTTAACGTAAATGACCTAAATGCCTAATTTCAATCCCGGTGAGGGCAAATATTTATGTGATGAGCATACATATTTGTTCCTGAGTCTTCGACTGTTTCTATACTCATAACACAAGCCTCATTAAGCTTACCATGGAACTAGTTAGATTTGTGTTAAATTGTCATCTAATTTTTATTTATTTTTCGTACAATAGATTTTCCATAAACGATTTCCTACAATTACGACACAGGGTCTAAATATTTGTATGCATGGTTGGAAATCCTTACTGTCGAAGTCGCGAGGCGGAATCTAGCTTTATGATATTCGTATGTAAGTACTATCTTTATACATTTTATGCTGCTATATACAGAAAATAAATAATTTGCAAATATTTAAGGAGTACAAATACTCAATCATTACTAGTAATAGTGCAATCGTCACTGCATTACGCACTGCACTGATAACGATAATGAGATATAACTCGATTTGTCTCATTTCTGCATGGCGGTTTCACCATATGTCGGCATCAGTACGGGGTTTTACCATATGGCGGCTTCATTACCAACTGCTGGCTCCCTCAAGCAATTGGATAAATGCCTGACAAGACAAAATAGTTGACAAATAAGACACATGGGAAATAAACATTTGGAACATCTAAAAGTTACGTTTAATGGAATCAAAAAATCTCTAATATTAGCCCCTTGTTGCCCACACTTCTGCTAAATTTACCAACTTAAATCATGAAAAGTGTAAGTTGCCAAACGCAACAAAGTCTTGATCACAAAACTCACACTAGAGAGTATTGCATCCGTGACTGATACTCGTATTTGAATGCCTTTTGTGGCGTAACGCTCAACAATAATAAAATAAGTATGCTACGGATTGTTCAAATGGAACCGAAGTCAAAACTTTCAACCAACAGACCAATTTTACTAACTTTAGAATAGGTATTCATATTTTTGTTTGATCTCCGCCATATGGGAATTTATGTGGTGAAGGTAGGAGAATAAACCGATAGCATTGCGTAATTGAATAGTCGAAAATAAAAAGATAAGATATATTTGACTAGGTTCTCGACGGTGGGCCACTAAAGGTGCAGGCCTAATATTTTATAATTTTCTAGCAGTGACCAACGTTAAAAAACACCGTTGTGTTGACACATTGGCGATAGACAATATTATTTTGGTAACTTTAACAACCATTGCGTATTTATTTCGTTGTTCTCATCTCAGTTTCTTGGGGCAACAATGACTAGATGGTATCAAACGTACCTCAGAAATTGCTGCAACGTATTCCTATCGCAATTATATCATCATATCATCAAGATCAAAATGAAAATCCATGCAAAAGGTGTATATGTCTAGCAGTGGACACATATATATAGAAAAGCAGATATTATGAAACACGTAGGTTTGGCCTGATTACAAGTATCGTGCTAATACGCCAAAAAATTAAGGGATATAGACAAAAAATTGGACGCTTCAAGTTCATCCGGAATAAACGACCTTAATAACTTTTTGCTTTGAGTATTATTATGTTTTATACATAGAATTCCCCGGGCAACTTAACTACAGAATTCCCACTTACTGACTACATAATTCACTTGGTTTGAAATGTCGACTTTCTTTGGCACAACGCAAAATAGATTTTGCTTGTGATTGGCTACAAGAATACGACAGGAAGCAGTGGAGATATACTCAGTAAACAAATAAATACGAGCGGTAAGTTAAACCTTCTTTATAAGTCTTCGGGCATTTAAACGGAATGTGAAATAAATCTTTTCGTAAAAGTATATAATATCGTGTCATTTTCAACAAGCACAAACACGGCTAGGATACACTATTATTATGGAGATCCGATGCCTACCTTCCAGCTTTATGATGTAATCAGTCCGATCAGAAACATACATTTAGTGACTATGAAGTCGCTTATCTAACTAAATTGAGATATCTTATCATCACTCCGCGCGTACGAGTACTACACTCGACGTGTACCCGTAAATAACTTTTATCACTGATTGAAAAGTTCCGGTGGCCCTCCGTGGCTATCTTCACCAGTTCTACTTCACAAATTGCGTTTTTTCTGATTTTAGACACCCATAACACAAGCCTTATTGAGCTTACCATGGGACTAGTTCGATTTGTGTAAAATTGTCCCGTAATATTTATTTATTATTTATTTATTTAGGTGCTTCTTATAAAATCTAAATCGCTATATGCGTTTAATTCGTTCGATACCTAATGGAAAACCATAAGGGATCGAACGAATGAAATCATCAGATCTATACCTAAATGATACAAAGGTATGGGATTAACTTCGAGATTCCCTTCTAACAAAAAAAAAACGGTTGTGCCGGCTGATTATTACACTACTACAACACATCGTTTATTTCGAATTACAACGGTTAAATACATTGAATTAGAGTGAATGCCTGTGGACAGACATAAAGTATTACACTCAAACAAAACACCTCACCAGTGAAGAAATTGTGCCGTAATATTTATTTAAGTAGTATATGTATAGAAAGATTAATATATTTTTGATATCATAGACTGTTTTTTCTTCCATTTCACAACTATCAATATTGATGAAAAAATGCTTCTAACAGTACTCAGATTGCGATTGCGACAGTCTTAAATATATTTTGCCGCTTAATTCCGACCTGTGGTAGTTAGTAAATAGTTTTCTAATAGTGTTTCACACGTTTTATTTTAAAGTAAAGTGACTGTTTGGAAATCTATACTATTATAAGGTTGTAAAAATGAAATGTAAGTACATTCAAGATATTTTCGAAAAATAAGCGAAACGGATTACTTGATGGTCACTGAATCGTTTTTTTTTTCGATTCAATCATTTGTATGTGTCGTGGCTTCATCACGCCAAAACGGCTAATCGGATTTCAACTATTTATGGTATATGTGTAACTGAGTACCTCCAGATGATTATACGATTCTTTTTACCCGACTACGCTGAAGTAAAAAAGGGGGTAATGACTTTTTCTCTTCCACGAAACGATGTTACGGGCATCTTCTTGTCTATTCTAAACTATTATAAAATTAATATTTTCTTCTGTTTCCGCGATTATTACTCATTGAAATAAAACAATTTAACGGATTATATCGCGTATATTATCTCATTATTATTATAAAATTATTATAAAATTGTAAAAATAAAATGTGTGTTTGTACCTATGTGTCGCTGTGGCTTCATCACGCTAAATCGGCTAAACGGAATTCAACTATTTTTGGTACACATGTAGCTGGGTATCTTCAGATGGTTGTAGAATACCTTTTACCCGACTATGCTAAAGGAAAAATGATAAAAAAAACATAAAACCCGACTGCGTAAAGAAACTAAAAAGAAAAAAGTCCAGTACGTACCCTAGAAATTTGTTCAGTTATAATGGAATGTTTCATGATTCATGATCGATACTCACATAAAACAAATAATAAATTCTAATATGGAAATATTGGAATTTATTATTGATCATGAAACAGTTCCATTATAATTTAACAAATTTCTAGGGTACTGGACATTTTAGTTTCTTTACGCAGTCGGGTTTTTTGTTTTCTTCTATATTTCATTTTTACTTTATATTTTTTAGTTAAAATTATAAGTCAGTAAAATTCGCAATCTTTATCGTGAGGGTTATGGAGAAGTTTGCACAAATTTATTACAATTAAATGAAAATTTTGTGAGATAGGCTGGCTAACCGACTTTAAATCGTTATAGTTCCGAACAGGTAATTAAAAATTAAAAATAATAAAACAAAACTAATAATGATTTTTGAATCCCTATTCAGTGATACCCCACTCGATATAGTACGTCGATTTTTATTTTTTTCTTTTGCACAATATAGCGTCTTATTATCGCCATTTTGTGTTTTCATCATTTTCATGACTTCAGTGACATTCGGACAGTTAAGACGAACCGATTGACGTCAGAATCATCAAAATCGGTCCATGTGTTTAGTCTCTAGAGTGCCAGATAGGAACATACATACATACATACATACATACATACATAGACTCATAGACTGATAAACACATTACTCTCCTTTGAGTCGCGCAGTCGGGTAAAAAGAGGGGTTATGACTCTTTCTCCTCTGCGAACGAAGTTGCGGGCGCCGTCTAATTTGGAATAAAATTGCGGCATTTCCGCATATATAGAAAAATTATAACAATAATTATAATTTTAGCTCGGTACTATATTTTATGTTAAAAATTAAATTAATTTGTTCTTTTCATTTATAGAGAGTTAAAAATATACTTCATCAAATCTTTAACATTTATTTTCAAAGTTACGATTCGTGCAAACTACCCACTTTGAGAATTACATGCCAGATAGAATCTGTAAAAATAGTTACACATGTGCCAGAAGAAAAAATATTGTAAAATTTTAGTGTATTACACCTATCCGAACGAAAATCGAAATGCTTTGATTATTGATATTTAAGAGCGCTCTGTGCTTTGAAGTACAAATATGTCATATATATATGTACTTCAAAGCGCTTTGTACATATGTACAAATATGCACAATAGACTCAGTCAGCACTGAAAAATGACAACTTATTCACTTAGGTGAAAATATCATTGACCTTGCAATAGCCAGTTAAAAGTTTGACATCTTACTTTTATAACATTATAATAGTAGCCTACTACGAACACTATTTTTTTATTTTTTTGTCGGTTTGCTTGTCATTTTGAGGATTTTCCTACCGCTGGGGTAGTCTTCCAGTTAGATTTCTATAGTTAAAGTAAATATACGTATAGTATAGTAGCTCTTTTTTCTATTGCGTTGATTATACACAATGACAAAAACGTAACGAACAAAAATGTATAATAGATATTCTAATTTGTCATGTAACTTATTGCTCGTAGAATCCGTCCGAGAGACTTGTTTCAATTACTCTTGTAACACTGAACTGTTTCACAGTCACAAAGCAATTTCTGGTCTCCTTTGATACATCCATGTCTACAATGACGGTAGTATAGTCAATTACTAGGCAGTAGGGATACGACTAGCGCTTCATCGAATCAGTGCCTTGGTTAACTGTAGTAAGCACCTACCTATCGAAGGCAAACTTAAGTACGAGTAATCATTCGTGGGTTACAAAAGAATTATGCTTTAGTCAGCCATAAGTGAGCTCATAAACTAAACAAATTTATATTTTTTAAATTCTCATGCTTCAAAAGTATGAACGCAGAGATGATAACGCTTGTCTAACATCCATTATGAATGTCAGATAACTATAATCCCATCAAAAACGTATTAACATGTCAAAAAATTGCAAGTCTCCCAACCTCTTCTATCAAAAACAGTTTTGGCTTTCACTTTTCACTGCAGTTCCCTTTTTAGGCCTTTGTCATAAAATCTACTATCAAAAACTATCAGCACGTGTTGAAATTAAGATTCGGAAGGGCACTCAACACCTCATTCGTGGAATACTTGTGATATCCTGTTTTATTCGATCTTTAAACTAAGGACCATAATTAAATAATATGTGTAAGTATTATGTTACTATACAGTTCAAAATACTATTTCGAATAGCATAAATAAGACGCAGGTAAGTAAATAATTAATAGGAACAGTGGCAGAAGCTTCTTGGCAATTATTTAAAATTAAAGGTAAAATTAATTTCAGGGAGTGTTTTTTAAAATGGTGAAATAAATTTATTTATTCTATTTCCATAGTATTTTGTTTGTCATTGGACATGAAGCTGGAGACGTTTGATTGCAATACAAAAGCGACTCGATATAAAAGGCGTCATTTCATTGGAAATTAAAATTCAATACCGTATATATTTATTTCGTTTTACATTTATTTTTGAGTTGTACTTCTTTGTACTTTTAGGTACGTAACAAAACGTGCTTTGCAATTAGATATATATACAGATGAATGCATTCAGTGGTATAAACACTTGGGTTGTTTTTATATTATATCAAACAGAGGAATCCTTCACAATTTAGCTGTAGTGAAAATCGATTTTTCTATAATTTTGTTCACTTTCTCTTTGATTTCACGATTATTATTAGTTTCAAAACCCTCAAAACACCCCAGAGCATCAGCACGAGCACCGAAGTTACGAAATTGAAATAAGACCTGCTTACTAAGTAGGATGACGAATAAATGTAACTATTGATCTTCTACAGTTTCCCGAGCTCCTTTAAAAGTTCTGAAACAGTCCTAGGCAAGACTGATTGCATGAGCTTTCAAACATTGGAGTTGCTCCTTCATCGAAAACTTAAACTTAACCAAAATGTTAAAATATGTTTTTCTTCTCGTGAATCCGTGAATAAGAACTCCGCAAATCGAACTAAAAAGGAATACTTTTTAGATTGGACCATCAACCTATACTCTATGGTTTATATTACATGTCACTGAACTAAATATAATACAATGCCGCTCAGAACTATCAAGAATTTCAAAAAAAGAACGCTGTGCTTTTGCAATTGGAAAAGGATGAAAGTTTTCAAAAATCTTTATATATTCTTTATAGGTAGGAATAATACATATAAGAGCAGCATTGATATTTTCGATTATAAAATGGCTCTAAATATACTGTTATTCTTGCCGTACCGTATAAGGCGGGCATATAGGCCCACCAACACCTTTTCATTTTTTTATTTTTTTCCAAGCTACAGAAAAATCTGTATTTTTTTTCTGACAATAAGGAGGCTTATTCCTACCTATAAACAAAATTTCAAGATTTTTGAAAATTTACATCCATACTCATTTTTTTTAGCTCTGTTTCATTTAGTGAAATTTAATGGGTTACTCGTAGAAAAAGTATTGTATGCAATAGTTAAGTTAGTTGATTAAGTTTCGTACCTTAATTAAGCCACTCAGCAAGCTTCGTGTCGTGGCCTAAACGCGGTACTTGACTGAAAAAGCTTACATTATATAACGACTAGCTTCTGACCGCGACTTCGTCCGCGTTAAATTCGTTTATCACGGATGAGGGTATTTTTCCGGGATAAAAAGTAGCTTATGTCCTTCCCCGGAACTCAAACCATCTCCATACCAAATTTCATCCAGATCGGTTCAGCAGCTTAAGTGTGAAGAGTTAACAGACAGACACACTTTCGCATTTATAATATTAGTATGGATTGTATAAAATACTATTGTAAACATTTTATCGTACATTGTTATACATACGCTACGTGCGAATAAGAAATATTTTATTCAAAGCAGTCGGGCTACGTATATCCTTTCTGCGTTAATCAAAGATCCAAAAATCAATGTTCAAGTATGGGTAGTTACTGGCACGAGAGAGTTATCTATCATACCATGAAGTACATATGTCTAGCGAATAAATTACTTAAAAACCATACAAATAGCACGATTTTAACTGAATCAGTAGACATACATTTACTTGATTCAAATATTTACTGTTACTTCATTTTTAAGCTCCATTCGAGGCATAAACAGGCTATTAAGCATACAAGCCCCACGCTCGGTTACCAAGCAAACATGTGAATTTTTGTGTTTGACTTCACTTCGCGACTTTAGAGCGGGAAAACTTGGTTATAACTCCGTGTAGGTAATATTCATATTTTAGATGTGGTAAAGCCAAGGAAACCCGAACCGGTAACGTTTTGTCCATGGCGGATACTTTCTTTTAGCAAACTATCCTTCCCAAACTGCCTAAATTCCCAAATATTTCATTTCCCAAACTCGCGCTTTTCTCCGAAACCGAAGAAAATCCAGATTTTTTTTAAGCCATTGTGTAGAGCCCGATAGGTTCGGTTGGTTTGTTTTATAGAAATTCTGAAAATTTTACTGTTTTCGGAAAAACCCAAGTTTGGGAAATGAAATATTTGGGAAGTGAAACAGTTTGGGAAACATAATTTGCCAAACAACAGTAAACCCATCCATGGATAAAGCACCCGTTACTAACTGACCAGTAATAAGGTTTAAATGGAACAAGGATATAATCGAAATCTGAATCTAATGATCACCTTTATGGGGCCTATTTCCAGTTGTCCGTAAGCCCATTTTTCAACGCAATTAGTGCAGATTAGTCGGAATTTCTTATTCCCATCTATTCGCAGTGCGGAAAACTGGGAAATACGTTCAGTTGTTCACACACTTTTATTTGACATGATTGTGTTACATTTTAATTAATATTATGTACTATCGTTAAAAAAAAAATATGATTAAAAATAATTTGTCTTCCTTTACAGCATAGACTGATACGATCGTGCGTTCTACTTTGAAAAATCTAGTTTGAACAATATTCAAGTTTGCCGCGTCAGCATGGCATCGATCAATCGTGCGTTCGATCATCTATACTATTATAAAGTTGTAAAAATGAAATGTCTGTACATTGAAGATATTTTCAAAAAAAATATTGTTATGGACTATTTGGAGGTCATTAAATGAAATAATATTTTTTTTGGATTTTATGTATGTTTGTATGTGTCGTTGTGGCTTCATCACGCAAAATCGGCGAAACGGATTTCAACTATTTTTGGTACACGGGTAGCTGGGTATCTCCAGATGGTTATAGGATACTTTTTACCCGACTACGCTGAAGAAAAAATGAAGGGTTATGATTTTTTTCTCCTCCGCGAACGAAGTTGCGGGCGCCTGCTAGTTATCTATACTATTATAAAGTTGTAAAAATGAAATGTCTGTACATTGAAGATATTTTCAAAAAAAATATTGTTATGGACTATTTGGAGGTCATTAAATGAAATAATATTTTTTTTGGATTTTATGTATGTTTGTATGTGTCGTTGTGGCTTCATCACGCAAAATCGGCTAAACGGATTTCAACTATTTTTGGTACACGGGTAGCTGGGTATCTCCAGATGGTTATAAGATACTTTTTACCTGACTACGCTGAATAAAAAATGAAGGGTTATGATTTTTTTCTCCTCCGCGAACGAAGTTGTGGGCGCCTGCTAGTTATCTATACTATTATAAAGTTGTAAAAATGAAATGTTGAAGATATTTTCAAAAAATTGATTGTTACGGACTATTTGGAAGTCACTAAAACGTAAAATATTTTTTTTGGATTTTATGTATGTTTGTATGTCTATATGTTTCGTTGTGACTTCATCGCTTAATATCGGCTAAACAGATTTCCACAATTTTTGGTACACGGGTAGCTGATACTTTTTACAACAACAACAACAACAACAACAATTCTTTATTGCACACGAACAACAGAAACAGTACGATAGAGCCTTAACATAAAATAGGTAAACAATAGGCGGTCTTATCGCTTAAGAGCGATCTCTTCCAGACAACCTTTGGGTAGCGGAAATGACATAAAATAGCTAGAAATGAGTAGGTGGTGAGATAAGATTACATATAATACAAAAATAAATAAAAACAAACATACATATTATACACTTTTTACCCGACTACGGTGAAGAAAAAACAACGGGTTATGACTTTTTCTCCTCCGCGAAGGAAGTTGCGGGTATCTTCTAGTTCAATATAAAACCCGCGCGGCTCAGTTTGGGGGTCAGTCGCCGGCGAGATGAGCGTCAAGCATGGCCGTGGACCTGACGGACGGCCGGACCAAAAGTAGGTATATATATACTAAATTATTTTATATGCGTGCGTTTTATATTTAAAATGTGGTACATTGTTATTTTATTTAAGTAAATGTTCTTCTATTGTGTAATGTAAGGAATTTAGTTTTTGAACAAACATTTTAGGCTTTTGATCGCGAATATAGTTATAAAGTACGATCGTACGGGTCAGGACGGAGTTCATAAAATATGTATTGCACTAAGTTATGTTTTTATTGTGTTTAGGGATTTTAACAGCTGATTTGGTGACTAAAATCATCGGCGATGGAAATGTATATGACTTCGATGAATCAGATCTTGAATAACATGTGCGCTTCAACACAGAAAATGGTAAATACGATACCTGGCCCCTATTTCATAAACGTGACAGGTGTCAGTTGACAACGACAATTCGGCATACATTACTTCTCCACCATGATGCCAGGCATACACTTACTCGGCGACCCAGCAATGTACGTCGAATTGTCGCAGTCAATTGTCACCTGTTAAGTTTATGAAATAGGGGCCTGGTCAGAAGACAGTGATGATGATGATGCAAGTGAACCTGAAACCAAGCTTACAGCTCCTCTTTCATCTCATCGTGTTCGGTTATTTAGTACTTTCTTTTTCATTAATAATAAGTACTTTTTGTTGTAATGAAAAGCTCACGATTTGATTTTTCATGTATTATTTTTCATGTAAAAAATATCTCTATTAGTAGGTTAATTAATGTGTAATGAGAAGTTCTTATTTTTATTTATTTAATGTAAAACATGTAAGAAGTTCAAAGTCTTAGTATTAAATGTTTATTACCTACTTTCAACGCTGTCTTTTTTTTTAAAGTGCCATTACGTCCGATAAAATATACAATGACTTTAGTAGGGGTCATGACGAAATGAAACGATCGTGCGGGGGGGTTTTGACGAGGTTATTGGGGGTGATTTTTTTTTCGTATTTTTTTTTCTTTTTAAGATATTTAAATGCAGCTAAAAATGCAACCATATCAACAAAACAAAAAAAAAAACACGTGCTTTAAGGGTTATAGTTAATACAAAAGTAAATATTATAACAACATTTTTAATTCACAAGTCACACTGTTTACGTTCAAAGCAAGATGGTCTTGAAAAAGCGGCCAAGTGCGAGCCGGACTCGCCCATGAAGGGTTCCGCAGCCGTTTATACAAAAAAATGCACTACAGGTGACAAAAAATACGATATGAAAAAAAAATACTAACAAAAAAGCGTATCTCCCCGGCACCTAAGTCCTTTTGCTGAGAAGCGCAGTTTTTTGGCAATAGCTTAAAAACGGTATGTCCGATCATGTAGAAAACAATTTTCGTTGGAAGTATTTATTGAGCTTTACATTTGTACATTTTTTCATATTTTATGAACGCACCGTTTAGAAAATAGAGGGGGGGGGGGGCACAATTTTTGCTACTTTAAAAATTGATTTTAGAAACCCCAAAGTGTTTTTAGAAGAACTGTCGAATGATGTGCCACAAGTTGATATTTGCTGATTTTTTTTTTCGTCTTCGGGTTCTGTAGCCAAAATGGCAAAAACGGAACCCTTATAGATTCGTCATGTCTGTCTGTCTGTCTGTCCGTCCGTCCGTATGTCACAGGCATATTACTCAAAAACTATAAGATGTACATTGATGAAATTTAGAGCATAGGTGTCATGTGTAAACCACTACTTAGTTTAATAGTTAAATAAAAAAAAACTAGGGGGGGCACTCGATACATGTAACCGAAACTGAAAAAAAAATCAGCATATACCAATGTGTATGTGCATATTTCAACAGTTCTTCTAAAAACATTTTGAGGTTTCTAAAAAAAAATTGATTTATTGAATATTTTCCGAAATATTCGCTCCGAAAGTAGCAAAAATTGTGTCCCCCCTTCTATTTCCTAAACGGTATGTTAAAAAAATATGAAAAAGAATTACACATATAAAGCTTAATAAATACTTTCAACGAAAATTATTTTCCACATGATCGGACATACCGTTTTTAAGTTATGGCCAAAAAACTGCGCTTCTCAGCAAAAGGACGTAGGTGCCGGGGAGATACGCTCTTTTGTTAGTGTTTTTTTTATATCGTATTTTTTTTATCCGTAGTGCTTTTTTTTGTATAAACGACTGCGGAACCCTTCATGAGCGAGTCCGACTCGCACTTGGCCGCTTTTTATGTTACTGAACATATAATGTGTAAAAACGTTACTTACAATGTAACACAGTTGTGTCAAGTAAAAAAGTGTGAAAAATTGAAAAAAAAAAAAATCCCAGGATGCTTTATCGCATATTTATCGTACCATCATCGGCCTGCTGGTGACAGAAGTCACCAAAGCCCTTTAAAAGGGGTGCGTCCCATAAGATATAACTACAAAATATATAATTTCATATTAATAACGTTCACAAGATATAATGAACGTTTCCAATAACATCAAAATCAATATTTTTATAAGGAATAATAGTCAATTAGTATAATACTCATGTTGTAGAATATTTTTTTATATAACACTCAAATACTCTAAATTCAGTTGATATAACATACATAACGTATACCGTTCATAGTATTTACTTTCTTTTAGTATAATAATTATAAAGAATAATGATTATAATGAATAATGATTAGAAAATATAATACCGTGTGATATACTAAATAGGTTACAACTGCTACCCCCATGCCCCTAGAATGGAATATAGGTCAAAAACCGAAAACTGTAGGTTAGGTTAGGTTTGTTTTATGACCATGGATAGCGGAGCGAGCAAAGCGAGCGGAGCGTCAAAATGCTTGCTTGCATGGAGGTATATTAAAATTTAACAGCGAACTATTGCATAAGTATGTACACAATTGATAATGGCAGATGAAATTCTGACAAGTAACAAGTACCTATACCGTTTGGAAAAACTGCAATAAAATGGAATATAGGTCAAAAACCGAAAACTGTAGGTTAGGTTAGGTTTGTTTTATGACTATGGATAGCGGAGCGAGCGAAGCGAGCGGAGCGTCAAAATGCTTGCTTGTATGGAGGTATGTATATGAAAATTTAACAGCGAACTATTGTATAAGTATGTACACAATTGATATTGGCAGATGTTAATTAAAAATACTGTATACAGAAAAGATGTATTGAGTAATATACATTTTGGAGTTAGATGTATTGAGTAATATACATTATAAATCTGAGATATTATGAACGTTATACGTTATGATCGTTATATACAATGATATTATACTTAAACAACGTTATACTTAACAAAAATAGATATTTTGATGTTATATCTAACGTTCGTTATACACCTTGAACGGTATACAAAATAAGCTTATAAAATATGAGCGTATATAATATGAATATTATAGTATAAGTTTTTATATCTTTTATTACTTACCCCTTTAAAAGGCAGTCACGAGCTGCAATATGACTTAAATAATCCAAAACAGACAAGTACATGTAAATGGCATACATACTCTTTAATCCAACCGGTGGTAAACTAGTCTACAGAGTTTTTTGAAAAAGGGTCACGTTTTGTACAATTTCTAATGCAATTTTTACATGGGTGTAGTTATTATCCACATTCCAGATACTAAAATTAAATTAATTACTTGTTAGGCCATGGGAATTTAGTAAAACCGAATGTTATTATTTTATACATTTTACAGGGAACTTAGTTTGTATTTCTTTCATACTGCAACGAATGAAATAATGAAATAATGATATTTTCATTACACTTGCTCGTAAAGGGTGTTATTACACGCAGTCGTATAGAGCAGCTATGGCCGATTTAGCTCCCACGGGAGTTATAGAGTTTACTTTTAATAGTACATTATGTATCAAGGGTGGTAAGAAGGGAATCCCCTTACTGCCCGTGATACATATAACGTTTTTCATCACATTTGCGAGGAAATAAAAATATATATATATAAATAACATATTCTGAAAAAACAACAGTCAAAAAAATTAATGGCACTCGCTAAAAGGGATTGTTAACTTTTTTCAATAACTATTCCACAGATAATACCGCCAGATCGTACCAATTTTCAACATAAAATTTAATAAAATAATTGCAAAACTCTTCGAATAGTAAAATACAAATATACCTAATTCTGTTAAATGTACAGTATAAGTTTTATTACAGTAAAATTGGTTTATAGTCAAGTTTTAAGATAGGAAACATTGGCTGATTTGAAACCTCCTTAGTCTGAAATCGTAAGGGTCGCGAGGAGTCAGTGGATGCGGTCTGCGCAGGATCGCATCCTGTGGCGAGCTATAGGGGAGGCCTACGTTCAGCAGTGGACGTCCGTGGCTGATAGATAGATAGTCTGAAATGAAGTACGATTGGGTTAAGACTCAACTCATAACTCCATTGGGAGTTATAAAAATCCATAGTATATTTGTGTGTAACTATATTAGTGTTACAAACAAGAGCGATTCGTTATATATATGTATAACTTGAATTCCCGTGACTCCTTACACTAACTTTTTAAAGACATCAACATATTAACCGTAGCGTCCCAATATATTTATGAGAATATTATTAATGTTATTAAGAACCTAGACTCTTTTACAGACATCCACAATTTTAATACTAAAAATAAAAACAAAATCGCCATTAGAAAGTTCCGCGTTCGCAAAGTAGCCAAATCATTCGTAGGCTAATGTATACGTTTTTATAATAAGCTACCAGATGATGCTTTAAAATTACCGTTTCCAGCTCTTAAAAAGTACTTAAAAGAGTCTCTAATGGCAAAGGCATTATAGGGTAGAGGACTATTTAACAGACAAAAATGCATGGTCGAAAACAGAAACCAAATAATTTACTTTTACCGGGACACGGTTCTTATAAGGTGGCATATCAAACGTATGTAAGTGGTTTTAAATAAAAAATGATTATTTTGTTTTTTTTTTTTATATTCTATATTGTTTTTAACTTTTATAACTTTTGATATGTTTTCTTGAAGAACTACGCGTTGAGTTTAAACTCAAAAGGATAGGCTAAGTACAAATATTGTAATAGATATAAGAGTTATTTCGAAAAAATACTGATTTTTGAATTTGTTACGGCTTTCTTCTCCTAAGTGGTCTCCTCTTGGGAAACGCCGTAGAGTGAGACTTTTCTTGCGGCCTACTTGCAGAATAAAGATCATTATTTCATAACTTCCGTGGGAGGTAAATCGGCTATAGCTGCTCTATACGCCTGTGTGTAATAACACCCTTTACCAGCATGTGTAATGAAAAATAAAGAACGCACTCGTACGTCATTCCAGACTAAGGAGGTTTCAAATCAGCCAAGGTTTATTGCCTATCTTTAAAACTTGACTATAAACCAATTGTACTGTATATAAAACTTATACCGAATTAGGTATAAATATATTTTACTGGTATTTCAAAGAGTTTTGCAATTATTCTATTAATGCCATTTTGAAATTGGTACTATCTGGCAGTATGGACTGTCCAAATTGAAAACTAAACGCAGTTCTTAGTATTATCTGTGGAAGGGAATATTGAAAAAAGTTGACAATCTCTTAGCGGGTCCTATTAATTTGTTTAGCTGTTGGTTTTGCAATATATTTTACTGTCTATATTTGTTTTCACTTCTCCTGCTCAATAAGAACGTCATAGTAGCATAAATAGTACATTTAGCCCCTAGGGTTTAAAAGAAAGCCGTATAATCCCATACAAATTGCAATGACACTGATAAAAGAAACTTGAGAATAATTAAAAACAAACAAACCAACCTGATCAGATTGGCCAAACTTTCTGATAGAATTGCTCAAACTGTACGTTTAGTTTTTCATGAAATATACAATTTTAATGTTAAGTCTTTTTTATTTTCTCGCAGTCGAAGTGAAAAGCAAAGTATTTAACACGTGGCTAAAAGCCATTATGACACTCAGACATCACAATCACTTCGTACCATAATGGCTTATTTTAGCCCCTTGTCAAACAATCTACTATTATTTCCTTGCAAATGTGATCAATAACATTGTGTGTATGACGAGCAGTAACGGGATTAAAAACTCGAGTCATTAAAAGTCTTCTAATAGACTCTCGTATAGGATCCTCAGCAGTGATAACGAAAACTCGGTAACTTCTTGAATTAGTTTATTACATTTTAACGTGGTCAACTACTGATCTAGGTACAAAGCTTGATATATTTTCTTAAATGAAATCTATTTCGTGCACTTCACTTAGATCGTCCTCTCCGGTGTCCGACCATGAACAGAATGCCGCCCTTTGCCAGCCCCGATCGTGCCACCAGTATCGATGGTAGTGGGGGTGCGATAGTGGTGCCGCCGGAACTAGTCAAATTAAGTTTACTATTTAGATTGAGTTGAAGTATTAGCAATTTATCTGAGAGTACAACTAATCTTAATATTTTACACGATTTATTAATAATTACTCCTTACAGCTCGGCCATCCTGTTCAAGGCGGGACCTCTCGCCTTACACTATGAAATTACAAAGCATAAGATAAATCGGGAAATCACTTATTTGTACAATATTTATTTGCTTACTCTTACGAGTTACATGCGACACTGAAATACAGAACACGTGTATGTAAATATCTAATAAATTAAATATATATATAGAGCTGCTGGTATGCCTGGTCATGTGTGCTAAATCAAATAGTTTAGTACAAACAACATTCCAATCAAATTAATTATGGGCATAGACATGTCCCTGGCAAACCAAGATCAAATATAACAGTATCAACAGATATTAATCTAATCTACCTATTTAATTATATAAGTAGGTAACAATCATTTATATAAGTAATATAGGAATTTTATAATATAATCAATATACATAGCTGCAAATACAAACGTCAATTACAATTAGTCTAATCTTCTTTGTCACTTTCCGTCAATTCGTCATCGCTAGCTTGAAAATCTCTAAGGAAAGTTAGCCAGGGCTGTATTTTATCGATGGCTACTACGTTCTCATACCGCCTACCGTGTTTTCTAGTCAGAGGGGTGTCTTCAATTACAAAACGGTCGTTTGGGAGCACTTTTACTACTCGATAAGGGCCCTGATACTTATCTACAAGCTTTTGAGATTTGCCATCATGTGGCAACTGTCGCTGTACCCGGACTAAATCTCCTTTTGAATATGTTTTACATGATTTCCTTTTTTTATTAAATCGATCAATATCTTTAGCTTGTTGTTTCTTTATTTTGTCACTGGCCTCTTCCCTAATAACCCTTAACTCTTCTGAATTAGCGACATTCGTAGTTTCTTTAACGACTGGGCTTAAAATACCTTGTGACCGAGTTGTGACATTAAACCCAAAGAGAAGTTCAGATGGGCTCTTACCGGTGGTTTTGTGAGGTGTTGTATTAAGGCCTAATTGGATATCTGAGATATAATCGTCCCAATTTTTTTCATCATCGCCATGGGATGAAGTGGATAGTGCGTCGAGAATGGTACGATTAAATCTCTCCACTTGCCCATTGGCTCTGGGAGTAGCAACCGCGTTTTCGATATGTTTGATACCGTAAGTACTCACAAACTCTTTGAATATTTTACTCGTAAAGCTTGAGCCTTTATCTGTAATGAGACGTGTAGGCACCCCAAAGTATTTGATGTGTAATTTTATTACCCTCACTGTCGTTATAGACTTTGTATTTCTAACTGGAATTATATTGACGTATTTGGTGAAACCATCAACTAAGACGAGTAAATAACAATTACCACCTTTGCTCCTAATAAAAGGGCCCAAATGATCAGCATGGACAGTGTGAAAAGGAGCACTAACCTTGTCAATGGGATGTAACTCGCCTTCGCTTTTCCCCCCTGGTGCCTTGTGGTGGGCACACTCCAAACAGGACGTGACATATTTTTTTATAAAGCGACGCATTTTGGCAAACCAAAAATGTTTTTGGATGCGTTGGAGAGTTTTTTCATATCCACAGTGGCCCACGTCGTCATGGTTTCTTTTCACGATTTGCCATCTTACGCCTTTTGGTACGTACCACTTTAGTTCCTGACCAACGACTCTGTAGACACGCCCATTTTTTAATTTATAATTTTGATGGTAATCGCTTACGCGAGCCGTGTCAGGATCAGTTAAGATGTCCTTTATTTTCTTTACCTCTTCGTCCGCACTCTGCACAGTATTAATCCAATCCTGATCGTGGTCCTGTATGGATAGTACGTCAAGCACATGAGATTCTGGTCGAGTTGTACTTACCGGATTGCGGCTCAGCGCGTCGACATGTGCCATTCTTGCTCCTGGTCGGTACTCCACAGTGAAGTTGTATTCTTGTAACTGCACCCACCATCTAGCGACTCGCGGTATGACGTCTCGCTTGGTTAGTGTGAATCGGAGAGCATTGCAGTCAGTTAGTATTTTAAACGGGCTTCCTATCAAATAGACTCTAAACCTTTGTAAAGACGCAACAACGGCCAAAGTTTCCAGCTCGTACGAGTGCAATTTGCTTTCGTCCGGGGTTGTTTTGCGGCTAAAATATGACACAGGCTGAAAAACACCGTTCGCGTTACATTGAAGAAGTATGCCAGCCAAACCCTGTTTGCTGGCGTCGGTATGCAATTGAATTTCAGAGCCGGGATCGTACAGAGCTAGACAAGGACGTTCAGTCAACAAGGTCCTTATTTTGTCAAAAGCCTGTTGTTGCGCTCCACCCCACTTCCATACAACATTCTTTTTTAAGAGGTCTGTCATAGGCGCTGCAATAAGTGCGTAGGCTTTGATAAAGCGGCGGAAAAATCCTGACAACCCTAAAAACTGCCTCAGCTCGTGGTGATTACTTGGTTTGGGGAATTTGGAAACCGCTTCAGTTTTTCTCGAGCCTGGACGTATTCCTTGTGCACTTACTTCAAACCCGAGGAAATCAATATTTTCTTTAAAAAAATTGCATTTGCTGAGTTTAAGCGTTAGTCCCCCCCTTTTAAGCAAGAGAAGCACCTCTTCCAGCCTTTGCAACCCCTCTGTAAAGTTTTTGGAAGGAATAAGGATATCATCCATGTACACTATGGCGTATTTAATTTTTGCATCTGAGAGGATTTTATTTATAGTACGCTGAAAAACGGATGGGGCGTTAACTAGGCCAAATGGCATGCGGTTATATTCAAATTGATTATCAGGGGTTACGAAGGCTGTTTTATGGCGCGACTCTTCTGATATGGGTATCTGGTAGTAACCAGACGCTAAGTCAAGTGATGTGAATAGGGTGTTTCCTGACAATCGATCTAGTTGGTCTTCAACGCGAGGCATTGGATAGTGGTCCTTCTTGGTTTTGCGGTTGAGAGCCCTATAATCGACGCATAATCGTTTTTCTCCAGTCTTTTTTTGAACCAGGACTATGGGACTAGCGTAAGGAGATGACGACTCTCTAATAATATCATTATTGAGCATTTCCTGTGTCATGTCCCTAACTAATGCTCTTTCCGCGAACGACATTCTATACGGACGGTAAACTACCGGTTGTGAATCCTCTAATTCGATATTCATCTCTGTTGCATTAGTGAAACCAAGGTCTTCAAGGCTGCTTGAGAAGCACTCATTATACTTGGATAAAAGTTGTTGAAGCTGTAAGCGTTCATTGCCAGAAAGTTTATCACCACATTGAACAGACTCGTCAACCTCAGTTTCACTTATGGTAACACTACAAGCATTAAGGACGTCAGCTTCAGAAATGGCATTGTCTTCCTTAAAGGGTGCCCTGGTTAGTAAAAACTTTTCAGGCATCGTGATGGTATCGGGTGAATTATTGTATACCAATAGAACGCTAGTGCCCATTTTAATATCGTATTGCCCAGGAAGCAAGTAATATTCCCGTCCCTCGGCGCCTCGTAAAGATCCCCTGACATTAACGAAACCAGTGATGCAACTATTCGAAACTACCCCAATGGATCCTATACATTTACTAGGTATCGTTGATTGTTTACTAACCGCCAGATTTACTTTATCACATGAGATTCTTTGGAATATTAACTTTGATGGAGTCTTGGTGATTACCATATCTGGTTTCTCAGTGAAAGAGTGACCTATTAAAACGGGCTGATGGATAACATAGTCTTCAACGACATACAGGTTCACAGTTTCTTTAATGCCTTGAATCTCTACGGTGCCCATAGTCATGCCTAAAGGTGCAACTAAATTAGCGCCTATGCCTCTTAGTACCGGCAGTTCTTCCGAACTGTTTATTTTTAGCTCCAGATCTTTTGCAACACTCGACCTCACTAAACAACACTGACTGCCTAGATCAACGTGGCATGTAACACGTTTATTATTAATTTTAATATCAATTATATATTTGTCAATCGTACTATCAACAGCTAACCTCGCTACTTGTTTTTCATTTACACCCTTTTCCTGTTCCCAATTTTGGCCTTTACCCTTATCTTGATCTTTGTTAAATCTATTCCTAAAGCAATAGACTGTTTGATGTCCTAATTTATTGCAAATGGTACAAGTTACCGCTGGTTTGTTGCATTTTGTACTTCGATGCCCAGCTTCGCTGCAATTATAACACCTTATGTTATTGCTAGGCAAACTTTCTTTTGAAGTACTTGGCTTGGGAGTTGCAAAGGGCTTAGGTTCGTTTCGCTGCCTAGACGAGGAGTACGATTCCCTATCCCTTACCGGCCCAGACTTAACAGTTCTAAAATATTTTAGAATCTGCTCTGGCCCCGTAAACTGTGCCGCTTGAGCACCTACCCTTGCAGCCCTATCTTCTACTCCGTGTAGTATACAGTCAACCGCCTGTCTGCCGTAAATCTTACACCTATTCAAGAGGTTAACTTTCGCATAGTAATAGTGCTCTAACGACTCCCCATACCGTGCTTTTTTGGCTAACATCTCCGTCAAGAGCTCGGCATAATCCTCGCGACATGGAAATGATTCGATTAGTTTTCTTTTCCATTCGGGCCATGTAAATAGTACTGAAGGTAATCTCTGATACCATGACTTAGCAACACCTGCTAGCTTTAGTAGTGCATAATGAGAGGTCTCTTTATCGTCCCACTCGTAAATTTCGGCACACTCTTCTACTTTAGTTAACCAGGTTAGTACAGTCTGTTCCTTAGTCATGGGATCAAATTCGGGGATAACGTTTGCAATAGAAGAAAGCTTTGGTTTATTCGAACTCTTGACTTTGTTCAAAATTGACAAAAGTTGATTTAATACATCAGAATCACGGTCTTTACTAGATCTACGTGCCCTTTTAGCTCGAGAACAATAGCGCTCACCGGAGTCTTCTGACGATGAACTGCGATGCCTCCTGCACGCCCTTGAACGACTTGATTCCCTTCCACGACGAGATTGTTGATCGCCAGTCATGTCCTTGTTTATATTTCGTTGTGATAAATCTAGAGCACCTTGTCCCCGACCTTCACAAGGTACTCCTGGGCTCAAGGTACGATTTTGAATTTGCAAACCCCGGCCCTCTCGCCTGGGCACTCCTGGGTATCGATATAGTTCTGCGTCCGAATCCTGACCCTTTGACCCGGGCTCACCTGGATTACGGTCGCAACTAGATTGACTTGTACCCCGGCCCCCAATCCGGGGCACTCCTGGGTCATCATCCATATCTGAAACTTAAATCACATGTTTCAGAAAAATAATTTTCAGCCTCAACAATAAATATACATATTTACAGGTCATTAATAAAATAAATAATCTTGGGACACTATTAAGCTACTTAAGCTTTTGAAATCGCTAATAATTGGGGCATTCAACATGTCCATGGGAGTACCCTGGCAAGATAAACGTGCATGATTAACCATATAAACCTCCGGAATACCTCCGTGATGGTAAATACAGTACAGGATTTTCTACACGACTATCAACCAGGATGTCAAACATGTTCATCTCCAGGCGGTACCCTGGCAAGATAAACATGAATGATTAACCGTATAAACCTCCGGAATACCTCCGTTACGGTAAATACATTACAAGGTGTTCCATACGACTAACAACCACGATGTCAAACATGTCCATCTCCAGGGAGTACCCTGGCAAGATAAACATGCATGATTAACCATATAAACCTCCGGAATACCTCCGTTACGGCAAATACAGTACAGGTTTTTCATACGACTAACAACCACGATGTCAAACATGTCCATCTCCAGGGAGTACCCTGGCAAGATAAACATGCATGATTAACCATATAAACCTCCGGAATACCTCCGTTACGGCAAATACAGTAAAAGGTTTTTCATACGACTAACAACCACGATGTCAAACATGTCCATCTCCAGGGAGTACCCTGGCAAGATAAACATGCATGATTAACCATATAAACCTCCGGAATCCCTCCGTTACGGCAAATACAGTACAAGGTTTTTCATACGACTAACAACCACGATGTCAAACATGTCTATCTCCAGGGAGTACCCTGGCAAGATAAACAAGCATGATTAACCATATAAACCTCCGGAATCCCTCCGTTACGGCAAATACAGTACAAGGTTTTTCATACGACTAACAATCACGATGTCAAACATGTCCATCTCCAGGGAGTACCCTGGCAAGATAAACATGCATGATTAACCATATAAACCTCCGGAATACCTCCGTTACGGTAAATATGGCTTTATTTTACTACCAAAAATTTGAATTATTTCATTTGCTAATCGTAAAAAAAGAAATAGAAAAACAAAGAAAAGTACTTGCGTTTTATCAGGCGTGGTGAAAAAAAAAATCTTATCGATTTTTGATCGTCCCACTACTGAACTATAGGATCCTCAGCAGTGATAACGAAAACTCGGTAACTTCTTGAATTAGTTTATTACATTTTAACGTGGTCAACTACTGATCTAGGTACAAAGCTTGATATATTTTCTTAAATGAAATCTATTTCGTGCACTTCACTTAGATCGTCCTCTCCGGTGTCCGACCATGAACAGAATGCCGCCCTTTGCCAGCCCCGATCGTGCCACCAGTATCGATGGTAGTGGGGGTGCGATAGTGGTGCCGCCGGAACTAGTCAAATTAAGCTTACTATTTAGATTGAGTTGAAGTATTAGCAATTTATCTGAGAGTACAACTAATCTTAATATTTTACACGATTTATTAATAATTACTCCTTACACTCGTTACCAATTCCCTTCTTACTACCCTTTGTGCACAATGTTATCCTGTAAGTTGGCCGCAAGAGCACTTTTACAAGTCTGACTCTACGGCATTTCCCAAAGGAGACTACTGTTGAGAAGAAAGTCGAAACAAACTCAGCAGTCAGTATTTTTTTTCTAAAACATATCAAAACTTATATTATAAAAGTAAAACTATAATCGAAGATAAAAAGAAAAGTATGTCTTATTTAAAACAACTTACGTCCGTATGGTATGCCATCTTATAAGAACCGTGATCCGGCACAAGTAAATTATTCGGTTTCTGTTATTGGTCAAACGCACAAGAGATCAAAAATTTCAAGAAATAAAAAAGTTTGTTTTTTCTTCAGAAACTACTTTTATTCAATCAGCATTTATAGGAACATAAATATTAATACAAAAAACTAGTTCGTTTTTAAGTATTTACAAAAAAATATATTTCAAATAATTAGGTCACAGAAGTGACTAGTATTCCACAGTAAGGTATCAAATCTGTCTTATAACAAAAAATACCCATGTTTTCATAATTATTTCTGACTGATTTTTACAATCGAATAAATTCTAATAAAATAGAAAACAACATTATACCTAGACGTAAAAAATTAAAAAACTTAACGTCCACAGAAAATAATTATCTTTGTCCACAAAAAAATATCAATTAGTCAAAAATATTTTAAACACTGGATGCGTTGCCATCAAAGAAGATGAGAGGTGTATAAAAACATTTTATACACATCTCATCTTCTTGAGTGCAGGTTGAAGATCGTGTCATTTAAAAGGCGTATTTGCTGTTTGATTTCTTTTCGCACGATGGTTTCGTTCTTGCCGGCTGTTAGTTTGTTATGTTTATTGTCAGGCAAAAATGATACAATTTGTTCTCTAATGATTTCTCTTTTTTTCTCCATGACATTGAGTTCCTTCTTCCTCTTAAGGCTCACCTTTTTGATTTGATTTGGCCAGTTTTCATAACATCAGTCATTTTATAAAGTTATTTAACATTATATATATATATATATTAATTCTGATAAAAACTGGCCAAGTCAAATCTAACCTACTTAAGGATCTCACATTTTTAAAAAACAGCTATTGATATAGGTATCCAACACAGCAAAGAAATAGAGTTTAATACTTGTTCATAATGTTATTTTGTTCCTATAAATACATATTTGAATTTTGCATAGAACTTGGCACTCATTTAGATCTCCATTCTTTTTGCGGCGAAGCCCAGCGCCAAGCAAGATTTTTGAAGGAGAGCCAAGTTCAAGAGTATTGAACTTGGCTCTCCTTTTTTACATTTATGTTTGTGGTGGGATATTTAATGACAATCATTTAATTCGTCATTGAGAAAGAAGCAGGATGAACATAAATGTAACAAAACAATAAATAACTAAATCGGTATTCGTAAGCGGTGCCCATGTTTATGTGTTGCTTGGGAGCGCTTTTATGTAGATTTACTTCTGTTCTGTGTATAATTATATGTGGTGCCGCGCGCCGCCGACGACACACCGTTGGCCGGTTGTTTAGCGCGTATTACAAGTTTTTTTGTATGGGGGGACACCACTTATTTTTTGACTTAACTTTATTTTTATATTTCTGTTATATAGCAAATATAATAATACATATATTGGAAAAGTTTCAAATATCTGCTTGAAAAGGTTCCACAGAGATGGGCAAAATTTATTCGAATGTCGAATAACGAATAAAAATAACAAAATCATTCGCGAATAACGAATAAAAACCTCGAATGATTATTCGTCTTAAAATTATTCGCGAATAATTTAGTCGTGAATAATTTATTCGACGAATAAATCATTCGCGAAACAAATGTTCCACGAATAAATTATTCGCGAATAAAATCTTCGAATGATTACTAACTATTTACGTGTGTTTTAATTCGCCGTGTTTTATTTTCAGGTGACTAATGTAATTCGATGTTGAATTTGGAAGTCCTTTTATTTTAACAATTTTAGGTAAACACTTTACACAGGTCATGATAACACTTTTTCGGTTTCAGAATCAATTTTGAAAAAAGAAAAAATACACCATCTAGTATAGTCAAGGTTGATTTTCTTTGATCTGCTGGTAACACATCACTGTTTTCACTTAAGTCCCGAAAATTATCGTCGTCTGTATTAACTTCACTCATTTTCATGAAAGTTGTAACAGCGGTATAGTTTGCAAAAGAAGTCTTGAAATTATCAAGTGGCAACACTGTAGTGTCGTCCCTTTTTTCTTAGATTGATTCGTAAGGGATGACACTACAGTGTTGCCACTTTTTAATTTCAAGACTTTTTTGCCAGACTATAAGTAACGTGGTATATATATAGAAACTGGCTTAGACTGAAGTATACGAAAGACTAATTGCTAAGAAATAATAAACAATCAGAGTTAACTACTGATAAGAAACTTAAGTTACTTGATTTTCTCGCTGTTTTATATATCCATCTCTTTCTAATTAGCTACCTGCGAGTCACCATTTTTCGACCCCTAACACGCGCGAGTTGCTTATAAGTAGTAAATTTGTTTCTTCTAAATTATAATTTGTGATTTATTTGTTATTTTATAATAACACAAATTATTGGCATCACGCCGCATAGTCAAGAGAAAATGAAACAGTCATAAAAAATGTTACAGTGTTAAAACAAGATAAATTACTAAATCAAATAATCGGAATAGTGGAGACGAACCTGGAAACCCGAAAACCATTTTTTTATTTCGGATCGGATTCGGAGAGCTAGACTAGCATACGTGTATGTCGGCGCCTCGTCAGGGTTGTCGGTCGAATCCATGATGAAATTACACCACAATCACAGTAACACACTTTTATTACTTAGAAACAATATAAAAACACTTTACACCTCAAAAATCGGATAAAGAATGCGCGCCCGCCATCTTATTTCATGACTATATAGGTTCGACCAGTTGCTAATCAAATACAAGACCATTACATTTATTGTTACGATTTTAATATGTATTTTCACTTAATATAATCATATAAATAATATCAGATCGCCATACATCTTAACAAAAACTTTAGATGTCTCATTTAACTTTATTATTCACTAAACGTAATGAATCCGGCGGCAATGAACACCGGCGCCATAACATAACAAGCAGGAACTTAATTCATTTTGCTTACAATCATAGAAACATAAAAACTATATAAATCTACCAAAATATTGCCTAAAATAAATGTATAATAATAAATCATAATTTATTACCTCACAATTTTATGTATTTGCAATAAAAGTAGCTAAAAACATGCCTCCAATTATTTTACTTCCCGATTTTTCAAGTAGATGTCGCTTTACAGTTGAACAGTGTGAGTAAAACATTGCAAACAAACGTTATACTAGATGGCAGCACCATCGAGCGCCCATATGTACTAGAAGTACAACAAAGGATTACTCTTAGAACAAGAGCTGAAGTCATGATGACTCAGTTCTTTGCTGAAACTGATTGCAGTATGAAGACCGCGTTGAAGAAATGAAAGCCATCTTCAATAAGTCCAATACACCATTACCTTCTCAAGCTTGAGCGTGTAATCAAATATACCAAATCTCCTTAAATCAAATAGACTAGAATGTATTACTTTCTTCAAACAAGTTGTTCTGAAAATGAATTCTGAATCAATTTATGTATTTATATGTCTTTTTTTTCGCTGTTATATTATCAGCACTGACAAAAAACGAGTCTCTCTAAGCATAAATGAATCTCACTCAAGTCTCTTGTTTTAAACAATTAGCTTTATGGTGATCTTGTGGTACCTATGAAGAATGTGGAAATCCCACACAAATACAACGTGACGACATAAGACCCTCCTGCACAAAGAATCAAGCTTCACCCCGCTATCTTCAGTGGGGTGAAGGTGAACACCCCCGATCATCAAATGATGGTAACGAGAAATTGCCGTCGTTTTACTTACTGCAATACAATTACCATCCATTGACCCTTAACACGCTCGAGTTGCTTATAAATATAAAATCATACGGTTTTCCAACATATTATTCGTAATTTATTCGTAGTTTTATTCGAATAAAATAACGAATAAATCATTCGTTATTCTAAATCGCAGGCGAATAATTTATTCGCGAATAAATTATTCTCAAATAAAATTACGGCGAATAATTTTTTATTCGATTGATTATTCGAATGACAATTAATTCGAATAATGCCCAACTCTGGTTCCAACGATACAATTAAAGAAAAAATTAGTTGTCCGTAAGGTCGGTTTATGGACGATAATTTTACGTGATAACGTGGAAGCGAAGCCGAACGCTTAGGCCGATCATGCCCCTTTATCGCTCGTTCCGCGCTCTCGCTTGCACTCGCAACGATGACCGCGCGTCATAGATATGGCTACCTACCTACCTACCCACCTACCGACCTTCCTACCTACCTACTTAACCACCTACCTACCTTACCTCCCCACCTAAAAACCCACCTAACTACGATGTCTACCTACCCACCTACCTAACCACCTACCTACCCACCCACCTACCTACCTACCTACCTACCCATCTACCTACCTAACTACCTACCTACCTAACTACCTACCTACCTAACTACCTACCTACCTACCTACCCACCGACCTATCTACCTACTTACCCACCCACCTACCCACCTACCTACCCACCTACCTACCCACCTACCTACCCACCTACCTACCTACCTAGCTACCTGTGTACGCAGTCGCAGTCGCAGTCGCACAGTCGCAATCGCAATGTAACGATCGGTTCGTGACACGTTTTCGTAGATGCAGCCGGTGTTCATCGATTTACAAGACGTTATCACGTCACTTTTTTTTTGTATGGGGTCCCACCTATTTTACTTTTTAATATTTGATTTTTTCCTACGCTTACACACAATAACTGGATTCGAAGTTTCATCCTTCTAGGTCATCTGGAAGTAGTTTAGGTTTAGGTACTATATGTCAGTCAGTCAGTGCTAAAATTTACGACTTTTTGACCTTCATATCTTTAAAACCGCATGAGCTAGCTTCATGGAATTTGGGCTCCTAGATGTCCTTATGGATATAATTAAACACACGTAGTTTTATGTGTTTACGTTAAAGAGGTTTTGAGTTATAGAAGGGTCAAAAGGGGCACCAAGTGGTTCGTGTAATATTACACTCGGCGCTGGTAGCCAGTTCTTTTGCTTGCACTTGGCTTGACACGCTGCCAGGTGTCTAGATCTTGGTTGGATTTTTAAAGGTCACAGAAAAGTCGTTTTAGAAGTTAACCCTGTATTTATTTTCGTATACGAAAAAAGTATAGCATATATTGGAATCGGTTTCATAAAAAACGTTTCTTTCTCGGTTACAGAAGAAAATCTTAGACATTTTAGAGAAAACTAAAGAAACTATAGCACTTCAAACTAGTAAACTAAGATTCTGAGCAGTCCACAGAATAGCATAGGAACGTCAAAAAGGATAATGTACATTGCAAATCCATACTATTATATTACAAATGCAAAAGTGTGTCTGTCTGTCTGTCTGTCTGTTTCCTCTTCACGCTTAAACCGCTAAACTGATTTGGTTGAAATTTGGTATGGAGATCGTCTGAGTCCCGGGAAAGGACATAGGCTACGTTTTATCCCAAAAAGTACCCTTATTCGCGACAAACTAATTTAAGGCGGACGAAGTCACGGGTAGAAGCTAGTAAACCATGCATTTTTGCCTGTTAAATAGCCCTCTGCCCTATAATGCCTTTCCCGTTAGAGATATTTTAAGTACTTTTTGAGAGCTCGAAAAGGTAATTTTAAAGCATTATCTGGTAATTTATTATAAAATTGTATACATTGGCCTACTAATGATTTGGCTACTTTACGAACGCGGAACTTTCTAATGTCGATTTTGTTTTGATTTCTAGCATTAAAATTGTGGATATTTGAATTCTAAGTAAAAAGAAGTCTAGGTTGTTAGTACCATAAATATTGTCATAAATATATTGGGACGCTACGGTTAATATGTAAATGTTTTAAAAAAGTACTGTTAAGTAGTCACGGGAATTCAGGTTATTTATAGAACGAATCGCTCTTTTTTGTAAACCGATTCCCAAAAAAGGAGGAGGTTCTCAATTCGTCGGAATGGTTACTTTATTTTTTATGTATGTTCACCAATTATTCGAAGAGTATTTGACCGACTTCAAAATTTTAATTTTATAAGAGGTGATCTGATGATGGAATTCCTGAGGAATCGAAGAAACTCCTCAAATATTGTACGTATTATAAGAAACATAATAAGTAATAATAAGCATTCAGAAAGTGTAAATTGGCGAAGTGAAACTGATGAAGAAGACCACAGAATGCCAACGGAACTCCTCAGTGATAAATGATGTACAGGTGGCGATAAGATAACTCGATTAAGTTAGCTAAGCAACTTTATAGTCACAAACTTAATTGTTCCTGATGAGAATGGTACCACTGAGCTGATTTCATGGTGGAGCCGGAAGGTAGGCACCGGATCTCCGTAATAAAATAATGTATAATAGCCGTGTTTGGTCTTATTGGAATGAAAAACTAAAAAGTATAAAATAAATACAATTTGTAACAAAAGAATAAACCGACTCCAAAAAACAAAACTAAAAAGTAAAACAATAACTGCATAATTCCGTTTCTTCAATTTATGTACAAGAAACCGTTTGTCTACTCAATCTATACAGTATATACAATGAAAGTTATTTTGGAGTAATTGCCATCGTGTTATTTTTAAAATCGACAATTTTCAATATTTTACGCATTCTTTATATGGCACCGACGCCAAAATAAGATTAATTGTATATAGTATATATATTAAGTATCGACAAAAGGTTACTTGTAAGTAACTTGAAGAAACTGAATTATGCAGTGTTTTTTTTTATACGTTTTCGTTTTGTTTTATGGAGTCGGTTTTATTTATAGTTAATAATTTTATTTATAGCACAAATATAGTCTGCATGTCAGGTGCTAAGCCCCAAACCAGAATACCGTAGGACATGATACTATGAAATTAACTATGATAAAATAAGTAAGTATCAACATTAAGTAGTCAATTGTCTAATTTTCGTTATAGCTTAAGCTGCTAAACTTAATTTACCTGCAAACACTGCTAAATGCGAACTTGCTGCGAACTGCGAACTTGTTGCGAAGCATGGCCAGCACTCTGCTGACGCTTTCTCTTACCACGACCTTCTTTATCTATCTTACAAAATTAGACCTCCCAAGCCCAACGCCAAAATACTTCTTCAGCGCAATTTTGGTCGGATGGATGTTGATAAACTCCGTGATGATGCTTCGTAAATGGACGTGTTATCTCTAGTGCTATTACAGTTGATGCAAAAGTCGAACTTTTTAATTCTCTTCTCATCCAGCTCTATGATGTTCATGCTCCAGTCCGTTCCATAAAAGTCAAGCATCTTCCTGCTCCCTGGCTTAACAAGGAGATTAAAACACTGCTGGAGAAAAATAATGCGGCTAAGGCGAGGAATAAAGCTGACAGTACTGATAAGAATAAAGACCGCTATCATGTATTGCGCAATCGCTGCAGTACTATTTGCCGTGACGCTCAAAGACGCCACATCCACCAGTCCGTGGAGCATGGGAACCCTGCGAAAGTCTGGAAATTTCTCAAATCAGTCGGAGTTGGAAAGTCTCGTCAAAATTCTTGTACCAATGATGTTAATTTCGATCTACTTAATCAACATTTCTCCACTTCTGCTACATTTAGTGGCCCTGCTAAAGTCAATACTCTTGAATTTCTATCATCACTTTCCACTCCAGACTCGCTTCCTTTTTCTTTTGTGCAATTTACTGACAGTGATGTTAAGAAGAACATATTATCCATAACCTCTAATGCTGTTGGTACTGATTGCGTTAGTCGTAATATGATCCTTCCCCTCCTTGACCTACTTGTTTCCATAATTTCCAGCATCCTTAACAGTTCTATCTCCTCTGGTGTTCTTTCCCCACGCTTTGGAAGGATGCAAATATTGTTCCAATACCTAAAAAAAGTAGCCCCTCCTCCTTTTCTGATTATCGTCCAATCTCCATCCTCCCATTTCCTTATAAAGTACTTGAACGTCTGGTACAGCAACAGTTGACGTCCTATTTAAATAGGAATAATCTTCTGAATCCATTTCAGTCAGTCTGGTTTCCGTCCTGGTCATAGTACGGCGACCGCACTCGTTAAGATTACAGATGACATTCGGGCAGGCATGGACAATCGGAAATTAACGGTATTATCGCTGCTTGATTTTAGCAATGCGTTCAACACTGTTGATTTTGATATATTACTTGGAATACTACGTTCTCTTAACATATCTCCTGCGGTAATTAACTGGTTTCGTAGTTACTTAAATGATCGTCAGCAACGAGTTAAGGTGGATGATTCGTGTTCCTCTTTGTGCAGCACGCTGGCTGGGGTTCCTCAGGGTGGAGTGCTGTTCCCTTTGCTGTTTTCAATATTTATAAATTCTATTTCGCATAACCTTTCATCACATGATCACCTTTATACTGACGATCTTCAAATTTATTCGCAGGGGGTTCCGGTGATCTTGCGTCTGTTATAAGTGAAGTAAATAACGATTTCGAGCACATCCTAAACTGGAGTCGTAGATTTGGTCTTAAGGTCAATCCTGCTAAGACTCAAGGTATAATTATTGGCAGTTCTAAGCTGATCTCCAGGGTTGACTTCGATAATGTCCTACGCATATGCTTTAATGGCGTATTTATACCCTTTTCGCAGCAAGTCAAGAACCTCGGTATTATCTTCGATCGCATTTTATCTTGGGTGCCACAGGTTAATGAGGTTAGCAGGAAGATGTTTGCGGCAGTAGGCTCTCTTAGAAGACTTAGTAATTTTCTCCCCATCGCCACTAAAATTGCGCTTTCTCAAACATTACTTCTCCCTATTTTGGATTATGCTGATATTTCCTATCTTGACCTCACAGAAGAACAGCTCAATAAGCTTGAGCGCATCCAAAGCATCTGCATTCGGTTCATATTTGGGTTACGCAAGTATGACCATGTTTCCATCTTCAGGTCTCAGCTTAATTGGCGTCCAACCCGCTCTCGTCATAACTCTCATATCCTGTCTCTTCTGTATAGCGTACTTTTTAATCCCGCAACTCCCCGCTACCTTAAAGAGCGTTTCAGTTATTTGCGATCTGTTAGGTCCGCTCAAAATTTGCTTCTTGCTGTCCCCTCTTCATCCTCCAAATTTTTCAATAGTTCTTTCACATTCCAGGCAACTCTACTGTGGAACTCTCTACCCCATGACTTGAAGCGTGCCCAGACCCTTGCAACATTTAAGTCACATCTTAAAAAACATTACCTGTCACTCTCTTAATACACTGCTATTGAAATCACTTTCTCAACTTTGCGGCTGACACTGTTATGGTTAATATTTTCTTCTGTTTCCACGATTATTACTCATTGAAATAAAACAATTTAACGGATTATATCGCGTATATTATCTCATTTTAGTTCCCGACGTTTCGGAATACATCTTTTCTCAGTCCTCCCGTGACCATGGAAAGCTGGAAAGCTTCCGAAACGTCGGGAACTAAAATGAGATAATATACGCGATATAATCCGTTAAATTGTTTTATTTCAACTGTTATGGTTATTTATTTATTTACTTTGCATATGTTATATTTATTATGTATAAGTTTTATGTATGTTTATTTACGCAATCTTATGTGTGTATGTTTATTGCGTGTACATGTGTCTATATGAGTTTTTTGTTTTGCTTCATAACTGTTTCTCGCCACCTACTCAACTAAAATTGTTGACTTTTAAACACCCAAAGGTTGTCTGGAAGAGATCGCTATTTTTGTGTATCTGAGGTGTCCAATAAAGAGTATTTGTATTTGTAATGCGGACTCCATTACAAGTTTTTGTCCAATGATAATAAGAATAATGCCCTATCCACCATTTCTAAATATTTGCTTTTAATGCCTTTTGCGTAGAATCCACTGGTCTAACACGACACGTCGCAGAAACACAAGTTTTGATTTAAAAATCCTTAAATCGATTTCGCTGTTCAGCTTGCCATACATCAGTATTCTCTGGTTCTCTGTAGTTTGCCCGAATTTCATATGAAATTAATCTCTTATGCCCGAATTTCACTTGCCATAATTTTATATTCCATAACGATTCATATGCCATAGTAATCATTTGCCATATTTTCATATACCATAATTTCATATTCCATAACGATTCATATGCCTTAATTTTATATTCCATAACGATTCATACGCCGAAGTCATCATTTACCATATTTTCATATGCCATAACTTTTGCCTTTTTAACTCCGCACCCTTTTGCCACAAGCTAAATTGATAATTTCCAACCAACGATACGAAATTCAATTTCTTTCAAAAGATTACGAAGTCAAATAGAAAGAAAACAGGCGCAATTACGAGCCGGATGCCATTTTAGCTGTTCCAATTTCGCGCCCGAATGTACCTTGTACAAGCGGGGACAAAAGTGTTAATGACCAAAGTTTGCGGAGATTGTGGTTTATAGGAAACCGAAAAGTGTTGTTAGATGAGGTCTGTTTTGAGTAAAGTCATGTAAGTACAAGTACCTATTTACCGAAAGTTGTGGTTCTGTCTATATCAATACTAGCGGTCGCCCGCGACTTCGTCCGCCTTAGATTCGTTTAACGCGGATAAAAGCTATTTTCCGGGATAAATATTAGCTTATATCTTTCCCCAAAACTCGATTTTTTTACTAATTTAAATGTGAAGCATGTTACCAAAATTTCAAGTTTTTAGCGTAAAAAATATTTACCGTCCATACAAATTTTCATCCCATTTTTCATCTTTAAAAGGGATGAAATTTGACATACATTATAGCCCATGTCCTATTCTGATATATAAGGTAGTTTTTAAGGTTAAGTGGAACGTACATAGATACTTTCACGTTTGTAATATAGTAAGGATAAAATAAGCAAAATGAAAAGTGTGAAGGCCCTCTACAAGGTCGAGCTACTTACGATCTTTATCTATACTATAGTAGCTGGGTATCTCCAGATGGTTATAGGATACTTTCCACTCGACTATGCTGAAGAAAAAACGACGGGTTATGACTTTTTCTCCTCCGCAAACGAAGTTGCGGGCATCTTCTAGTTTTAAATATTTGTGATAAAAAATACCTAAAGGTGCGTCCACACTTGTATCATTTGCTCGTATCCAATCATCGTCCCGTGGCATGACTGCGTATCGTGCTGCTTGGACGCTCACTGTCGGCATTCCGTATCATTTGCGCCGCCGCGTGAAGAAACGCGTTCACACTAAGCCGTAGCGTATCACTGTATCCGATCACCGCGCCGATAATTTTGCATGCTGCAGTTTGGACGCTAGCCGTATCGTTTCACCGCTCCGATCATTTTGGCATTTCGCCGATCATCATTCTTCGCGTGATCGTTCTTCTGTAGAGTAGCGTTGTGTTCCGTGTAAAAATGTTGCCCTCTGCGATCGCACGTCAAATTGATTGACGCCCGTGCAGAAACTTGAAGATCATTACCACGACAGCTGATAAGCCGCGAGTGCCGAGCACCAGCGTGGACAGCAACGCCCATGCGTCGGTGGCACCGCGCGCGTAGTAACTAAGTGTCAGTACTTGTAATTGGAAATTCGCCGTAACATACCTGCCCTAGCGACTCAAGCCACGTCTCTCGGCCATCTCTTTCGCGCGTAGCTGCAATTGACGAGACAGAAGTTGATCATCCGATCGCCCGCGCAAATTCTACGAATGTATTCCGGATTGGTGCACATACACTAGTCCCTATCGCCTTTGATGATCGGGAAAAAACTGACACTAGATGGATCGCGGCGTACCTTAACCGCGTGTCATGATCGCCACGAAGATCTGATACGGGCAAATGATACACACGTGGACGCATTTTAAGCGAAGTAGGTAGGTACTGTTTAAGATGCGTCCACATTTGTATCATTTGCCCGATCAGATCTTCGTTCCGTGGCATGATCGCGTGTCACAATCACGCGTTTGGACGTTGAGCCGATCCGATCGCTCAAAATCCATGGTGATACGCGTATCACACACTTCGATCGGACAAGTAAGGCAATGATCGCCGCGCCGACAGTGAGCGTCCAAGCAGCGCGATACGCAGTCATGCCACGGCACGGTGATCGGATACGAGCAAATGATACAAGTGTGGACGCACCTTTAAGCTTCGTGGAGGTTATTTCAGTACATTTGCTCATTTGTTCATGATATTTATTTAAGTTTCGTGTTAGGAAGTATTCCTAGGTGGACCTAATGAAGTAACAACTTTCTTATTACCCGATGAGTAAGCTCGGAGATAAGTTTTACCAACTCCATATTGAATTAGCCTTGAGATTTATGTGTAGTAATAGTTTCTCTATTTGCGGTTGTCTCATGAAAGTTATTAATCTAATAATTCAGTTAGCCACTCCCACGGGTACACGAATTTCGTACGAGACTCGACAACCTTCTCGTCCCGTTCTTCTACCCTTTTACGTAGTACATACCAACTTATGACCGCAAGGAACTGCTGACTGATTATAGAATGTGGATGTTTTTAGAAAAAGTTGTTGGATCACCTAGTTTTTGGGTTACGAGAAATTTTATTTTAGTTTTATTTAAAGTTGCGATCCCATAATCATCATCTTAATAGATGTGGACTGCTGGGCATACACCTCCCAAGGGGTATATAAGTCCACGACAGATCCTGCCCCGCACAAACCCAGGGGACGCCAGCAACTTTACCAGGTCATCAGAACGCCCTGTGGGGGTTCTATCAACGCTGCGTCATCTGCATGGTCGCCATAAAAAACTCAGTGGCCCGGATGGTCTTTAATATTTGACAAATACAGCGAAGTAAAGTATATCAGTTCTGACACTTATATGCTACTGTTATCCCGTTAATAGGCACCTATACCTTATCGCTCACAGTCATTTACTTTACATTCGGCGCCCACACGTTCCAGTCATTGAACAAATGAGCGTCATAAGGCACGTCCCGAGTATGTCATGTGGTTTATGGTGCCATAATAAATCAAATTTGGCGGACACAAGAGTTCTTAATATCGTCTTTGGACACTTAATATTGGCCAATTTTATTCTTGTTTCGGTCTTGTCAAAATCGTATAGGCTTGATGAATAGCAAGCCTAGCAACTTTCAAAATATGCGACTTTAAATAATTTATCTTTGTACTAAATTGAGATTCTAATTGTATCTAAAAAAAGGTTCTGGATAGATGGACAGTATTGGTCAGCAAAGTAGAATAATAAGTTATTATTTTTTGTCCTTTTGAGATACGTAACCCTATATAAACCCCATGTAAACTTTACTTTGATAAAGTGACTTGCAGGCGATTATGAGTAGGAACCGAATGGCACGGATCGTGAGTAGGAACCGAATGGTACGGAATGGTAAGTAGGAACCAAATGGCACGGATTGTGAGTTAGGAACTAAATGATACAAATTATGAGTAGGAACCAAATGATACGGATCGTGAGTAGGAACTAAATGATACGGATCGTGAGTAGAAACCGAATGGTACGGATTGTGAGTAGGAACCAAATGGCACGGCTTGTGAGTAGGAATCAAATGATACAGATTGTGAGTAGGAACCTAATGATACGGATCGTGAGTAGAAACCGAATGGTACGGATTGTGAATAGGAACCGAATGGTACGGATTGTGAGTAGGAATCAAATGGCACGGCTTGTGAGTAGAAACCAAATGGCACGGATTGTGAGTAGAAACCGAATAGTACGGATTGTGAGTAAGAACCAATTGGCACGGCTTGTGAGTAGGAACCAAATGGCATAGGTTGTGAGTAGGAACCGAATGGTACGGATTGTGAGTAGGAACCAAATGGAACTGAATCAGTCTTCAAATTGCTAATTGCTGTTTTAAAACATATAAAAAAACGGTTAAACCGATTTTCTTTAATCATTTATGAACACTTCCAATGAAGCCACGTCAAGGAAAACGGTCAAGGGCGAGTCGGACTCGCGCACCGAGGGTTCAGTACAAACTTTCACTTACCCTGACATTATTAAATTACCCGGTTCCGGTTAAGTTAAGTTTGCACCTGATATCTTAATGCAACCGGGTTGTTCAAATAAGTTTCTTTAAAAATAAAAATAAAATAGCTAGTTAGGGGTAACTTATAATTTTCGTTAGTATTTATGTTTATTATTAACAAGTTACTATTTATGTTTATTATATACAAAAAAATTATATACCAAAAATGAAAATTTCAAAATTGTCGATTCGTAAACTTCGGAGTTAAAGGGAGGGAATGGTAATTTTTCCTCATTTTTAAAACGAAATTTAAGGTTAATACAAAAAAGGTTCTAAAATGTGCAGATCAAGCCCTTTCATATATATAATACCGTACTTGATCTTATGGCTAAACTTTTAATTTTTGTCCCCCCACACTCATATTGGTCAGTTTCTTAAAAAATTAAAATATGTTTGCAATGTTTCCTTTGCAATACATGTGGGCTGACCATGTTTATTAATACTCCAAATTTCTAATCTTTAAATCTTAAATTAATAATCAAATAGTTTTTGAGATATGGCACTCCAATAGTCGGACAGACAGACAGTCAGACAGAGTCGCAACATAAGGATTCCTTTTTAACCTTTTTGGTACGAAACCGTAAAAAACGAAATTATAATCGGTTCGTCCGTTTATCAGCTATAAATGCCAGATGCTGACACACAGATACGCGTCTAACTTATAACACCCCCAAAGAGGGAGGAGGGAAGAGGCGACAAATATTTTCGTCGGGGGTTAAAAAATGAATTTTGACTATCATACGAATATTATTTCTCGAATATTTACGATCATCAACAATGAGTTAATAATAAACATATAGATAATCCTTAATCGTTTTACAGAATTATCCGTTTAGCACATTAATGTAATCAAATGCACGCCTCAGCGTAATTTCCATGTCACTGCAACAAACCGCTCCTCATCGAGTTAGAGGAGTTATATGCACATCCGTTGCTTGCAATCGAATCATCTCTGCAGCTGGCTCTGCATAATTACGAGTTTTATGCATGCACTATTGATTGGGATTTGAAAATGTGTCGAATATTAAACATAGACAAACAGACATAAAATTTCATTGTTGTTAAAGCGAAGAAATACATCATCTGTGAAAATTTCAACTGCCTAGCTATCACGGTTCACGAGATACAGCCTGGTGACAGACGGACAGACAGATAGACAGACGGACAGCGGAGGCTTAGTCATAGGATCCCGTTTCACACTTTGGGTACGGAACCCTAAAACCGGCCAAGAGCATGTCGAAAATTATACCACAGATGTGCTGACGCTGACATTATGGATAGCCGACATTTTGGGAAAATAACATTTTAGGAAAACGGAGTTTTAAGGCCTGAGCCCTCAAAGAGTTTTTAAAAGAACTGTCGAATTATGTGCCACACGTTTTGCTGACTTTTGTTTCAGCTTCTTTTACAGACCCCCCCAGAAATATATTTTTTAAATTATTTAACTATCAAACTAAGTAGAGGCGTATACGTCATATAAGATACCTATACTCCCAGTTTCATCAACCTACCACAGTCAATAACATAAAGCGACAGTAGCCCTTGCGCTGGAACTGATTGATTTCCTTTTTTCCTCCAGCATTGGCCATGCGAAGCAAAATGTAGAACGGAAAATACCAAGTTTAATCTGATTTTGCTCGCATTTTTTTTTATTTGTCACATCCGAAAAATTAAGGCTTTGATAGAAAGTTGGAAATGTTATGTACCTTACCTACGTTTCTTGGTGTAAATTAAGTTAAAATGAGGTTTACAATTTGCGAAGATCTTATTCTTGCTACACTGTTTTTTTCTGAGTGTTTTTGTTTGATACGGTATTTAAAGCACCAACACATTTTTATAAACTACGATTGTTAACAGTAAATAATACAATTGGGTACGTTGAGTTTCTCAGGGGTGTAGTATAAAACGTTTATTTACCTATTGGTTGTGTTGTTTTTTACGTATATATATTTTAAAATTCGATATAATATTTGCGAGTTTCATGGCTATTTATATTTTTGTACTTAGGTCTATATTTTCTTATTTACCTCCATTAGACCAAAGTATTAACTTATATAGCCGAGCAAACTGTACAGATGTCATGTCGAGATTAAAAATATATACCAAAACAATAGCACCACTTAAAATTAACTATTTGTACATTAATATTTCCTATTTTTTTTTACAGTTTTAGAGATCTTTATGTTATAATATAACAGTGAACATAATTACTGTATTCATAAATAATTAACCATTTTATCAAAGAGTGAGTGCATTCAATAGGGTTATATTATACGAGACTTTTATAATGAATGTAAAGTTTTAAGAGTGAAAGATTTAAGTTGGTGTATAAAATATTACCCGTCTACAATTTGCTTTGAGTAAACTTCGAGACTGTTAAAGTTTTAATTGACTTATAACATTTTCGTTTTTAAGTAATTTATTTAAATTTAGTACTTTAGTAGTTTGCTCCGCCAATTGAGCATAAGTTGAAATAAAATGAGCTGAAAAAATAATGAAACAATTTCTCTCCTTTGCTATTAAAATAAGTAAAATGTGCATGATTGATGAAACTAGTGGCTCAGAAAAAAATCTTTTTCACCTCACTACCTCAGAAAAAATCCTTTTCACCTCACTCGCTCGGAAAAACTCCTTTTATAGCGCAAAATCTGCTTGGAAAAGTTCGGTTTATCTGCTGGCGAGAAAAAGTAATTTGAAGTTCGAATTTATATTATTTTATATGTTTATTTGTTTGTTTTATTATGAGGATACTTTTTAGGCTTATTATCACTAATTTCAAAAGAAACGCGTGTTTCGCGGGGCTGCAAAATTATTTGGCTACTATTGCCTTGAAAGCCTCGTTACGCTCAGGAATCTGTATTTGTACCACTCGCTCCGGTCGTGGTTAAATTTTAGATTTCTTCGCTTACTCGGTTTTCAATTGAAGCACTCGCGCCAAATAACTATTTATAGCGCCAAATCAGCGTGGAAAAGTTTTTTATCCAATAGCGTGGAAAAGTAATTTGAAGTTGGAATTTATATTTTTTAACATATTTGTTTTGTTATGACGAGTGTATTTCGTAGGTTCATTTTCACTAGTTTTAAATGAAAAAAGAAAAACAGTTCATTATATTTTGATCGTTTTTCTTAAATACATCTCACATTTTCCTCGCTCCTCTCGTGGTTCTATTTTAGATTACTTCGCTTCGCTATGGTGCAGAAACTTGGAGTCTAAAGAACCATGATAGGAGCAAGATTGATACTTTTGAGGTGTGCTCAGAATCCCACGGACCGCATTGAGGACGTTCGATTCCATATTACGAGAAGTCAATATCACAAACCGGCTCTCAACTATCTGCCAGGAGAGAACCCTCAAATTCTTCGGGCATATTATGCGATCTAACCAGCACAACCTCGTTGCTCAAAATGCTCGTTTTGGCATTTTACTGGGCCAAGTCGAAGCAAAACGTTCCAGAGGTCGAATCGCGACAAGGTGGTCTGTCACCATGAAAAATGCTTGTGGTTCCATGCAGAGGGCTGCCCATATGGCCCTTGACCGCGCCAAGTGGAGGTACATTACTGTTGGTCACGATCCTCAGCCATGAGGGACCAACTAAGTACAAGATGATAAACAAATGACTGTTATTACACACCTCACAAAGGGATTTAAAAATAAAATAATATAAACACAACTTGAGGTAGAAAACAGGCGGTTTTATCGTTAAAGAGCGATATTATTTATATACAAATACAATACAAAATTCTTTATTGCGTAAAAGACACGTTTTACATAATCTAAGGGATAGAGCCGCCTTGTAAGCATAAAAATGCCTGTGTTGGGAGGCGCCGCTCTTCCTTAGGTGACATGAGGTTCAAACAATTTAATTTATTGAACTCTTAAAGATTACAATTATACAATTTTAAAAGTCTGGTTTACTTGCGCGGGTGCGTGTGTGTGTGTGTATGTGTGTGTATGCGTGTATGTCTGTGTGTATGTGTGTGTGCGTGTGTATGTGTACTGTTTGTGTATATTAGATTAATCTAAGCAATTTCTCAATTTCATCATAGTTTTGAATTTTGAGCCAATTTATTTGGTGCTTTTTGTATTCGTGGTAAGTTTTTGAGTGAAAGTCTAGTAATTTATTAATTTTGTTATAAAGCATTGCAGATCTAGTGTTGTACTGTGAGCGAGCAAAAGTGGTTCGATTTTTTGATATATTAATTATGTTAATTATTACTCTTTTCTTATTATAGTTTGGATTGTATGGTATAGCCTTGTGTCTTTTCGATGTAGTTTGTAGAATGGACAATTTTCTCACCGATAGTAATCCACTGATTTGGTATAATAGATCAGTAGGGAATGTAATTTTTTTGAAGTACATTATCTTTATCAGAGCACGTTATGCCCGTTCAAGGAGTATAAAGCGACTTTTAGCTGCACCACCCCAGACCGATATGCAGTATACCAAGACAGATTGTGCCAAGGACAAATATATTTCACTTAAAATGATACGCGACTTTACTTTATCCGTAGTTATTGTATTTGGCACAATGTGCCTTAGCGTCTTAAATATCCACAGTAGCTTTCTAATTCTACCTATGACTTGGTCGATGTGAGGGTACTAGTTGAGGTGCTCATCCAACATAACTCCTAGATATTTAGTTTGAGCATTTTTTTTGATTGAGGGGCAATCACAGTCTGCAACATCACATAGCTGACTGGAGTGTATTTTGAGTTCCATATTTGGAGTGATTTGTTTGCTATGTGTAATGTTGAAGCATATATATTTAGTTTTACTGGTGTTTAGTGACAGTAGGTTCATTCTTAGCCACTTAGAGATCCGAGCCAAGCCTAATTCTGCACAAATTTTGACTTCGGTCCACGATTTGGCAGTAAACACAACTGCGGTGTCATCTGCATATGAGAAAAGTTTTGCATCAGGGATGGCCATATTACAAAGGGTATTTATATAAATTAGGAACAATGTTGGGCCTAAAACACTTCCCTGAGGTACCTCATATGACACATTCTCGTCTATACTAACGTGTTGAGACAAATAAACCTTTGCTTCCTGTCAGAGAGATAATTTTCAAATAGAGACAGCGGTATACCTCTAATACCCATTTTTTCAAGTTTTTGTAGAAGGATAGGGACAGAGACGGTGTCAAAGGCCTTTTTCAGGTCTAGGAAGACAGTTAGACACTTGTTGTTGTTGTCAAGGTTCACAACTACAAGTGAGGTTAGAGAATTTATCGCGTCTTCAGTAGACATACCGTGCCTGAAACCAAATTGTGAGGTCGATAGTAGACTAAATTTATTTAAGTAGTTGAGAAATCGGGTGTTGAGAAGCTTTTCTAGAATCTTCGAAATTGCAGGTAGGACTGAAATCGTCCTTTAACTACTGATGTCGTCTCTGTCCCCACCCTTGAATACAGGGGTAATTAGAGATTGCTTAAACGATTTTGGAAATATTCCATGGCTAAAGCTAAGGTTTATGACATGTGTAATAATGGGGACTATTTCTTTTGACACAAATTTTAAAAAACTACTTGAGATATTGTCCCAGCCCGGAGTACTATTAGATTTGAGGTTCATCAACGTGTTATATACTTCGTCTGTGGTCGTAGGCAGTAGTACAAATGAGCCAGTAGGTGTTGGGAGGCGATCAAGGAGTAGGTTTACATTATCTTGAGGGTCAGGAACAATTTGTTGAGCGAGCTCTTTCCCGATATTTGCAAAGTATTTATTTGTATAATTAGCTGATTTTGTATGAGTGTCCCTGATATTTAATAACTCTGAATGAATTTTATTAGATTTATTTGTAAATGTCAGGTTTTTTATATTTTCGCAAAGCTTTTTATTGTGATTGACTGATTTTGCCAGAAGTTCCTGTTCATATTTTCGTTTTAGTTTTTTTATAAGTTTGTTACAAAAGTTTCTGTATCGAGTATAGGTTATTTGACTAGTAGTCATAAAGGTTGCATCCTTCTTGTCCAAAAATCACGTTTATGAGTAAGCCATCCATTTTTTTCCAACATTCATAAAAGTGTTCTAAAGTTCCTTCCTCACTAATAAAAATACTTATTAAAATACAGGTTCCCGCGCTCTTTTAAATATGCACTTAAGCCATTCAGAACTTATTTCCAGGTAATCTGCAATCGTATATGTGTAACTAAATATATCCCTTTGATGTTCTGTTGTCTCACGAACCGCGTATACCTAATTTAGACACGTCAATTGCCGAAGAAATCAGTGAAAATTATATTTACAAACCAACTGTACGTGCCCGAAATAAAATAAGCGCTAATAACTAAATAATGACGGATACATTGATTACATAAAATTGATAAGTTTCATTAAAATAAAGGTATGAAAATTACCAACTTTCATACCTTTATTTTAATTGCAATTGTTGCATAGTGTGTTATGTCGCTGCAGTTATTTGGCCATTACCAGCAGCAGGTGAAAGCTCGATTGTAAAAGAAAATCTCTCATGTATGACATATCCGAAAAACAGCATATAAATAATCTACTCACGTTTTGAATCCATTTGCATTTCGCAACCGCCAACTGAAACAGAGAATTATTCGAATGCAATTCGGTTTCACTATTGTACTATGTACTAAGTACATAACGTTACATGACATCCGTTGCTGAGTGTAGTGATGGGCATGCTAAATTTCAATGGTTAATCTTTAATTGAATATAAGCCGATTCCCACCAGGTTGCCCAGGCTTAGGTATAACCACCTTTTTCTTTAAATATGAGCAAAGGAATATGCTTCGACTTCCCTTGTAATTTTCCTGGCGCCACACACCCATACAAAACCGATTGAGATGAAAATATTCAATACAGTTGTATGGTTAATTGTTCATCGCACAATGGAAACTTTCATAGTAAATTTAATTACGTGAGTTTGTCCAACTTTCTAAACTCCGCCTCGTGGTGTGATAAATAGTAGGTAAACTATGTACAATAACAAAATAAACTTTTAGCCAGTACGCAGCAATAGATGAAAATCGCTGAACTTATCGGAGAAGGGGCACGGAGCGCCAGCCTTATTGCTTAGTACAAAACATATGGCACACATAAAACAAAAATTACCATTTCAAGATACTATGCAACAATCACAAAAATATGAAAAAAAATTACCAAATAAAGCCTCATAAATACTTTTAACGAAATTTGTTTCCAGTATGATCGGATATACCATTTTTGAGTTATTATAGTTATATTTAACTGCGCTTCTCAGCATAAATGCCTGGAGATACGCTCTTTTGCTAGTGCTCTTTTTCATATCGTTTTTTTTTCATCTGTAGTGCATTTTTTTGTACAAACGACTGCAGAACACTACACTGAGCATGGTCCGACATGCTCTTGGCCGATTTTTTACCTACTTCGCGACACACTCGACAACATCTATATATACTTACTATGTATTAAAAAAAAATGAAACGGAATATTCAAAGGTCACAGACTGTTTTTTTTTAAATTTAACACATCACAACGGCAAACCGGATTTTAACTATTATTGGTACCCGGGTAGATGGACATCCTCTAATGGTTAAATGATACTTTTTCTCGATTACGCGATTTTCTCCTCGGAGAACAAAGTTGCGGTGGCTTTCTAGCATTATATATAAATATTAAACTTCCGGAAGGAAGGACGAATGCTCATCACTAGTTAGCTAATGCGCGGTCTAATCGGATTAACTATCGCATTGTTTACAGACTTAGTTATATCCTAAGTTAAACTAGGCATTGTCGAATGAACTTTAATATTGTGCCGATGTATACTAGGCTTAGAGTCACATAAATGTGGGGGGCGATTTTTTGACGCGGGCTATGTCATATCATAATATCTCAAATACACAATGATGATTTTACCTCCTTACGGTTTCACTCACAAATTATACATTTATTGAATCAATTTTATGACAGGTGTGACTAAATGTAACTGTTATGATCATAATATTTTCTTCTGTTTCCGCGATTATTACTCATTGAAATAAAACAATTTAACGGATTATATCGCGTATATTATCTCATTTTAGTTCCCGACGTTTCGGAAGCTTTCCAGCTCTCCATGGTCACGGGTGTACATTGTACATTTCAATGTTATGATCATGTTATGTGGGTACTTGTACTGATAATTAAATCAGTCTTTGTCTCGATCGACTTACATGTCCCGAAACCTGAGTACAGGTTTCGGGACACGTAAGTCAACAATAAAACTTACGATAACGATAGTTGAGCAATGTATTATATTTTTACCGGTTCAAATGTCAATAATATTATACTAAAAGAAGAGGCTGATTGATTATATATCTATATTTGAATCGTGAAATACGTAGCTGGACGACATTTGCCTGATATCATCAGCAAAATTTCGCTTCTAGTTATAATAATAGATAGTAGGTGAGTCTGGTGGTCACAGTGTATGCGAAATTAATCAATTAGGAAATTGAACATTATATCTATCAGGGTGTCTATTTCGTATGAAACTTCTGAGTTGCTTTTAATAACTAGAAGGTGCCCAACGCAACTTCGTTCGCGGAAGAAAAGAAAAGTCACTACCCTGTTTTTTACTTTAGCGTAGTTGGGTAAAAAGTATCCTATAATTATCTGTGGGTGGCCCTAGCCGTCTAAGATAAATACTTAGTTAAAATATGTTTAGCTGTTTTGGCAAAATGAAGCCGCAAAGACACATACAAACATATGGAAATAAATAGATGCATTGACTTCCAAATAGTCCACTTCACTTACTTTTTTGAAAATATTTTCAATGTACAGTCATTTTATTTTTACAACTTGATAATAGTGTAGATGTCTTATAAATTTGTTTTATTTATTTATCATAATTGCACACTTTTATGCGTTTGTAAATTCATTTGCATCAATCTCGAAAATTAATTTTTAAATCACTTCTCTCTCTCTGTGGTCACTCCTTCATGACTGAGGATCGTGGTGTCTGTTCATCGCGTCTCTGACGACCGAGAAAAACTTGGTGGAGGAATCACTTATAGTGAGTCAAAATTGACTTGTAATAGTTGTAATTTGTAATTACGTGTATCTATAGGTACTCGTAGTGAAGAAGCATCATCAAAAAGGTTTCTTTTTGTGAACTGTTTATTTCGTGTTTTGGCTATTATTACGACAGGATAAATACAGCCCAGTTGTGACTTTTGTAATTGTTGTATAAAATCGATAATTTGTCTTTCTTATCATGATCATTTCAGCCAAATAAATCAAAAGCTTCTCCCACTTTCCCAAGGATTTTCCGTTATCCGGTATTCCGCTACCAACATCGAACAGCTTGACGTCGTCCCGATGGAGTATTCACCACAGAAGTGAGTACTCCGACCATACCACTGCGATCGTGAACCGGTGTGAGATATTCCATGTAGCAATTATTATAGATCTTACCTATAAAATAAACGTTAACACTGATCAAATTTAACACATGCAATATGCATGTGAGCCGCATAAACGCGCTATAATCGACTACCAATAAGCTCGAACGTGAGCTTCAACCTATCTAATCCCGACAACGTGCCGTAAGCGACGAAATTTTAGCCGTAGTAACGCGTCCAACGCAATCTAGCTCTGCATACTACAAGTATATGCGCTCCTAAACGACGGTAACTATGCATCCTTACCCATACTGTAAATGCGAAAATGTGACTGTTGGTTTTTAGGTTTCCGTACCTATTTTACGACACGTTTGACTTAGTGGGTTGTACAACGGCCTACTAAGCTAGCGGTCCCGGGTTCGAATCCCGGCCAGGACAAGTGTTTGTGTGATGAGCACGAATGTTTGTTCCTGGGTGTTTTCTATGTATTTAAGTATTATAATTTATCTATATATTATGTATACCGTCGCCTAGTACCCATAGTACAAGCTTTGCTTAGTTTGGGACTAGGTCGATTTGTATGAGATTGTCCCTGATATTTATATTTATTATATTTATATTTTTGACCCCCGATGATAAAAAAGGTCTAATTGTAAGTGCGTTTACTTGTCTGTCTGTGTGTCTATCTGTGCTCTGTCTGTGGCTCTTGTATATATTGACTGATTATGATTTAGAGAATAATTTAGATTAATGGATTATAGTTCCTTTGCTACTCCGCAAACTAGTGTCCTGGTTATATGTGTAAGTTAATTGTGCTCACAGCGCATATTTACATGCAGTTTCCAACAAAAAAAAACGCATACAAATACAACAAACCACCACCAAAAACTATAATCCTTGACACGTGTTTCGTGGTCGCAATCATAAATTACTTATCATTGAGGAGGTCCTATGACATTCTGTGGTCTTCTTCAGTAGTTTCACTTCACCATTTTATATTTCCTGAATACAAATGCTTGACTTGTTTCTTAAAATACCGAAACTGCTAACATGCCTATAATATTTGAGGAGTTTATTTGACTTCTCGTGGATTCCATCATCAGATCTTCACCAAAATAAAATAGGTCTCCCAGTAATCGATGAACATTACATAAAAAAATAAAAAAGTTGATTCCGACGAACTGACAACTTCCTCCTTCTTTGAAGTCGGTTTAAAACAAAATGGTGTGTTATCTAAATTGATCATAGATATATCATGTATTATATAACACGACACAGCTCATAAGGCACACGTCAAAGCTCTTAAGACTTTATTTGAAAGGCTATTATTGCGTAATCTGCTTAATATTATCGTTGTACGAATGAGCCTTTAAAAATAAAGCCGATTTTATTCCACATTCATTTTCTTTTTTTCAGTGGCCTTCGTCGCCCATGGATATAAGTTGCCAACCCTTGAGTGTCCTTTTTGCTTGCTTCTTAAAGAATCCCATGTTATAGCGCTCCGGAAATACCTAAGGGGGAAGCTCATTCCACAACTTACATTACCTACCTTGTTATATTATTAGATACCTCTAGTAAGTATCAAGTTTAAGATCCCTATTAAAATTGTTGGAATTAATTAAAACTTAGCTGTTTTGGCAGTGTTTAAGAAGTAAAGTAATACCTGTTCGGATTTTAGGCTTAGTCATACGTTGTACACGAAATAAGCTTATTTTACTTAAATGCTTTCCGCTCATTTTTATTCGACTGCGTCATAAGGAGGGTTATGTTGTCCAGTGCACGGTTACGTATGTATAATGTATCTTTGACACCAGGGGCGTATTTTGAAATTTGGCGCCCTGGGCCAATAAGATTCGCCGCCTCAGAAATTAAAGAAAAAACCAGCCAAGTGCGAGTTAGACTAATGCACCAAGGGTTGATACGCCGCCCCTGACTGTTTGCCGCCCCGGGCCATGGCCCCCTTGGCCCTAGGGTAAATACGCCCCTGTTTGACACGCTCTTCAGCGTGAAGCGTAAACGTCTTGATTTTGATGTAATGAGGTGTCGTTGGATTCGTTTTAGGTATGATAGGCCATCTATAAGTACTATTATAAAGTTGTAAAAGTTAGATGTCTGTACATTGAAGATATTTAAAAAATATATGGTATCGGGATGGTTATAGGGTACTTTTGGTGGTTATGTGCCCCTCCACCGCGAATGAAATTGTAAGCATCCCTATACATTTTGCAGATGGGTTAGATTTCTGATTACTTATATACCAATTTTTTTACAATCTAGTATATAATGTTATAATTATTTTTATAAACTTATTCCATTTTAATAGTACCGTATTTGTCACACTGCATCCGACAGCAGTAAAAGCCGGATATTAGAGCGGTTTCGAATTATCTGCTACGACATTGACGTATGACGACGTTTCGACATCGAAATTTGGAACAAAAAATACATATCCCGCTACAAAGTATAAATATTAATCAATTGAAAACTGAAATTACTAATATGAGAGGTGCGGGGCGTGGCGACGAACGAATTGGGAAACGAGAGCACTGGTTGGTAAAGCCTACACGAAGTTAGACACTGTGATTCATCAATAATAAAAACTGTTGGATTTCATTCCGTTCACCCATTACACAGGCAAGACTACACGCTCAATAATTATCACATACTGTAACGTGTTTCCTAGACTTCAGTCGTGTAATGAATATGGAGGAAATATGGAGGCTGACATATCACATATTTGTGTAATGTATATATTGACGGATGACAATAGTGATCATATTTTTTTTTTCTTCGTCGTGTACCGGGGAGAGTAGTCGTGGTCATGGGGGTCGTTGCACGGCCTTTTTTATTTTCTCCCGCCATCTCTCTCTAACCGAGGCATTTCGAACGCACTGATTTAGGAGTGACACCGTGAGGGTTTTCACCTTGATTAGTTCATCGCAAATGGGAGCGCCATTTGGATCTTGAAGTATTCACTCTTCCCTGAACAACAAGTTTGTGTTCTTTTCGATATCACGATATTTCATAAATATCAGTAGGTCACAGTATTTATTGTCCGTCTGACCTTCGCCGCAAGACTCCTTCCGCCGCTATCCGTAAAACCCCCTTGTTGCCATCCCCGCGCTTCACTCGCGGGCGACGACCAAGTTATATGATAGGCCTTTAGTGAAGATAAGAGATTAATAATACGTTTGAAAAAGAAATTAAACGGTCTCCGGTCAAGCAATTCACATTTTCAAACAATGTCGAGTCTAAGCTACGGTTTGATAAACATCACGTTGGCTAGCATCTAAATAAATTTCAATCATATCACTCTCCATCTATACCCAAAAAATTACTTCGATCTGTAGTGCTGATGGTGGGTAATAGAAGGATATACCAACAAACCCGCTTGCTGTTCTCACAGATGTTCGTTGTCAACACAGTCCGTCTATTTAGACCCACTAATTTGTCCATGTTTTTTTATAATCGTACACTATTCCGTTTTTTGTTAGTCGATCATAATTTGCTAAAACATGCATAACATGATTTGTTCACTTCCAACTAGTAGTAAAAAAATCACTTCTCAAAATGACTTCCGAAGTATGGCTTGGCAAACTTATTTGTTCTTAAACACACTATTATTCTAAAACGTTTATAATAATTTCGGCAAGATGTCAGAAGGTCCAGTCAGTATTCAGACTTGTCACCGTCTGTCATGTACTCCATTTCAGAACTGACAGATTTACGCTCTCCACGATTAAAGGGCTAAATAATGCTCGTGTGTCATACATGTCACATGACGTAAATATAACCTTAAAATTTAGACGTGACGATTTTCTCAAACTTCGAGTAGGTGCGATAATCTTATGATCCTAGTTCAGCACAACTTTTCCGACATATGAAATAGACAATTATGGAGGGAGAAGGCTAGGAGGAGGAAAAAGTTATAACCCTATTTTTACTTCGCGTTGTAAGGTAAAAAGTATCCTATAACCTCTGAATGACCAGATACTCCTGTACTTACCACAAAATGGTTGAAACTCATTCGCTGTTTTGATTTGATGAAGCTGCATAGACACATACAAAACAAACGTGCAAAAAAATCTATTTAAACTTCATATTCGTGTTTTCGTTATCGAATTAGAAATGAAGAAAGGCGTAAAAGATCCGATGTTACCGATGTAAAGCGCATAAGCAGACACACCACTGATTACTGTATCGAAATCCGCGAATCGAAAAACGTTACGAGGATCGGATGGAACTGATTAGAGTTGCAGGAAGCTAATGGATGCAGAAGGTTTGACCATTGGCTGTGAAAATCTTGGGGAGACCTATATAAAGTGTACGTAGTGGGTTAAAATGATGATGATGATGATGAATGTAGAAATTATTAGCTAATCTGTGCCGATATTGTTAAGTAAACGTGAAGATACGACATGATATTGGCTATCGGCTAATCTACAATCAGCATCCCTCTTATCGACAAACACCACGCGGCGGGCGGCACTTTCATCACACAACCATATTCGCTACATACTTGCTTGGCAGTTTGATTGCGTTTCGGCCACCACTGTAACGTGAGCCCTCGATTTAAAGTAGCTGATCCAAAATGATGATCAAGGTATACTGGTGTTTCAGGCAGACGGACGAGATCTCGGATAATGGACCATTGTCGTTACAACTCGTTAGCTTAGGGGTCAGATTATTGTGGTGATGAGCAGCTAAGATTTACACTAGGAGTATTAGGAACCAGTGCCGAGGGCGACAAATATTTGGAGACAGCAATACCTAAGGTTTAGGGGGTCATTTTTCATTGTACCCGGGGCGGCACCTGAAAGTAAATCCAGCTCTGGTAATGAGTAACAATCACACCATACATTATTTATATGTAACTGTAACGGTTCCGCAGCGCACACCGAGATAGCTTTCAAACGGTAGGATTGTTTTCCATTTCCTAAACTATTATCGTCATATTTGAGCCAATTTTACACAAAATCAGAGTCTATTGGTGAAAACTGAATAAAAATCCGTTTAGCAGTTCCTGAGTATATTGCGATCAGACAGACAGACAAAGCGGGCCTTTGTTTTATAATATGTTAAGGATACGAAGTCAATTTAAAGAAATCCTTACTGCGATCGTCAAAATAATAACATACAATAGTCGTCTTGCCACCAATTAACCTACTACCATACTACTACTTGTTAGTGAGTCCCAACTTTAGTGCAACTTTCGCGCACTGCAAACGAGGCTTTTATTTTTTATGTTATAGGGAGCAAACGTATTGCGTAAGCGATCACCGTCGCCCACAGACACCTGCAAAACCAGAGGAGTCACAAGTGCGTTGGCGGCCTTAAAACTGGTCTAGCGTTAACATGTGTCGTCATAAGGACTGTATCGGAACGAAAGTAGACAAGTTCAAAATGATATAATTTTTATTCTATGTAAAAACTGAAAATAAAACAAATAGAAATTGAAACTAGAGGTCCTTTCAAATAAATGTTTTTCATTAATTCGTCGTACTACCTCCTGTGTTGCTTACAATGTAACTTTCTTTTTAAAGCTTCTCATTTAGTTTCGACCGACGAGACGACCTCTCTTGACATATTTTTATATGCCCTGTTTCACGTTTTTATAAGTCATCGACTTAGATGGCAGTTTAGACATTTTTTTAAAGGTACCGTTTCATAATAGCCCAAAATAGTTCAATTGGACTAATTTCTGGAGAATTAGAGGATTCACTTCCTTGCCTACTACATCTACCTTATTGCCTTTAAGAATTATCCTCTAACTCTTAACTATTAAGGAGTTGTACCTTCCGTCATCAGCTCAGCATGATGAGATGATGACTACCATATGCAAATACTTAAATAGCTTAAGAAAATATATGAAAATCGTTATAAGTGCCTATAAAATTTTAGGATTGCCCTCGATTTCCCTGGGATCTCATCATCAGATCCCAACTTGGTGGCAATGGGACCACCTCAGGAGTATATCTTTACAAATAAAAAAGAAGTTTTTTAAAATCGGTCCACAATTGGCGGAGTAATTTCGTTGCTTTCGAGTAAGAGACAAGAAGCCAAGACTGGCCAAAATAAAGTACTTATCCTGTGCTTCTTCATGAGGGGTAACCTTTTCTGTAACATATTGACGTTTTGACTCGAAATCAACTGCTTTTTTATCTAAACTTATAGTCAAGTATTTAAAAAAAAATTATGCCTATATCATGTCCGTGTCAGTTTTGAAGATGCCTTAAGTTGTCTACTTTCTTTCCGATACGGTCCTTAATATATATTCAATTTACTACTGTGCACCCGACAATGTGAGTCAATGATATCAAATATCCTGTTCTGTAAGAAAATCTCTAAAAATGGGTGAGATATTTCATCCTTTTCTATTGCCTAGTAATTCTTCAAGTTGATAAACTATTTAGTAAAAACGACTAAAAAAAATTGCGAGTACCTTTCCACAGACATTAAAACATAAAATGGTTGCTTGCAATTCAAATTGCCTACTATAGGTTGCAACAAGGGCAATAAGTTTATTCAAAAACCACTTTACATTTATATGGCATCTATTCCTTTCAAATCTGCGTTAGGAATTTTATGTGGTATTTGAACAGCTCTCGACGTCAACCGCGGTGAATTCCAGTAAATTCATATTTACTACAAAGTTTGCTTACATTGCATCCGTGATTAGATGTAACGCGAATAGAACGTTGAAAAAATTTAATGACTAAATTAATGGATAGTGAGTAAATAAAATTAGAGAATGGGTATCGATCACATTTACGAGTATACAATACTATAAAATTGTAAATGTACCTTTAGTTTTTTTTAAGAATATTGATTGTTTGGGATTATCTTACTCAGAATAGTTTTTAGGGTTCCGTAGCCCAAATAGCAAAAAGGGAACCCTTATAGTCTTGTCATGTCCGTCCGTCCATTTGTCCGTCTGTCTGTCTGTCCGTTTGTATATCACAGGTATTTTTACAATTGTACATTCGAACCTTGTACAAGAAAAAAGATGTCCCTTATTCCCATGTCAGTTTCATTACAATGTTTTTTTTTCTATGAATATAATGCTCCTGAGAAATATTTTCCATACATAATATTGAGCCACTTTAAAGATACACATTTTCTGCAAGTCACCCAATTGTGATATGAAGCAGACAAAAAATACAAAGTATCGAACATATAAACCTCCTCCTTTTTTGGAAGTCGGTTAAAAATACGTTAAACTGCCTATCACGTCAAAACGGGTCAACAGATTGCAACCGTTTTTGATAAAAGGATAGCTGGACATTCAAGGATGGTTATAGGATACTTTCTACTCGACTACGCTTAAACAAAAAAAATCCCGTCCCGCAGATATTTTTGTGAATTCGATCCCTCCCTAATCTTTTTCGAGACGTTTGTGAAGTTTTGTACACACCTAGATACACGATATATATACACACACACATACATAAATACACACGTACATGCAGAAAGTTTGTACACACATAGATACACGATATATATACATACACACATACATAAATATACACGTACATACAGACATTCATACATATATGTTATCTCTCGGAGTGACTTGGGACTGAGACCGATTATGTCCATCTCCTTACGATGTGTAAGGTACGGCATCATCTAGTGTACGATTTTCATAACCTGCAGTATTGAAGTCCACCTCTCTGTTTCCCCACAGGATGATGAGCTGCTATGATTGTTTTATGCGTTCCCTATACTGACGAACCCACTCTACTAACAGGTCTTGGTCTCATTCTGTCTCTGTTTTGGGCCTTTTCACAAAACACAGCTCGTGCAGCACTGAGGGCCTTTCCCGCGCGTGCAACTAATTTTTTATACAACGTTAGAATATATGAAAAACATTTTTTGGTTTAATAAGCGTTAATTTCTTAACTGAATTGTGTTGTTCCAAATATGAACTACAATAACGTCCAACGATGAATAATATTAATAATTCAATGATACTTGAGAGAAAATTCTCGTATTTTTAGTGAGATTTTGTTGAAAAATATGGTATAAATAAGAACGATTAACATAAATTATTTATGTGTACAAAAAATACAAAAATTTGGGGCAGCATATTGAGGTTGTGATATTTTTTTTAAACGACTAGGTTGTCATATATAAAATCATAAAGTTTTATGAGCTCAAACTCATGACTTCGCGCGCTCTTTAGAAAACTGCTGTCGTTAATCGGCTTTTAGTTAAAATATTCAGTGCGACACAAATTTTAGGTCGCTACAAAAAAATTAGGAACCTTGTCGTATAAATAACTAATCAAAATTTAGAATACATTTTGTTTCTCAAACGTCCGTTTCTGTCTTTTTTAGCCAACAAAAACACGATAGGGCTCTTAACCTTATCAAATGGGCCTTTCTTTGATTTTGAGCTAACCATTTTTCCTTCAGTCACGGTGTTCACATATTTTTTCAAACTCAAAAATGGTCTAGTATAGACTCTCAATACAATTAAAATTTTACTTAATTAGCTATGTAATAAGATGAGAATTAGTTCGATTGTGCAAGTAGAACACGAATTATGAGTCTAAGAGCGCTAGCGTGTAAATCCGCTCCTCGCTCCCGGCCCCCTCACGCCAAATGCGTATTCGCGCGCAATAAATGCCATAGGTAAGGCCAATTAAGCATATAGTATAATGTTCTCGTTTTGTCATAAATATGTTAGTTTAGCCACAATAAGCTTCGCGCGGTACACGTTTTCGGTACATGAAAGTTGAAACCTCGAGTAACATATTAATCGAATTCACGTCTATTCTGCGAATGAAGTTGCGGCCATCTTCTAGTGTTACATAGACATAGATATTGTTTTTGTTTTCATCGTACTTGACTAAAAAGTATTCTATAACCTGTCCTTGTACCTAAAATGGTAAAAATCCGTCCAGCCATTTTGACGTGATGAGGTGGCAAATACGGAAACACATAAAAAAATCGATTTACTGATTTTTTTTTGTAAGATAGGTAAGCATTACTTCAATCTCCCCTGTTGGTCAGATACGATGAAGCCGACTATGGAGTATGATTACCGAGATAGTGTCTATTCACTCTCGTCTTTAAGAGATCCAAGTTATATTGTTCCGGGAAAAGATATGCTGGAAGAGAGTTCCACTCTTTAGCCGTCCTAGCGAGGTATGTGGAAGCAAATCGCATTGTTCGAGTCATTGTCACATCAACAACATAAGGGTGGAATCCAAATCCACGTCTAGTCGCATAGTGACGAAATCTTCAATTTTTTTCCTGTTTCAGTAATCTTTCTGTAAATATATTCAATGTACACACATTTCATGATTACGACCTTTATAATATAAACTTTTTAACAAAAAAATAAAACCGACTCCAAAAAAAAACTAAAAAGTAAAAAAATAACGCCATAATTCAGTTTCTTCAAATTACTTACAAGTAGGTAACCGTTTGTATACTCAATCTATACAGTATATACAATTAATCTTATTTTGGCGTCGGTGCCATATAAAGAATGTGTAAAATATTGAAAATTGTCGATTTTACTAAGTTGTGACACGATGGCACAGACTCCAAAATAAGATTAATTGTATGTACTGTATAGATTGAGTATACAAATGGTTACTTGTAAGTAATTAGAAGAAACTGAATTACGGCGTTATTTTTTTACTTTTTAGTTTCTTTTAGAGTCGGTTTTATTTTTTTGTTAAAAAGTTTATTTATTTTACACTTTTTAGTTAATCGTTACTTAAAAGTGTATCTCGTGACGATTCGAACAAGCCCAAACACGGCTAGGATACATTATTTTATTACATAGATCTGGTGCCTACCTTCCGGCTCCATCATCAAATCAATTCGATGGTACCATTCTCATCAGGAAAATTTAAATTTGTGACTATGAAGTTGTTTAGCTAAATTAATGAAGATATTTTGTCGCCACCCGTAAATCATTTATCATTGAGGAGTTCCGATGGCATTCTGTGGTCTTCTGCATCAGTTCCACTTCACCAATTTACATTTTCTGAATGCAAATGCTTATTATGTTTCTTATAATACCAAAATCGCTATATGTATGCCTACAATATTTGAGGAGTTCCTTCAATTCCTCATGGAAACCATCATCAGATCTTCACCAAAATTATATGGGACCAACTTGAAAATACCTTCTATAAAACCAAAAAAAACTTTTTGAAATCGGTCAAATAGTCTTCGTGTAATCGGTGAACATCCATAAAAAAAGACCTTCCCTCGAATTGAGAACCTCCTCCTTTTTTTGGAAGTCGGTTAATAATAGTAAAGAGGACTGGAGCGCAACGTGAGGCTACCATTGTGAAAGCACTAGAAACTCAACTACTGTCGAGTGGACAAACCAGCGGGACGTAGTTTCAGTGGGTTGCGAACAAATTTCAATATTTCCAGCAGCTGACCCTCGATTGTGATATTCGAAGAGGCAGGCTGGAGTTGACAAGAATACGAGTCCGTATTTAAGGTCTTAATAATAAGAAAATGAACAAAGACCATTCGTAGATCGACAAACCTTATAACCAAAGTTGGATCTGAAAATCGATTACTTTTCAGTAGCGGGAATTAAGATTTCTGTAGTTTTTTCCTGAGATATAGGACAATACTGAAATGTTACAATATAGAAAGTTTTTTATTAATATTATGGGAGCTCATACTTTATTTAATATTTTTGAAAGGTCTTTATAGACAAAGCCTTCTTTAATTTTTCGAAAAAAAGAGTTTCAGCATTGCATATTAATAACAATAAACATTTCCACCAAAGCAATGTAAAAAGGAATATTTCTGGCGAAATTTGATTAAATTTGCAAAGAATTGTGCTATTTTCCAATACGGTTACGTATAATACATTTATCGGTAAAAACATAATTTTCCATCACAAGCCGCTGAGCCGGAGTGTTTGTTCTTCATCTCCGAATATCTGAATAAAGGCGGTCCCGGTGACGGCCCAATACCGTAGGGCGACCATCTGTCATGGCCACGCCGCAGGGACATTTCAATAAAAAAGGGAAATTGAACGGGAAGTTTATAATTTATTTGTGCAACACACCATTCTTGGCTTTAGTTTGTTTTTCAATATGTACTATTCCTATAGCCAACTTTAATAAAGTGATGTTTTGTAACCTTTTGATGAGCACGACAAGTATTGATTTCTACAAATGAAATCAAAAATATATTTTTCTACTCGTGTACTATAAGGCATACTTTTTAACCGACTTCAAAAAAAGGAGGAGGTTATATGTTCGATAGTTTGTATTTTTTTCTATATGTTCACCGATTACTCCGCCAATTGTGGACCGATTTTAAAAAACTTCTTTTTTATTTGTAAAGATATACTCCTGAGGTGGTCCCATTGCCACCAAGTTGGGATCTGATGATGAGATCCCAGGGAAATCGAGGGCAATCCTAAAATTTTATAGGCACTTATAACGATTTTCATATATTTTCTTAAGCTATTTAAGTATTTGCATATGGTAGTCATCATCTCATCATGCTGAGCTGATGACGGAAGGTACAACTCCTTAATAGTTAAGAGTTAGAGGATAATTCTTAAAAAAATCATCTATTATATAGATACGTTAAGACTATTAGTCATATGCTTTATAGTGTGTCCCTGAAATAGTCTCCTTATCACCAAGTCAGGATCAGATGATGGGAAGTACCGGGAAATCGAGAGAAACCCTTAAATATTAATGGCACTAACAATGTTTTTTATATATTTTTCTAAAGTTATCAGTTGTTTTCCTCTGGTTGTCATCATTCCATGCTGAGCTGATGATGGAAGGTACAATGAACGAACCAACTTTTACATTTCTTACTTCGAAAGACTCGAGATGCGTGCAAAGTGCCTCCTCAATCTTCCCATTCTGGGCTCTACAAAATACACTATTATATCACTACTAAAATCCCGCCGAATTGAGAACCTCCTCCTTTTTTGAGGTCGGTTAAAAAAGAACCGACTTCAATATAAACTAAAAAGCCAAAGATTATCTTTTATGTACGGTACGGATCACATTTGAATCACCTTTTGAAGTCGGTGCCAAACCTGAAGTAAATAAAGTTCTTTATTCAACAAAAATATGAATTACTATGACTAAATATATATGTAGGCAGATAATAACGAAAGGCTCGCCACCGCGGTTCTTAATAGTAATAAATTAATGGTTTGGCACCGACTTCAAAAGGTGATTCAAATGAGATCCGTACCGTACATAAAAGATTATTTTTGGCTTTTTAGTTTATTTTGAAGTCGGTTCTTTTTTTATGTAAAAATGTTTAGATTGAACCATCACTCTATAGGTTCTCTGTGGTTTATATTATATGCCACTGAACTATAATTAAATATTATAGAACTCGGCGCAGAACTACGTGTATAATGCACTTCAAAAAAAGAACGCAGTGTTTTTGCAATTGTTTTTTAGCTGTGTATCCATTTTTGTAGTTAATGGGTTACTCATAGAAAAATCATTGCATATAATAGTTATATAATTAGTTAGATTTGTAAAACTCGTACCTTAATTAGGCCACTCAGCAAGCTTCTTAAACACAAGTACCTAATGATATTACATAATCAGATTTCTGTTATGTACAAATAATAATAATGGTTTCATTCAATAAAAGTCAGTTATATTGAATATAAAATACTAAATTGAAATATTTTGTTTATATCACTGAATGTGTTTTAGTTCCGACAAGTAGGGGTTACGCTAACTCTATATAACTATGCGACATACGCGATTCATTTAATATGTTGATGAGTATAACAAAGTAGCCATTATTTAGGGTATCTGTCTGAACCAAATTAAGGGCTACAGTGCCGTGTCACTGAAGTTGCAGTCTGAGCTAACAGTTGACGCTTATAAGACTTTAAGGAGGTGAAGTGGGCGTCATCAACCTGCTTTAATTAGATACCCCGAGTAATGGCTACTTTCTTCGGCAACTATATAAATGTATCGCGTATGCCGCGTAGTACTATCCCATATAGATACGGAACACTTGGAAATCCTATAATGCTATTGTATTACAATAATAAAGTCGTATGAAGCCGCAGGAACAACCAAAAATAAAACGCCCGTTTACCCTATCTTGAGCGCGATGAAAGATATTTGAAGTGGTATCCACTTTGACCGTTTAAGAGTACTATACAGAATAGAATATTAAGCATGTAGACTTGAATCGCTTTGGGCAGTTTAAACTGAAGAAAGATTGGTGATTAGAAAATAGTAAATGATTAAAGGCGTCTATTTTGTTTCTATGCTAACTTGACTGTTCGGTAATCTTTCATTCTAGTATTATCTCATCATAAGTACCTTTTCTGTAATTTACTTTCAAATTAGAGTTAAGTAATAGGACATTAAACGTTTTCTTTAATAGTAAAATTATATTCGACAAAAGTGTAAATAAATGCGTTTTATAGTTTTTCGACTTTACTTTTTTGAAACTGTTGGATAAGAGTTCTTAATTAGTAGGTACACGTAATTAAATTCCACAGTTAATACTGGGAATCAAGGTCATTCCCACACTATACAACATATTAGGTAACAAACTTGTTTTTATGCCATTCATACACGAATTAGAAAAGGAAATCTGATACTTAAAATTATCTTTAAATAATCATTACCCTTTATCTATTACAGTGAAAGCGTCGCGTGGCAAGGGAAGGGGTTGAATTTGAAACCAGTGTCCCAATCTAAAGTACATTTGCTCATGTGCGGCATTGAATAACTCTCATGGTACCTACTTAAATCTACCAGGTAAACCTTCGATCAATACGAGATTAACAATTTTATACCTAACTAGAAGGCTGCAACTTCGTACGCGAAGGAGAAAAAGTCATCTCTTTTTTCTTCAGCGTAGCAGAGTAAAAAGTAGCCTATATCCATATGTTATGTACGTTTAGCCGTTTTGGCGTGATGAAGCCACAACGACACATATACGAACATAAGAAACATGTTTTTTTGATGCATTGACCTTCACATAGCGTGTATCGCTAATTTTTAACCGACTCCCAAAGTCCGTCGTTTCGTCCCAAAACCATTTATAAACCGATTTTATTTATTGAAATATTTTCAATGTTCAGGCATTATATTTTACAATTTTATAATAGACTAGAAAGTGCCTGCAACTTCGATCGCGAAGGAGAAATAGTAATTACCTACCCCTATTTTTGTCTTCAGCATAGTCGGGTAAAAAGTATCCTTTACCATCTGTGGATACCCAGCTACTCGTAAACCAAAAATTTTTGAAATCTGTTTAGCCAATTTCGCGTGATGTAGCCACAACGACACATACAAAGTTTGTATGTGTCGTCCAAAAAATAAATTTTTCGATTTAATCACCTACAAATAGTCCGTAACAATATATATTTTTTAAATATATTTTATACACAGACATTTGGTTTTAACAAGTATTTCGTCACGTCACTAACGTATTTTAATAGTTTCTTATTGATGATGATGACTTAAAAACATTGACGATAATGTATCATAAAAAAATTACAAAACTGTAATAAAACAATACTTCCATCATCTCTTTTCAGCATAGCGAGACAATTACTAGATATAACAAGATTTAGCCTTCCTCGGCCTTGGACGCCTAGCTAGAATATAAACGAAATAATTAGCGAGACAATTACTAGATATAACAAGATTTAGCCTTCCTCGGCCTTGGACGCCTAGCTAGAATATAAACGAAATAATTAGCGAGACAATTACTAGATATAACAAGATTTAGCCTTCCTCGGCCTTGGACGCCTAGCTAGAATATAAACGAAATAATTAGCGAGACAATTACTAGATATAACAAGATTTAGCCTTCCTCGGCCTTGGACGCCTAGCTAGAATATAAACGAAATAATTAGCGAGACAATTACTAGATATAACAAGATTTAGCCTTCCTCGGCCTTGGACGCCTAGCTAGAATATAAACGAAATAATTAGCGAGACAATAAAGTTAGCGGCGGAGGAATAACCTTGTCCTAAACGAGGAAGGCTTTTATCTGAGCCATATTATGGGTGTAAGAGTATCTTTATGGGTTTGTTAACACAATGTCTATTGATGTAACTATGTGCGTGTTGGTACAATGAACATACATTTATGTTTTTAAATGAAAATATATATTCAGAAATCATTTTTCTCAAAACGAGTTAATCGACTCTTAGCGGTTCGATTACAACATCATCAATAATAAGGATCCATACTAATATTATAAATGCGAAAGTTTGTCTGTCTGTCTGTCTGCCTGTCTGTTACCTCTTCACGCTTAAACTGCCGAACCGGTTTGGATGAAATTTGGTATGTAGATAGTTTGAGTCCCGGAGAAGGACATAGGCTACTTCTTATTCCGGAAACATATCCTTATCCGCGATAAACGAATTTAAGGCGGACGAAGTCGTGGGCAGAAGATAGTAGAAAATAAACACACAAGCTAAGATAATAGCGATGTAATAAAATAAAGGTTCCGCACTAAAAGGGGAACCACTAAGTAAATATACGAGTGTATAAGTATTTATTCCGTGTTCTAATAACAGATGCTCATGCCCGCAACATTAGAAACTTAATTTAGTTGCAAATTCAGTTGCCATGACTTCGAATACACTAGAACTTTATCTAAGGAAAACTTTAAAAGACTAAATATGGTCTAGAGCTAAAACATAAGTCGAGGGATATAATATAACGCACAGATCGAGTAGGCATATTGAGTATACAAAACCTGAGGCGTCACCGAGTTTTACTCAGCTAGAGGTTATTTTGATACTTTGGTTTTTCTAGAGAGAAATCAAACTTGCGTGGCAATTTTTTGTCCAAACACAATATTTCATTAAAATCGGTGCGCGAAACCAATGCTGCCCGTTTTCAAGTAAATTTTTTAGGTCAAAGTAATAAGGTTATATCGATATCGAGTTTAAGATCTACTCAAGGTAATACACAATCAATATATGAATATGTTGATTACATGGGTTATTTTACATTTTATTTAAATAAATAAATAAATAAAATAAACCTTAGCTAGTTCTTAATACCCGAAAGTTTCTTGGATATTTTATAATTTATTCGATGGCCATCTTCAATGTACAGACATTTATTTTTTATTATTAATAGTATAGACAATATAAGTTCATCTTAAAAATGGGCCATATTCGTGTCTTTTTGGAGTTAATTTTATCCTTATTTTACAGTCGATCGGAAAGGAAAGGCTACGAATCTGCAATGTGGTCGAAATATTCTTCAACAATTTTTCATGTTATATGGTTAAGCGTCAATCACCTGTCAACACCAACGGTTCGACACGGCACGGGGCGGCAGTGGTACCAGCTGTCATAAAAATGCCGAATAAGAAACGTTCAGTATGCCTCAAAAGTATGTCAAGTGACGTATAATGTTGATACGTATATGAGAGCCTACATCGTTTATATAAAATAACTAGCTTCTGCCCGCGACTTCGTCCGCCTTAAATTCGTTTATCGCGGATAAGGGTATTTTTTCGGAATAAAAAATAGTCCTTCACCGGGACTCAACCTATCTCAATACCAAATTTCATCCAAATCGATTCAGCGGTTTAAGCGTGAAGAGGTAACAGCCAGACAGACAGAATTTTTTTCGTGGTCTTCATCTCACACCTCACTGGTGTGGGGATGCCATAACAGGGCAGAGCCCTTTTTGGCGGGTATCTTCCCCGCCCAAATTGGGAAATTTGGTCGTTACTACGGGCGTGTCTCTGTTTTCCCAATTTGTACTTGGCTTAGCTTCGGTGTCGCAGGGAGGCCTATGTTCTCTGACTTGTCGGGGACGACTCGGCTGAGATTAAGCCTCTTCTGCGGCTTGTTGTGGTCGGGTTCGATTTGGTGATGTTGTTGCTGTTGTTTGTTGGCCTGTCTGCGGCTTTGCGGACGGTGGCCTCTCAGCGGCTTTGTGGATTCCTGGATTGACAGGGGACTCTGTTGGTGGTATGAGCTCTCTCGGCAGAGCTCGATACCGCTTGTCCGGGGGACGGGTGTGTAGCGGCGCGATTCCCACCAACGATGGTATGGTGGAGTTGTCCGCACGACGAAACATGGCACCGGAGAGCTGTCCGATGAAATCGTCCAGTCCTTGCCACTTTAGGTCGCGGCTGATCAGTTCGTTGCGCATGTAGCGCGGTGCCGCGAATATGGTGCGCAGGGCTTGGGTCACCTGCGCACGCAGCCTTTTCTTGCTTGTTTCCGATGTTAAGACGTACCATGCGGGTGCCGCATATGTGAGACGGGACCGCAGGTACGTCTTATATATCCCCAGCTTGGTGCGGAAGGGAAGGCTGGCTAGGACTGGACGGAGTAGTGTGCGTGCTAGCTTCGTTCGTCGTACGGTGGCTTCTACGTGTTGCGTCATTGTGAGTCCCCTGTCGATGGTGATTCCCAGGTACTTCACGGTGTGCTGCTAGGGTATCTCTTGTCCGAGCATCTGGAGGGGGGGGGGGGGGGGGGCTGCTTGCATCTGCCGGTCACTATGGCCTGCGTCTTCGCCACGTTGGCCGACAACCGCCAACGGGCTAGCCATTCTGGCACGACGTCAAGTGAGCGCTCGAGCTTCTTTGCTGCGTGTTTCGGATTCATAGACGTCGCGTACAGCGCCGCGTCGTCCACGTAGAGGCCCAGCTTGACGTCGCCCAGTACCGGAAAGTCGTCGGTATATCGGGTGTAGCAGGCCGGTGACAAGCAGCTTCCCTGCGGGACGCCCGCGAGGATCGGGCGCTCCGTTGAAGTGGCATCTTCCACCGCCACTTGGAATCTCCGCTCGGTCAAGAACGATGCGATGACTCGCACCACACGCCGAGGAGCTGGGGACGTTGACAGTTTGTATAGTAGGCCCTCGTGCCATACCCTGTCAAACGCCTTCTCCATATCGAGGAGTGCTGCGACCGTGACCTCCTTCCTATTCATGGCGTTAGCCATGTGGTGCAGCACTCTCGTCAGCTGCAGAGTCGTAGAGTGACTAGCGCGAAATCCAAACTGCTTCTCTGGGCTCGATGTGGGGCTGGAGCTGGTTCAGCAGGAGTCGTTCGAACACCTTGGAGATGGTGCTCAGTAGGGTGATCGGGCGGTAGCTCTCCTGTTTCCGAAGATTTTTTCCCCCTTTCGACAGCATTATCACTCGGCCAAGTTTCCAGGATGACGGGAAGTGTCCGGAGCGCAGGATCCCGTTGAACAGGCGCGTCACCACTGCGATTGCTCGCGGCTGCAGGTGGTTGAGCGCCCTGTTCGGGATCTTATCGGCGCCCGGTGCCTTTCTTGGCTTTGCGCGTCTGAGTGTTCGCTGGATTTGGCCGGGGGTGAAAAAGATGAGATCTTCTTCTGCCTCGATCGGTGCCGCGAAGTAGCTCTCAAGGTGTGTCTCTACTGCTGATACGTGCTCCACATCGTCAGTTGGATTCGGCTGGAATTGCCTCTCAAGGCAGTTGGCGAAGAGTTCCGCCCTGTCCTCCGCCTTGTACCTCGGGAGGCCGTCTTCATCTTGTAGTGGGAGTGTGGCCGTGGGCGTCATGCCGAGACTTCGGCAGAGACGATGGACAGAGGGCATGTCCTCGTGGATGGACGCCAGGTGGCTCTCCCAGGACTCTGCAGCGTGGCTTTCCAGCTCCTCCTTCACTCTCTCGACAAGTGCGTTAAGCGACGTCTTTAGAGTGGGGCATCGGGTTCTCTGCCACTCCAGCCTCATTCGACGTTTGCGCGCTATAAGCTCCTGGATCCTCGCAGGTAGGGGTTTGCGCCTCTCTCTGGTTGGAACGGTGTGCGCAGCGGTGTTGAGCGCCGATTGGATGCTGGAGGTGATGCTGGCGGTGGCGTGCTCGACGTCTTCTGCTGTTGGGACCGGCATGGTATGGGATTTCTCCTCCATGGCCGCCGAGAAGGTCTCTCAGCAGATCCGTCGACCCGGTGGTTTCAGGGGTGTAATCGTTGGCAGGTCTCTGATGACGAGTAGGACCGGGCGGTGGTCCGACGGGAGGTCTGGAAGAACCTCGTGCGTCATCAGGGCGTTCACGTTCTTGTGGACCGCGAAATCTACGACATCTTCGGAGTTGTAGGAGCTGGAGTAGTGAGTCGGATCTTGAGGTCCGGAGATGTCGAAATCGTGGTCCACGGCTGCCTGTGCTAACTTCTGGCCCGCCCAGTTCGTGGTTGACGCGTTCCAGTTCGGGTGTTTGGCGTTGAAGTCCCCCGCCAGGATGGTCGGCGAGGGGGACTGCAGGAGCTGGCACACGTTCTGGACGACGTCGCCTGGAGGTCCGGGGGGGCGGTAAATGGTGAAGAGTCTAATGTCCTGTCCCGCTATCTGAAGTTCGACGCCCAGCGCGTAGATGGACGTGTGCTGAGTGTATGGGACTTGTTGATGGACGATTCTCCTCTTCACCAGTACCGCGAGGCCTCCTATGCTATCCCCTGCGGGGAGACTTCGTCGCGGCGATAGACGACATAGCCACTCACCTTTAGAGGAACGCCCTCTTTCAGTTGGGTTTCGCTGACCAGCATAATATCGATCTCCTGCTCCTTGAGGAAGTCAGGCCGAGCTTGCCGGCCAGCGATTGGGCGTTCCAATAAACCACTCTCAAACCGTTACGGTGCTGGTTGAATGCTACGGTCTAGGGCGGTGGCGGCTTGTAGGACGGCAGTGGTTGTCGCTGGGTCCTGTTGCGTGGCGAGGCTGAGTAGTTTAGTGATGAACGCTAGCATTGCGGCTGCTGGGTTTGGTGTTGCGCTCTGTGCGGGTGCTGCTGCCGGCACGGCAGGGGGTGCATGGGTTTTATTTGGCTTCTTTTTCTTCTTCTTTTTCGCGCTTTTCTTCGCTCCGCTAGGGGTGTGAGGCGCGGGCTGCGCCGCGGACAGACCCCTTGGTTGGGGGTTGTTTGCCGGCGCCATCAGGTTTGGTGCCGCCGACTCTGCCACTGTGGGAACTTCTAGGGCGGCGCGCGTCTCTGGTCCAGGGTGGGCGGGCTTCGTAAATGGGTATGGCCCGCCTTTCTTATTCCGCGCCTCTCTGCGGAATACTTGACAGCCGGTGTGGTTGGCGGGGTGGGGGCCTCCGCAGTTCGCGCAGGTGGCGGGCGTTTCTTTGGGTCTCTCAAGTCCTTTGCGCGGTGAGGGCCACCGCAGCGCACGCAGCGTGGGGGACGGTGGCAGCCCTCGGAGGAGTGTCTGAAGCCCTGGCAGTTATGACATTGCGCAGGGCCCCGTTTGCTCCTCCAGGCCTCTATTCTGACGCTTGGCATATTCAAAAGTTCATTGACGGCGTAGATGCCGTTACTATTTGCTGCTGATGAGGTCAGCTGGGCGAAGTACACGCAGCCTGGCCTCCCGTTGCGGGTAACGATGGGCCGTATGTACTCCGCTTCGTATCCTTTCTGGAGGAGTGCTTGCTTGATTTCTTCGGGCGGCGTTTGTAGCGGTAGCCCTCTGACGGCTACTTTCATTTTTATGGCGTCTCTTGTGTTGTGGATGTGGCGTTTGGTGCGTGCCCGACCCTGTTTCCCGATTCGGCGGAGACCCTGGCGTTCTGTGCCGACGGGATGGAAGCTTGTTTGTTTTGATTTTCATTTTTGTCGGCTTAGGTTTGCTTGAGCGGCGGCGCAGTCTCGTGTCTGTAGGCGGTGAGATTTGCCTACAGGCGCGCTTTCCTTCTTCCTCCTCTTCTGATGCGGAGGGGCTGGCGGTGAGTTTCCGCTTGGTAGCGGTCGAGGTCGTGTTGCTGGTGTTTTCGCACGGGTGTTGTGCTAACAGTTGCTGGTAGCATTTGTCGCCGGGGGGCAGCTCTTCGTCATCTTCCCCCAGTTCATGCGTCTTGATCCTTATGTAGACGGCCATCCATGCCATCAGTGCCGGCGACGCTATGCCCATCTCGACCATGCGGGCAACCAGGATCCGGTCACGGTCCAGGCTTTCCCTTGGCGAGGGGGGCGGGTCGGCGCCGGAGGTCGGCGGCAGGAAAGTGCCGGCGGCCGCGGCCGTGGAGCGCCAATTCGATGGTGTTCCTAAGGCGTAGCGGGGCTTCTGGGACAGACAGACAGACACACTTTCACATTTATAATATTAATATAGTATGGATAGTATGGATTAAATGTCCAGGTCATGTCGCACGTCATCTATTGATGGCCGGGCCCAACCAAGTTTTCAATATATACTCTGGTAATATTATCCTGTCGGACAATAGCCAATCACATCGCAGAACCGATGGCCATTGGGGCAGAAAGGACGTGGTAAAAATCGCAGTAAACCATAGGATAAGGACAATGCACGACTGATCGGGTCGTTGTTGTAGCCAAGTGGCATTACCGTTATCTTTATGGGAAAAAGGAATGTATTTGGTACCTGTTGTATTTTAATTTCAGTTCACGTTGTATAATAGAACTGATCTCTTATAGTCTTACTTATTAATAATCTTCTTCTTCTACTTCCTAAAACAGGGAAAGGCATCTTATTATTGTAACATTTTAACGATATATTTGTATTTTAACTATGTTAATAAGATACTGATAAAATTAATATAAAATCGAACGGGATCTTGGTTGTGATAGTGTTACTTGATATTCTGTTCTTTCATTCTAGTTAGGAAACAGTTATCATTATTCAACGTACTACTTTGCCAAAGAGACTGTGATTTTAGTTGTATAAGCTTATAATTACTGTTGTCATTCTATGCTTATTACATTCCACGGGATATGGGACCTCTGCTAAACGAACTACTTGGCCATAAATATATGACTACATAGTAAAATAGCAGTTAGGATACTCTTTACTTTGGTTCACAAATCTTTGATAATATAAAATTAAAAAAGCTTAAATAAAAAAATAAACTAAAAACTTTATGTACAAACAAACAAGCTTATTTTGTATTACAAGATTTTGTAGCTTATAAACTAGTTTGTGAAGTAAATTGGATTGAGTCTCAGCGAGACCGCTGGTTTTCAGTCTCCAACCATGACTTAATATTTACTTAATCCTAAAATTTTAACTAAATAAGGTAAATGAGGTATGTTCGCTGCCAATACGATAGTAATCGATCAATGTGAGGCCTATCGACTTATGTAGTCCAAATATTAGGTATATGGTATTAAATTATGTAGGACGTTAGTATAATTAAAAAAATATATATATTAAAGAAACATAAGTTAGGGTATCTCGTTCAAAATATCACATAGGTTAGCTTAGTACGTGGAGGTATGCGCTTACCGAGATTTGAAAGTGCTTGTACCTAGGCCTACTAGAAAAAAAAGCATATTTTGATTTGATTTCATTTGAAAACCAGCATCTTCAGATTCGCAAGCAACGTTACTCCTGTTGTGATAGGCTGGGTATAGAGCTTGAAGAGTATAAATTAATAGGTATTGGTAAATAAAAAAGTAAAAGATGTTGACTATCAAGAGTGTATATTCGAAGTGTATATAGTATTGTAAAATTTAACATATGACATAAAAATAAAAACTTAATCCTAAAAGAGTCTAAAGCACAACTGAGGTAAGTATCTACAACAGCCGCCCTTAATCGAAGTTGTGCCAAAGAAAGACAAAAAACAAAAATTCAGTTACTAGTCCTAAACTAACTGTACAACGTTTATGTACAATAGACCCTAGTGGCTTCGTTAGGACATCACCAGGCATATCATTGCTTTGTACATATTTTAAATTTACAACATTATTAGATACTTTTTCTCTAATAAAGTGATATCTCGTATCAATATGTTTCGACCTGTACAGGGTTACGAACGAGATTAATGGCACTCTGGCTATCAGAAGCTAAATTAACTGTTACCTCATAGATAAATCGACGTAGGCTTCCTGCGTAGCAGACGCTAGCGCCTTATATTCTGCTTCCGCGGACGACAAAGCAACAGTCGGTTGCTTCTTTGATTCCCAGGATACTGGACCGCTACTTAACTTGAAGGTGTACCTTGTGTATGACCTTCTGTCAATCACACAGTTCGCCCAATCTGCATCACAGTAACCTTTTAAAGGTTTTCCAGGTCTAGGAAAGGAATAATTTAATGTACCTTTCAAGTACTGTAGAACCCGTTCGGCAGCATTCCAATGTTCTTTAGTAAAACACGTATTAAATTGACTTAAAAAACTTGTCGCGTATGCGATATCTGGTCGTGAATTAACAGTCAGATACATGAGACATCCTATTAAGTTCTGATACGGATAAGACTCACCAACTGGACCATCAGTTCTTCGTTCCATTGATTTTTTCACTAAAGGAGTGTCCACCGTCTTGCAATCCTTCATATTAAACTTTTGGAGTAATGAAAGAATATAATTTTTCTGATTTATTTTAATAGTCTCGCCATCACATTGAACTTGCAGACCTAAATAATACATTAATATTCCAAGATTTTTTAGCAAAAAATATTTCGACAAATCCAAAAAAGCACATCTGACGTGCGCGATAGCTGCACCGTCAACTGTTAAGCAAATTTTTGCTAGCGCTTTTGTATCGTTTAGTACCTTAGTCAAGGCGGAGGTCGTGTCTCCTTCCGGATAACCACATATTGTTTCCCACAGGTCCTCGTGCAGAAGGTAGTTCCTCATTTTAAATTTCCACGTAGGATACCCATCCTTGTTCCGCAGACAGAATGATGGAATAGACGATGAGCTTATTGGGGAATTCGACTTACGAACACTCGAGGCATCGCCAGTTTCACGTGACATTTCGACTATTTTTACTATTTCTCAGTTACAAGAAAAACACAAAAATTTCACAATTTTTTACGTAATCCTTTTACTCTTCATGTTCTCGTGCTGCTAACGTGTTGTGATAGGCTGGGTATAGAGCTTGAAGAGTATAAATTAATAGGATTTGGTAAATAAAAAGGTAAAAGATGTTGACTGTCCAGAGTGTATATTCGAAGTGTAAAGTATTGTAATATTTAAAATATGACATAAAAATAAAAACTTAATCCTAAAAGAGTCCAAAGCACAACTGAGGTTAGTATCTACAACAACTCCCGCTGAGCTAAACCGGTCGTCATGATCACTTAAGTTAACTAAACGTAAAAATATATCGCAACGTAAAGCTCTGCTTCCAATGTCCTGGAAAATCATTGAACAAGCTTTATTTTTACATAATAGTAACAAAAATTTAGTACAATCGTACACTAACCGACCTAGCCTCAAACTATACTCTTAGGGCCGATTACACCAACAATCAATTTACACGAGAGTGGCTAACCCAGTATAAACTAAATCTAACGATTTACTCAATGGTTAACTTCATTTCCATTTCACCACGCTAGTCTATAGATAACAATCTCTCGCATAGTTACTAAGAACTGTTGAATGAATAAACTGAATGAAATCGTAATGCACCCAAGTAAGAAAGACAATTTCTCCCATGCTTGAGCAATGGTGCTGCGTATTTTTTAATGTTATTCGAGTAATACATCAATTGTGAAGTAAGTATTGAATTCACTTGACAGTGACAATGACAATACTAATATACATCTAACAGTTTACTCAGCCGAAATTGGCGGTGTAAGATTATTCTCTAGTTTAGATATTTTATCTTTATGTTAATTATTGGCGAAACGTAAAATGAGTTTACTCACGTGTAATTAATGATTTATTTAAAATACGTCGGTGAAATTGACTCTTACTCATGCAAATATTGTATCCTCTTACCACTTTTACTATTTACCAATCCGTTCGGTGGCCGCTCTAGTCGTAGTACAGATTATAAAATAGTTCTTCGAACAGATACTAATGTTTGAATAAAAAAGCGCATACCTACCGCTTTATATACCTACTTTATTTAACAATGGAGCAACCTTGAATTCGCGGGTCATTGGCCGCAAGTGCCGGCCAAACGACGCTAGGGTTGACACCACATAGAAACGATTTTATAAATAATTGAGTGAAATAAAAAACAATTTAGTTTTTGAAAATATTTCAATAAATTATTTGAAGTCTACAATTGATTTATCTTAATGTGATGTTGAATGAATTTTTGCCCTTCTTTAAATGTTCGATTATTAATTTGAAGCGTGGCGAAAATTCTAAAGCTGATGAATAATTTCAGTAAGTATTTGAACTAAATTCTGTTGCAGTTATAATTAACATAATTTAAATATAATAGTCTTACGACAGTACTACATGAAGTTTGGTAGGTGCCTACACAATTTGAAATTTGAATAACGTGGGTAATATAAATAACGCAATGTTGTATAATAGTGTAAAAGTAGCATTACAAACATGGAATTAGTCACTAGGGATAAGTTATTTTAAAATATTCTGTTTATTATTTTATTCTTGCGAGTACATTCAGCCCTTTCAAAAGGTCATAAGTCCTTTTAGCAACGACAATGTTTACGCCCTATACTAGGCCGTGCAATGCACCCCGCAAAACTTAATTTTTAGTAGTTTTTATTTGCCCTTTGTATGCCGCTTCTACAAGTTTTGACCTGTTGTGGCAATATCTTAGTAAGTAAGTAAACTATTAATTGCTGGACAGGGATAAATATATAAAAAACATGAAATCAATACAAACAACTAAATAATTAGGACATAATGGCAGTGGTAGGGTAAACTTGCCGGAGGCTCACGGTGCAAAATTACCGAGACTCAAGTCTTAAAAAAGAGTAGAGAAAGATATATTTGATTAAGTAGGTACTTAACTTAGTATTACACTTAGTAACCTTTCATCATCTGTTGGCAGAGCAAAAAGCACAAGTGTCTATTAGTTTTATTATTATCGCATCCCACAACACTGCAGTCCACCGATTTTTTGTGCGACGAAGTCATTTCTATACTCATAACTTATATTGTGCGAATGGCGGCGTCCGGCCGTGAACACGCGTGGCGAAAAACTAGCTCACGTACCGCCGGCGGCGCCCAAAGCGTAGGTAAAAATCTGCGTTCCCGCGGTCCAGATTAAGAGCACTGGTCGTAGTAAGTCTTATGTTATCGGCTACGCGCGTAGCACTACAAATATCTTGGTACTGAAAGTGTTACCGGTAATCCCAAAGAGGGTAACCGTGTCGTTAAATTTATTTCCCGTTACTACTTAGATATTTAATGTAAATTTGACACTGAATTAGTGGCTAATTTTCAATTAATTAGCATTGTATAATACCGTAATGTTATCTTCACGCTGACTACCCCCGAGGGGTGCAGCGAGGCGTGATGGAGTAATCCCTCACAGGCGCTTATCGACCCAACTTCAGCTGCTCAGTTTATTACACAGGGTGCAAAGGGGTTGATCGGCATATTGCTATATCTATTACTTAATTATTATAATAGATAAACTCCTGACACAGCCAAGAAATTGCTGAGCCAGATTTCTTCAACGATACCTTATTCTTCGGACATTTTTTATTTCCAAAATTATTCACTAAATTTCAATCAGCAGACAGTTATTCTAATAATCCGTCTGCTGATTTTTTTTACTTTCAGTTGTATGTATACTTCCCCTCCCCCACCCCCCCGCAATCCCCTGGATTTCTTTTGTTATTTAACTGTTAAACTAAGTATATAGCGACTCAGTCAAGACACCTATATTCCAAATTTCATCAATATAAAGCATGACGTACTTTTTGAGTAAAATGCCTGTGACGAACGGGCGGACGGACATGATGAAACTAAGTAAGTATACGAGTTCCGTTTTTGCCATTACCAGCCATTTTGGCTACGGAACCTTGAACATTTTTATCTTTTTTTTTTAAAGTATCGAAATGGAAGCGAAATAATTGTTTTTAGAATTTATCTATGTCTATATGTGTCGTTGTGACTTGATCACGCCAAAACGGCGAACGAGATTACAATTATTTTTGGTGCACGGGAAGCTGGGCATCCACACATGGCTATAGAAAGAGGGTCATGATTTTTTTCTCCACTTACGGAGTTGATGAAAGAGAAGAAATAAAACTAAAGCTTTCGGGGCTGAGCAGCAGGGGAGGGAATTGAAGTGTGCGCGCGGCGGAGCACGATGCCCCTGCCGCGCGCACACATGTCTTCCCCCCTGGTGCCCGCAGACCATAGGAGTGTCACAAAAGCACTTGTCAAGCTATAATTTGAGCACTCTTGGTGATATCACCAAAAAAAAATCCGGTCCATCCGACAAATACACAGATACAAACGTTAAACTCAGAGTAGGGAAGCTACTTGTAGCTGCGCGCCGTGCGACTGGTACTTGCATACTATTATGTTGGTTTATATTTTTTAATGAGAAAACATCACATATTTTGTATACAATATTGATACAAAGAACTAAGTAGAAAAGAAAAAATAATTGCGATCCACTGCAGTCTAAGCCGGAATCGAACCAGCGTCTCTGTTATACCGGAACAGCGTCCTATCCGTTAGACCATCAGACCGCTTGTGATTCACAACGAATTAATCCTCTACGTTTCAAAATTAATGGTACATAAGGTCGTGTGAGAAACGCATCGTTACCGAAGGTAGAGGATTAATTCGTTGTGAATCAGAAGCGGTCTGATGGTCTAAGGGATAGGACGCTGTTCCGGCATAACAGAGACGCTAGTTCGATTCCGGCTTCGACTGCAGTGGATCGCAATTAATTTTTCTTTTCTACTTAGATTTTTGTATCCATATTGTAAATTATTAAGTTGTTAAATAGGAATATCTGTACATAAAGATATAAAAAAGTGAATTGGACTATTTGATTGGTCACTGAATTTTTGTATGTTTGTGTCTATGTGGTTTCATCACGCCAAAGCGGGTAAACGGATTTCAACTATTTTTGGTAGACGGGTAGCTTGGCAGTAACAAATGGTACGATAGAATACTTTTTACCCGACTACATTGTCGCAAAAAAGAAGGTTATAACTTTTTCTCCCCTGCGAACTAAGTTGCGGGCGCCTTCAAGCTTTCTATAACTAATATTATAAATGCGAAAGTGTGTCTGTCTGTCTGTCTGTTACCTCTTCACGCTTAAACCGCTGAACCGATTTGGATGAAATTCGGTATGAAGTTTTTGTCCCGGGGAAGGACATAGGCTACTTTTTATCCCGGAAAAATACCCTTATCCGCGATAAACGAATTTAAGGCAGGCGAGGTCGCCGGCAGAAGCTAGTTAATTATAAACTTCTTAAAATTAAATGTCTGCACGTTAAAGATATTTTCAAAAAAATAAGTGATACGGTGCGGATGATATTTATTTTGGATTTTTTGTATGTTTGTATGTGTCGTTGTGGCTTCATCATGCCCAATCGGCTTAACAGATTACGTACAACTATTTTTCACCCACGGGTAGCTGGTCACCCACAGATGGCTATTAGATACTTTGTAGCCGACTACTCTGAAGAAAAAAGGAGGGTTAAATTTTATTTCCTCCGGCGCCTTCTATTTTCTCTTATAATTCCATTGATTTCCTTGTGAACCTTCTAATAGTTAGAACCTCTACCAAAAACGAGCGGCTTTTGTGTATGTTTATGGTAAATGTCAGAACAATTAATTAGCGGAACTCTCGGAAACAAACTTACTTTCATTCGTTATAGGCAGGATTAAAACAAAATAAACGCAGACGGTTTGTTTTGTCTGCAACTTCAGTCTCTGCGCTGTTGGCACTTCGGAAATAAGCAAATAGCTGTCTCGAAACCTGTACACGGTGGACTTTTTGGTGGCTAAGTGCTTTGAATTAAAACTATTCAATAGTGACTACACACACTTATTTCCCTCCGGAGTGTAGCGTCAAAGTCGTAAAATGACCAGGTGCCCAGGTCGTAAAATAACCAAGTAGGAGAATGTCAATATCGTTAAATAACAAAGTAGTAGAATGTCAAGATCGTTAAATGACCAAGTAGTAGAATGTCAACATCGTATAATGACCAAGTAGTAGAATGTCAACATCATTAAATCATAATCCGAATTTAAAAGTGTGAAAATGTATACATATATACATACATAAAGCTCACGCCTTGTTCCCTCTCTTGCTCATAGTATATTGCTTTTGTGATAAAAATAAATAATAAGACGGTGGACAATAATTCAATCGTGTATTAATTCAACTTTAACTAAAATTGAACATTTAAAGCTTAACTGAGACAGTATCAGATACCGAAAAAAAATAACGGTACCGTTATATTTAGTTACCAAAAAATTTTGTTACGTATCGAAACATGCTGAAACGTTACGGTATGACGTCATACCGTTTTAAAATGGTACCTTTATTATCCGGTTATGCAGTCCCTGGCACAGAGGTATTCCACCTCAGTTGTCAGGGTAGGCAACGCATATGTGTTCTTTTTGGTCTCTCATGTCCATAGGCCTCAGTAACTACTTTACATCAGGTGTGTACTACTTTATTTTACGAATTATACATTTCTCGATTTGGACCGGCCGAGACTTAGACATTAGCATAGACTGGACATTTTACAACTTATACATTTCTCGATTTGGACCGGCCGAGACTTAGACGTGGCACTACTTAGACGCTGTAAGATATTGACTTTTTACAATTAGGACGCAATTTCGACACTGGTCATTTTACGACTTTGACGTTACACTCCGGAGGGAGTTAATTAGGTTAACTTTTGACCAGGTCGTAGGATACTCTCAATAGTGGCACTCGCGCTCTGAGGGTTACGTAGAAGCTTTCACTTATCCCAGCCTAATTGGCTGGTTCAGTTAAGTTTGCAAACTTCTGGCAATTATGACATCACATACAAATAAAGCCTCGTCCAGAAATCTTGTGATCATATTTGGCCTACTTTTGACTCACCTTGGTGATATTTGGTGATAATAAAGCTACCCCTTCCCACTCATTGAAAATCAGGTTTATTTTTGGGACTAAGTATCTTAATCTTAATTCATACTTAGTCGCAAAAATTGGTTATTGAGCAATTTCGTTATTTTTTGACCGTCCTGCGGTGTAAAAAAATCCCACCAAAAAAAATCTGTAAAAAACTAGCCAAGTCTCGATGGAGCTGCTTGTTTATCTCTAAATAGTAACGAAATCTAGACAAAGTCAAATCCAGTACAGACGGACTTCTAATCATTGATAGAAGTCCGTTTGTACGTCAATTTTAAGTTAGATCGGTGCTCGATAGAGAGCAGAATTCAGCATTGTCAATACTGAATGCATGTGTTGCACAATCAACAACAGCCTAATTCCTTTTCGCATTTAAAGCTCACAAGTGACTTTGGTAAAAGTTTACAAGCATCAGTAAACTTAGTTTTTTAGTGAAATTTCAATGTTTTTTTCTGAGCAATTAATTTACCGTTTTATCTCACAAGATTATAAGTTTTATTTAAATATATATTAAACAGAAACATAAACCAATTATATGTTTAAGATCTTTAAATGCAATTTCTCCATTAATATGTACATGTATCTATTTTCCCGAAATAATATTTTATGCAATCGTTATCTAATGTATGTTTTTTCAATCGAGTACCGCTTTGAGGCCACGAAGCTTGCACCACTCTTGTCACTATATACAGTTAGGTATATGAAACACAAAGCGTTACCATAGATACACTCTTGTAATACAAGACTTGTACCTTCCCTGAAGCAGGCCTCTGGTATATTATAGTTACAATTTTCTTGAAAAATTTATATATATATGTATATATATGTCGAGATAATTTAAATAAAATAAATAAAGTATATTTAAAAATTTGCAAATCAAGCCAAATTTGCATATCTAACTTAGCCTTATCATTACCAGCTTTGATTTTTGGTACCACCCATATTGTTTTTATTTTAACTATACTTGAGGGTGTTTACAACTATTTCTAATTTCAAATAGATAGCTTAAGTAAGTAACTCCTGAAATATGTCGCTGTGACCGGCACACAGACAGAATCGAAAAATTTTACCTTTTTTGGTAGAGCATCGTAAAAATGGCGTCAAAATCTGGCAGGGCATTGGTTCAAGGAGTTAAGTGGAGAAAATTAGTTTTACCCTGTATGTGATAAAAGGGTCCAAGCAGAACACACGAATATCGAAGGATCGAGCTATCGAGCCTCCATTGCCTCCAATTTCTGATATTGCATAATTTAGTCGTATCTTTAGACCGAGTCGGTCGCATCGTATCGAACAATGGAATATATCCCTCTCTCCAAATAATGTTAACGGAATGAATAGATGAAAATATAGTAACATGGATGGGGGTGATTGAATTATACGAACAAAGTATATAAACTAACTTATGTTATTTACGATCTAAAATGTTAACATGTAATATAGTGGAATATTGTTATTAACCAGAGGGTATATTCATACTTCTTTCGCGGAGTAGAAAAAAGTAATAAACTTATTTTAGCTTGAGTTGAGTAATATGTGTATAAATGTCTTTGTAACATAAATGGTTGCTAGATGTCTTATCGTTTTGACGTGATGAAGCCACAAAGACATATATGTACAAGGTGCCCGCGAGTAATGATTTTAACCACGCATTTCTGAGACCATTAGGAGTGAAAAATGTTACCCAAGTCAAATTCATCAATAAAAAACTAATTTTGTCGATATTTGTAAATGAAACTCGAATAACTTTCGCTTCTTTATAAAAATAATCCTTTTGAATAAAATGGACGAAATGAAGACTATGTTTAAAGTTTTTGGGGTTCCTCAAGGGTAGACAACCATTATTAAAACAAACTATTCATTAACCTTCCAATATCTAACTAATGTTTAGTTAGATATTGGAAGCTTAGACTTATAAAAAAAAATCTTCATTGTACAGACATTTAAGTTTTACAATCTTAGAACAGTATTGATTAACTCGTCATAGGTATTTGTGGAATACAATAGAACAAAGAAGTGTGAAGGTTCGATACCGCGCGTGCCATTCACGTACTGCAGACAATATGGAAAGACGTACACACTTTTTATTAATGTATTGAGGTTCATCAACAATTGTTTACACCTAATACAACAATAAATTATCATAACATTGATTTAAACTCACACAACTTCACGCATTATTATTATTTATACGCGATTAAACCCCGTTTTATAATACACTAGAAGATGCCCGAAACTTTGTTCGCGGACGAGAAAAAGTCAATACTCTTTTTTTTTTCTTCGGCGTAGTCGGGTAAAAAGTATCCTATAACCATCTGGTGATACCCAGCTACCTGTGTACCAAAATTTTTTGAAATCTGTTCAGCCGATTTTGCGTGATGAAACCACAACGATACATACAAACATACAAAAAATAAAAATAAAATATTTTCGTTTTAGTGACCTCCAATCCTCTTTGAAAATATCCTCAATTTACAGACATTTGAATTTTACAACTATAGAGTAGTATAGATTATCATGCTTTTCTTTTTCGAATAGCGCAGCAATCTCATATCACCGCCTGCAACATTATCCTCAAAAGTCATTATAGGAAATTTGTAATAACGACCCAGTGTGCTTATTCTAGATACTTATACTAGCGACCGAGAACTTTGAATTGTAATTACTTGAAAAGAAAACAAAATTCCGTTAGATGAAAATTTCAAAGCACGGGACAAGTCTTTAATGTATGTAGGTGCTTATTTTAAGATGTCGGGTCGATGTTTGATAAATTTATTATTATATTATTATTCGCGGTGTTGGAATATTCTATAAATATTTAAATGGATTCATTTACTTGGGCCAGAACAACTACATTTTGTGGTCCTAAATATAGAAGGTTGGGTCTTACGAGGTTGCAGTACAGATTAAAACGAACTAAAAAGAAACAAGAAATAGTGTAACACCACGATACAAGTGTGCTACGTTGATCATTATGATCATCAAATTCAAACGTGAGACAGTGTGATACGTTTAGTCAGATATAATTTTTTCTAAGATTACTTAATTTATTAAAAGGACCATTAAAACAAGAGGACTGACACTTGACATACTTTGCATCGTCTTCCGATCGCAAGGAGATATTCTGGAAAAAACTAGATGGCGCCATAAAAATAAACATTTAAGTATGTTTTAATTGGATAAAGAAACATAATATAGTAACAATGAGTTCGCAAATAGCTAATAATAAATAAATCGTACCATTTAAGAACTGTGTCACGCTTGCAAATTTGTAAAAAATAATTCTTATATATAAATGGTTTTGTAAATATCGGGGAACGGCTTTTTGTATGGGAATGGTCAGTCCTCTAGTTTTAATGGTCCTTGCTTTAGCAGTAGACAGCTTAAGTAGGTTATCGGCCTCTAGTTAGTATGCTTTAAATAGGCCCGTTATTGTTCATTATTATCTACATTAAATTACTAGAAAGATTTTTTATATACCTACATAATCTGACATATATAAAGCATGGCAAATTATCTATCTATGCTTAAAGAAAGTGTTAATGGTTTTATTACCTTACTGAAAGTGAAAAAGATAAGCCGTTTCAAGAGATAACGCGTATCAGTGTCAGAGTACAGTTAGCATAACATAAATAGTCTGTGGCGTACAACATGCCAAATATATTGTAACACATATCTATTCCTATAGCCACGTATTTTTTTACAGTAAAATAAAAAATCATTTTTTAGGTTTTATACTATTTATCACTGTTTATGTCTGTTTAGTTTGTCTATTGTTTATATTCATATTTTGTTACTACTTAGTTCTCAATAAAATTTTGGTAAAGTCAATTCGCTGTTTGAATTTATCTCCATAATCTCGAACTATTGAAGAAAATCTTTTATCTCTGAAATTTAACAAGCAAAAATATTGAAAATGTCTCATATTATTCATATATAACATAAATATTACAGGAAAATTATATATATAACTGTTTTTTTTTATCTTCAAAAATCATTTTTCAATGACCCGTTTTGTTTAAGTTTGCCCCTTATGTGTATGCGACGCCATATACCAGTTAAGTCGGAATATGTGAAAGTTTGGACCAGAACTCTTAGCGTGCGAGTCAGACTCGCACTTGGCCGGCTTTATTTTACCTGTCAACAGTGTCGACCTCTCTATACAAATCTTTAAGAAAAAGTTAGCTGAAATTTGCAGTCGCGCTTAATATTCATAGCAATTGGTCGAGTGCATGTAAAAAGGAGTTTACGTATATTTATATTTTAAATAATGATAATATATTTACATTTCATTAACGGTTACTCACGTCCACGTCGAAAAAACCGAGTACTAAATAAATAAATAACACAGTATACAATAAAGGCGACCATCATACCCACCTCTTTATTTCACAAACATAAAGATTAAATTGTGAACACTTACTAATGTTCATATTAAAAATTCATAGTATGTTGATCAATATTAATTATTGTCAATTTTTATGAATTATTTATTGTTTTTCTATATATTTCTGAAAAATTGATGACATTATTTTTTTAAAACGTAGGTAAAGATGAGTTAACTTTTGAATATGTTTCAGAAATAACTGAAAACGAACTGTGTTGAAGACAAAGTAAGTTAGTATATTTATATATATATATTGAATACCAAATATATAACAAAAAATATATAAAATAATATTAAATATACCCAGTATTGTTAAAAACTTACCTACTAAACACGAATTTGTTAAAACATCACATTCTGGTTACATATTGGTCACTGTACACTGAATTCACACGAAAACTACTTTTAATCACTTGAAATTTGACTTGAAATCTAATTGTATGTACCAGCCAATAGAAATACAGAAAATGAACTAATCTAAGACTTCAATAATTAAATTGAATCAAACCTCTTTTAATTCACCTTTGAAGAGCTAATTTTTTAGGAGATTGCATGAACAAAGTTAGACGCGTAGCTACCGGCGTAACTGCGAGGATCGTAGCAGCGTAGCACTCGCTACGAAGGCTGTACTGCGACTGGCTACGAGTCGTATGTCTTGACGTACCTACTTATATAGGTACTTAGATACGATACAAACATTATTGAAATGGGTTTAGAGGAGGATTGTATATGTTAAGTCCTTATTTGCACATTTTAGGCATGTACTATGTCTTAATATTAATCGTGTGTACATTTGTACTAGAATGGACTCGTAACTTCATTCACGGAGGAGAAAAAAATCACAACCCTGTTTTCTGCCAGTGTTATCGGATAAAATGCATCCTATAACAATTTCTGGATATCAAAGTCCTTTCCTAGCTGTACTAATAAAAATCGGCACAATCCGTTCCGCAGTTTTGACGTGATGGTGGCACAAAACAAATTATATACATGCATATATATTAAAAATATATCTCTTTATTAAGCGTTCTTCAATTAGCTACTATTTTTACTTATTTATTTGGAAATTACTAAACAACTGAACTAAATAGTTAACAATATAGTACAGAGTGGGGTCCTTTGAGTAAGTTTAGGTCAACATTTAGAGGATTTGTACAATTTAGGATTCTTAGGATTGTGTTATTTAGTTTAGAAAACGTTTGTTTTATTTGTATTTAGGCTGATTTTTTTTAGCGTAATAATGAACAATAAATGTTTTTTGTTGAATATAGTATAGATGATAACTTTATAGAGTAGTTGTAAAAACTAATTGAGCTTGAAGATATTTTCAACTTTCGCTGAATCGAAAAACATTTGTTTTGGATTTTTTGTATGTTTATACATGTTTTTGTGAATTTGTCACGCCAAAACGCCTTAACAGATTTTAACTATTTTTTAAATGCTCCATATAATATGTATATTTTTATTTTTATAACTTTGGCAAATAAACGTTGCATGCCTTCCACGATCATGCTTGCAAGTGAGATTTAGGTACATTCAGCTGCAAAATGCTATAATTTACTCAATATATTTATCTAGACAAATCTCGACCGTAAATAGATATTTGAGCAATACTCAATGTTTTTGGACTTAATGCCTCTAAACAACATCTATAATTGTTTTGTATTTAACGGCATTATCGATATATTCTCCAAACGTTACTTATAAGTAAGTACATCGCCGTGAAATTTCTAGAGTCATCTTTTCTTTAGATACAAATTTAAACATTATAATGACATAGACGATAAATCTCATCTAACGTAGCCCATTACCGAAGTGTTGGAGTATTCTATAAATATTTAAATAGGTGCGCGGATTAAGTATGCTCAAACAACCAAAAGTACCCATAAACCACTTTTTATATTCCAGACTCCGAGAACATTTTGTAAACAGACTAGACGTAGAATGGGATCTTGATTTAATTTTAATTATAAGTTCGCGATTTAAATTAATAAAAAGTATTAGAGACGTATTTATTCCTTTTTCTACGAACGTCATTAAAAAATCATGGCGCTACAATGAGCCAAAACGTCGCGTGACGTCACACTTTGGTACCTTTGGTTTATAGTAAGTAAGTAAGTCTTTTATTTATTGTACATAATACAAGATACATACTTGAACATACGAGAAAGGTAGGAAGATTAAAATATGGCTTATGAGTACACAAATACATGAACAAATGGCGTTTATCTAGTTAGGTTACACTGGCTCCTACACTAGGCATAGCTTGTCCCGTAGGTAACCACACACGAGTGAATTTGCAAGAAAATTACGCGAAAAGCAAAATGGGTCATACTTGTTCTAGAATTTAGCCGTCTTTCCTGTGGACAACGCAATAGTTAAGGGCTTGGGTACATATAACTGATATTTTTATCGCTTAGATCTAGAGTATTAATCAATTTGTACATCGCCTATAGGGTAGTTAGGGATATGTACATAACTTTCGGGTGTCCACAGGAAAGACGCATAACGCTAACTCATACTGAAAATCAGTATGACCCAAATAACAATTCCAACATTATTCCTTTCACAAGAAGTATTGTCTTAAAACTAAGTTAGACTGTAATTAATAATTACAATTACCTGTATTTGTGTGTGTGTGTGAGTGAGTGACTATATATGTGTCTATTTAATTAATTACTCTCAGAATATCCTCAATACCTACTAACTTAAGTTAAGTATTGACGTCATAAGCCACCACTCCTAAACATTTGCCATTTATCGGATTATTTTTATATTAGGTTATTAAAAAAAAATAAAAAAATAAGTGTCAAAAATTTATTACCTATCATATAACTGATGGACTATATACAAGTACCCGTAGCTTTTTACTTCCTATATAGCTACCCACATTCATCATAATTCATGTCATCATCATCATCAATCAAAAGACGTCCACTGCTGGGCATAGGCCTCACCCAAAGAACGCCACCATGACCCGGACCTGCTTCACCTGCATCCAACGCACTCCAGCGACCTTCGGCATGTCATCAGACCGCATTAAGTTTGTCCTCTGTGTGTCATATCTCTGTATCTGTGGCATCCTAGCTCTTAGACAAATGAACTGATTGTGATTCATTTTGAGGGTAAGGTACCAAAAATGGTAAAAAGGAACCCTTATGGTGCGACTCTGACTGTCTGTCTGTCCGACTATTAAAGCGCCATATCTCAAAAACTACTTATGATATTTGAAATAGGAATATTTATAAACATAGTCAGCCCACGTGTATTGCAAGGGAAATATTTAAACATATATCTTTATTTTCTAAAAAAACAACGAATATGAGTGGGGCAAAAATAAAATGTCTAGCTACTAGGTCAAGTAGTATATCATATGAAAGGATTATATTTGCACATTTTTGTTTTTTTTTTTTTTATTGTGATAAGTTTTGTTTTATTAAGGAAAATGTGAAAACACCATCCGCCCCTTCTTCTCCGAAGTTTACCGAACGAAAATGATCACAATTTGTATAAACATAAATATTACACTAAAATTATAACCAATGTCTCTACTTACCATTTAATAAAAAAAAACATTTTAACAATCCGTTCAATTCATTTGTATGCAATGCTATAAATATCAGGCGCAAACTTAACTCAACCGGAACCGGGTAGTACTTATTCCAAGCATTGTGAAGTTTATGTTATCCATCGCCCTAAGATTTTCTCTTGTTTTTAATTGTGCGGCGAGCGGCGTCGGCGATCTCTCGTGAGCTCACTGCTTCCTTGTAAAGTTGTAAATATCTCTAGTCATTAAAACTTGCAACAGGGCAAACAAGCGGAATAAATAGAAACTGTTTCAATTTACAATCTGTTTGCTAGACTTTGATTTCTTTACATATTTTTGTTAGAAAATGCTGAAGTCATGGTCAAATGGCAAAAGGAGCCGTTCCAACATTGTTTATGTTCGATCACCAACTCATATATCGCCTTTTCATTTCATTTATCGTAATAAAGCCCTAAAGTGGATAATATCTCTTTGTAGACTGTTATTAATCTTGCCCTGGAATGGCTTTTTATGAGTATGTACATAAGAAGATCATTTTCCAGATCACCATTACAATTTGACCCCTTGCCTGAATATGACCGATCAAATGGGCACGTCGATGTGCTATGTACTTTTTCACCAGCTTAATAAATATAACGAATGGCAAGTATAATATACTTACACACTTTGTATTAAAAAATCAACGCTCGCGAGGACATGACAATAGCAGATCCGAAATATACTAACAATCAACGAATAAAAAATCTACAACAAAATACAACCCGCAATAAAATGTAGCTAGAGGAAATCATTTTTTTTTAAAGCCTTAGAAGAATGTTTATTAAGAGAAGCTATTATACACTACAAGATTTTTTTGATGATGCTTCTTAAAAATAGTATGTAAGTAATGAAAACTAATGTTTTGTTGTATTAAATGTGGAAATTTTTTCTAATACTTCCAATTAGATTAAGTATGTAATGATAGAATTAAGTAAATTATTAGTATTGTTACGAATACCATGACGTCATCAATCATCGAGTAGTGTTTAATAAATGTGTATCAGTTTTTCGCAAACTAGATTAAGAACCGAATGGCCCTGTCGTAAGATAGTGGTTTAGTGATCGTGAGGTCGGCGGTTCTAATCCCAGCATGGGTGTTCAAAGTTTCTTGAAAGTTTGAAGAAAAGAACATTCCGTGCCATAGAAGTTTAAAGGACAAATGATGGGATTCGAATATGCTAGAACCTTCGACACAGCCAATTTACTGGAAAGGCGCCGCTACTCAAAACAGCAGAATAACGAAAATATGACGATAAAAAGTGACAAAAGACGAGCGAAATTAACGAGTATAAAAGACGGCGAATGTGGAGCGGACAGCAGTCTGGCAGGCGAAGGAGAAACAAGTGGAAAGAAGAGGAAGTTAAAAGTGAAGTGATAAAAGGGAAGTAGTGGAAGTAAACTCGAAAGTGTTCAGTGTCACTTAGTGTGTGTGCTATACACGGTGCGAAGTCTAGTATCGGTACCGGGACGCGTTTAACAGTGAATCCCTGCTACTAATGTAAGTCGTGAATAAACTAACGTGGTACTGTCAAGGTGTTTTAACTCTATCCTATAACCCACGCTCGTAACAGTATTAAGTAAATTGCTGTGCCCTTGCAGGGTATTATAATATGTATGCAATAAAAGTTTGAATTTGTAATTAAAATTTTAATTTAATTCAGATATTTCTGGCCTCAAATAAAATAAAACTAAAACAAGCTAACAATTTAAATTTACCTTCCTAGTTTAAGTATTAATTTCATTTAAACTTAATTATTTATGTAAAATTTTGGGTGTTAATGTTTATAAGACTTAACTGTTGTCTGTACTTGCATGTAGTGTCTGCTGTATTAGGGTGTGCGATAATCTTCAAGCAGTGATTATCAGTATTGTTTTGTATTTTGAAACATCCAATTTGTAGATTTTAATTAAAAATAATAATACTGTGGCGATTTGTTAAAAGCAACCGAAGTCTTAAATACTATCCTTTTACTTTATATGAGCAATAAAATTCTTGTAGGTATATTTGTATGTATGTAAATATATTATAATATATATGTAATTCGTTTCTCGGAAACTGTTCTACGCCAATTGAATTAAATTTGATGTGTGGTTGATTTTGCTGTTAAATTATCTAGACAGGTTTTATTCTCGATAATAAATAAAACCAGTCAAGTGTGAGTGTGACTCGCGCACCGGGGGTTACGTAAAAACTTTCACTTATTCCGACTTCAATGGCCAGTTGAGTTAAGTTTGCCTCTGGTATCTATGGCGTTACATACAAATGAAGGCCAAACTTAACCAAACCGGGTTATTCAAATTGATTTATGGTGATTAAAAAATAGTAACACAGACAGAATATAGTTATAATTTTCCTGTAATATTCATATTAAATTATATAATTCGAGAAAATTTCAGATTTTTTCCCTGAGTAAACTTCGGAGATAAGGGGTTTTTTTTTCACATTTTCCTTAAACAAAATTTAAGCACAATAAAAAAAAACGAAAATGGGCAGATCAAGCCCATTTATATGATACCGTTCTTGACCTAGTACAGTCAATAGCAAAAGTACCATTTTAGTAGTATCATTTTAGTACTTTGTTGCACTAACGTACTGCGACAATTGGGTTGCGTTAAGGTAGTGAAAGTGACAAGGAACTAAAATGATCATCTACGTTTGCTGTTGACTGTACCTTCTTCTCTTCTTCTCCGATGGCGCTCCAACCCTTTGTGGATCTTCGCCTCCTCTACAATCTTTTTCCAGTTGTCACGGTGCCCGGCGACCTTCTTGCTGATAGACTTCCCTATCTTCCTCAGACTTTCTTCCACGTAGTCATTCCAACGTTTTTTAGGCCTGCCTTTCGGTCTCTTCTGTTGCGGCGTCCACCTTGTCATTATTTTGATCCAGTACCTAGACTTTTGTATTCTAATTTAAAATATATCTTTTTCAATACATTTGTGTTGGACCTATTTATAACTATTCCAAATTTCTAATATATAGCATAAGTAGTTTCAGAGATATGGCGCTCTAATAGTTGGATATCAGACTCACAGACAGAGTTGCACCAGAAGGGTTCCATTACCTTTTTGGTACGGAACCCTAAAAACTACCACCAACCGACCAAAGTTAATCTCAGAGAAAATGTAAGTCTTAGCCACAGGATATTAAAAATCCTTTCGCAGGCAATTCCTCTAACTTATACTGGTCTTGTCTAAAAGGTCTCTTCCTCATCAGGCGGCTTGTCTCCCCGATTGCTATTTACTCGGGCATCGAGACAAGTTTATTGCAACTGTTAATGACAGGGGTTGCGAGCGGCGCGGGTTCGATCCTGTGAGCAATTTTCCCGATGTGCCATTATTTTATAACTGATAGATAAAAGAACATTTACTGCTTCGAGAGTAAGAGAAAGTATGTATACAATTGCTGGCTGAGATAATTTTTCAAGAACGAGTTTACGGGTAGAACACGTGCAAATCTGATTGTAAAACTATAATGTAGTTTTTGGCAATACACAGGATATTGAAGATCCTTTAGCAGATTGATCCACTAGCTAATTCTGCTCTTTTCTAAAAAGGCGCATCTCGTTCTCATTAGGCGGCCTGTCGTTTCGATTGCTAACTATTTACTTGGGAATAGACGCAAGTTTATTGCAACTGTTAATGGCAGGTTACAAGCGGCGAGGATTCGACCGAATGAGGAACTTTCCCGGTATGTTATTCTGCTAACGGATGGATAAAATGCACGATGGCCATTTGTTCTATGGAACGGTCACGTCATAGAAGTACTGAAACTTTTCTGTCCCACAAGTTTTATGGTATTTAGAACTGAAAAAAAGAAACGGGCGTGTCCGGTTTTTCATTAATAATATTAATAAATTACTTAAAACTATCTCAGCGCCATAACGAATACTTATGCCATTTGACCTGTAGCTACCGCGCGATATCTAATTATTGGATTAGGATATTATTTTGTATTACTATATTGATACAAAATATTTTAATTTATATATGTCGCAGGGAAATAGCCAAAACAGAGATTTGATAAGAGATTATCATATCACTGAACGTGTCTAGAGAATAATAAAACGAGTTGACTGTTTTTCAGAGATTTATCAAATCACTAAACAAATCTGGTGAAATGACAAAACGAGTTACCTTTTTTAGCTGATTTCGTCATTTCACTAAACTGATTCAGGGATTTAATGAAATGACTGACTTTTTCTAGACAAATGATAAAATTGATTCGCCATTTTAACATCCTGCGTGATTTGGTCATATCCCTTGGAGATTTGATCAAATCTTTGTTCTGGCTATTTTGCTGCGACATATATATTAATCTTAACATATATTAAGAATGAGCTATCATTTGCGCTGCCACAGGGGGTGCTAAAACGAATAGAAAAGTCTGAATATTAATGTATATACCTTTTGATTACCATCTCATCATCGTCGTCGTCCCGCGAGAAATGTGGCGCAATCAGACCTGAAAAAAAAAACAGCCAAGTGCAAGTTCGAATCGTGTGCTGAAGGTTCCGTACACACTTTTACTTAACGCTTATGGTTATGAAAGTTATATTTATACCTGTCATCTATGGCGTCGCGTACAAATTGGGTGCAAACTTAACGCAACCGGATTAATCAAAATTGGTTTTTAAATATTCAAAAGTTAATATCCTACATAAACATGCGGTTAAAATCTTCGTGTGATATTTATAACATAATCTATGTAATAAGTTTTTTGTTTTCCAACAGAAATGATATTTTATCCAACTAGGTATTTACTATATATAGCGATGTAAAGGTGTAAACTGTATTGGAGTGACTTGTGACAGTTCACATGACTTACTTCTGTGCGCCAGATACTTGACAGATATGTCCACACTTGGTCTAATGCACCGTGCTAATCAGCCGAAGAGTTATCAAGGATGTGGGAAGTTTAGGATCGTGATAGCGGATGTTGTGAGACTAGTATTGATCTAGTTGAGAGAGCAATTGGGCGCCAGACGTTTAGTTATATTCCAAGCGTCGATGAGTAAATAGGAGATCTAAATTGAATATAAATACAAAACAAACTTTATGTTAAAACCAACAGGTGTATATATTAGCCGCGTAAAGAAAGACAATCACCCGGGGCCTTAAACTAACTCGTTAACACTACTATAAATTAAGCTTACAATTAATAGGCATAGCTTAATTAACTCTCTCTCAGATAAGAAGCAGAGGTTTGTGACGTTTGCTGTGTGAGGCTCAGACACTTATTCTAACATTTGTCTCTATGTGAAATTTAAACTTTGAGTACAGAGGCGTGATACATTCCTACAGATTCCACCTAGGTTATGGAAAGAAATCACCTTGATAAAAGAGGTTCTGCCTGTACGGGTCACGGTGACTCCGCCGATGCACGTGTTCACCCAGGGAAAACCCTGCTCGTGACGACTTTCACGGCACCCACGACGTCACGGCGACATCGCGTGAGCCACACCCTCTCCGCCACGCTCAATTGCCTATATGAGACTGCAACGAGATCCCGGCGAAACCGGGCAAAGACCGGCGAAGCTCGCCCGCTTCACAATCGCTGAAAAGTCGTATCAGTATTAACATCTAAACAAAATAGCCAACGCCCACTTTCTCACAGTTTACAAACACACGAATATTTACCTGGCAAGAAACAATAGCTAGGCTTAGGATGACTCTTCCGTCTTTAAATGTTTATTATGATTAGTATTCCTGGAACAAATAGAAGTGCCATGTTTTACGATGCGCTCACAAAAATCAACCAAATAAGATCACATTTCCACTGCGAACAATCCGTTGTACTCACCAAAATATTCATTGTGTCACAGCGTCTATGTATTTCGGGATGAGACGAGATTAACTCCACATGACTCTAAATTAAAAACATGGTGGCCAGGGGTCGAAGCGATCTCCCAAAAGTTGCGACAGCTCACTTCAATGCATTGTCGGGAAGTGACCGACGCGACCTCTGATTCGCTTTGACCAGCCTGTCCACCTCAGATCGTTTGAGAAACACTCTTGACAGTCACGCAATTTTGAAGAAAGGAAGAAAAACAAACAATTTGTTTAAACCGCTAATAATAATGTTGATATTTATTACAGATTTTAGACACTAATCTTACTATTTTACATAAAACGAGACATGATAAACATATTTGATCAATTTAGCGGAACGTCCGCCTTCGCAGTTCCAATGCGATCCTTTAGACGTCACTACGCCATGAACCTTGCACAGTTATTTTTAGATGGCAGCACGCACAATGAACTGAGATGTTGACTCATTTAAATATACCATGCAACAGCGCTTGTAAAATAAATAAAATGTTTCAAACTGTGCGAATCAAATCCTTTCATATGATACCCTGTTTTACCAAGCAACTAGGCTATTTATATGCTACTATATGATATCATAGAATATAAAAAAATACCTAACTTGTCGTAGAAAAATAAACCTATTTTATTAATGTACTTGGGCTAAGGGTTACAAATATTGTATGTTTCAAATAAATAGCAAAATTTAAAAGTTCCTGGGGCCCGTTACTCGGGATCTTGTAACGTGTAAGTATTACAAGCGGAAGTCTCTTTTTAATTCAAATTGTTGGAAAGAGATTTCCGCTTGTAATAAAAGTTACAAGTGTCTATGAAACGGGCCCAAACGGAATCCACAACATCCATGTTTTCAATTATCACTCTGCTGAAAAACAGAAAAATAAAATAGTTATTCAAGTAATCTGAACGGTTTTTGTAATCGCTCGTATTTTTTGGTAACCATTTTTGTTGTATAAAATATCGCATCGGCGTATAATCTATGTCTATGCAACAGCACGATGATTTACTACTACATTGTTGCATGTTGGTCACATACGGTCACATTATATAAAATTATTTAATGTGTGATGACGACACTAACCGGGACGTCACAAAACGGAATTTAAGAACCGGCATGAATCTGCAACAATTGTAGTGTCGGAAATTAAAAGACAAGATTGCAAGTTGCAGAGACCAAGAATCACAGTCATCTACTATATATATATAGCAGATGACTGTGATTTTAGCATAAAGCCATGGCAGGGAATTATTTTCCAAAGAAAAAGATCCCAGCGTATGACTGCGTAAATTACCTCTTACTCGAACATTTCAACCTCAATTTGCCGTGCCATCAAGCCAAAAGCCTCAGCTCTCACTTCAAAAATTTTGATATTTTCCATAAAAACTCTTAAATTACTTTTCTTGGCTCTTAATAATAGTTCATTGGCGACATTTCCGATATCTTACTTTAATAATTACACGTTCCTATTACTAAATATCAGCGGATGAGTTTCCAGAAACGGTGAAAATACTTTCGTACCTTTTAATGAAGACTTCTTCATTCACGATGTTTTAGATCGTTTACTTTAAAAAAATATGTTCCCCGTACTAGGTTTTGTAGAACAGATGGTCACTGGGGCAGAAAGGTTCTCTAGTGGCGACTGCGGATAGGACGAAGCAGCGTTGGGAGGCCGCCAACAAGATGGACCGAGAGCTGGTCAAGTTCGCGGGAAACGCCGGACGCCGCGGGTGAGGGCAGCGCACGACGGGTTGTTATGGAGATACGGTACTTTGGCAAGGCTTTTGTCCAGCAGTTTGCATCTTGACCTGATATGATGATGATGATGATGAGTTTAAACTCCAAATGCAAACCCTTTAGGAATTTAGTTTCAAACAAAGGCTGAGATCTCTTAATTTCAAAAAATATGTTCCCTATACTAAATTTAAGTTCCAATCCCTCTTATGGGATGATTTTCGAAAGTTTTCTTGCCTACGTGACAAAAGTATCATAATTTAAAAAAAAACAAGTTAGATTCAGTAGTTATGGCTCATCATTGATGAATCAGTCAGGGCTTTTTCTTAAATATATGCATGAAAACCCCTAATCTTCATGCATACACTTAAGAAAAAGTCCTGGCCTTCACACTTATATCTTTTCAAGTTATATATATATATATATATATATAATTTAATGATATGAGGAAAAGTGCGCCCTGCAAGTTATTGCAAGGGAACCGTATGAATATATCCGGTGCAAGAATTATGCAGAGACCATAGGATACTCACGTTACCATGTGTTTACATTTTAGAAGCTAGCTAATTTGTAACCTTGAGGTGTAAGGGACACTACTTGCATAGAATATATATCTCTTCTTCTTGGTCGTATCCATCATGACTGATGATCGTGGTTGGTGGTTGTGATTCGGGCACAAATGCACGGCCGCCATCGTTTCCTGTCCATCGCATTCCTCACCACATCATTAAACTTTTGCGACGGTTCCTCGCCTTTAAGCTGGTCAGTTCATCGGCCACGTGATCTCTTGCCTTCAGTATTACCAACAACGATTAACCTTTCCAGACTTTCGTCTCCCTTCGTCATTATATGGCCGAAATAGCTTAGGAAGCGTAAAAATATTTTCATATTTTTTGGAAATACCGTTTAGAAAATAGAGAAGGGAGAACACAATGTATGACTTTAAGAGCGATTATTTCCGAAAATATTCACAAAATCAAAATTTTATTTCAAAAAAACAAGAAAAGTCACACATCGATATTTTCAGATTTTTTTTTCAGTTTCGGTTACCTACATGTGTGAAGTGCCTCTCCCTAGAAGTATATTTTTTTGTTACTTAACTATCAAACTAAGTAGCAGCTCATACCGGACACCTATACTCCAAATTTCATTAGTATGTATCGTGTAGTTTTTGACTAAAATGCCTGTGACATACGGACGGACGGATGGACGGATATGACAAAACTATGGGTTCCGTCTTTGCCATTTTGGCTACGGAACCCTAAAAATGCTACTATGCCCGGAGGTTTATATTGATATATCTACGGCTGTGGAAATAATAGGCTATAAGTAAAGAAAATAATAAAATGTTACTGACATTTTTTTTAGTATATTAAAGTAAGTAAATTTGTCAAACACAATAATAAATTTATTTTTAACATTACAAATATAAATATTTCATGCATATTTTTTTCTAATAGTACCAATCGATCTCGTTTCTTATATGACTAAACTAAAATGTGTATATCGAGAGAGACGTTTCTCCCTTCACTTGTCTGTGTTATTCAAACACACTTTTTAAGGGCAAAATAGACTATATTTTGCCCTTAAAAAGTGCGATTGATTTTGTCCGGTGGGAGGAACAACTGTTTAAAAAATATATAATTTTACGGTGAGATTTTTTTTCATTTCACGCATTCTCCGCGTTGGACGTCAACTGATTTATAAAGTGTGTTTTTAGTATCTAAAAATAATTCACGAAACAATTGATCCATCTGCGTATTGTGTTGATGCGTTGTTTTACGTTTACTACTTTTCATTTTCCTCTGAATGTGTGGTCCGCCACACCGGACAAGGCTATATATTTAATGACCTTAGTAAACTACTTTTTGTTGCTACGTGAAATAAAAAATCATTATTTTATTTTACTAAACATTTATTGTTGGTGTTTGTTTGCCAACTTGTATGCTTCGACAGATTTATTTATTTCCTTTCTGACAGCGTATCGTGTCAAGCTATTCAGCTAACATTTTGAAGAAGTATAGTAAGAAGTAGATTTTGAGAACATTAAACGTTAACAAACTGAAAATAACTTAAAACGCTCTTTGAAACGACGGACGTAAAGTTGCGGGAATAAATAAATACTATACTTTAAAGAAAACCAAGAATGTGGAAGTCTAAAACGGAAAGGCAGCCACGTGAGCTGAGTTCGAAAACACCTATTAAAGTTTGAATTATATGTGAATATTTGTATAACAAAATAATTATTATAAATGACATTTATATTTACTATAATGACATATATAATTTTATAACATGACAATTATAAAAATATATGACTTCTAAAATGCATTCTTTGTATCAATAAATTATCTGTATCTGTAAATCGAAAAAGTATTACAAGTAGAGACCGAAGCAGAGTACACAAATTATTCCACCGAAATATTTATCTTACATGTTCAGGGAATGGGTACTCTGTCAAAATAGTAATAAACACATTAACTTTAACGCTTCAAACTCGATACCATTCATACTATAAAATAATCCCGTCACAATTTTCAATTTAGCTTGGTGTTAAAATGCAATCAGGCGAATTACTTCTAGTTTCTTTGAGAATAAACCGGTTTGCAGCGCTTCAAACTGCTTTAATCTTGCATGTTCTCGCCAGGGAAATTATACTTCGAATCGAATACAAATGTAGGGCTGCTACTAGTGTTTATAATATCGTGTATAATAACGATGTTTATAATCTTACAAGCTGCTTCCGCTTTCATTTAAAATTTAGCAATGCAAAGCGAGTAATTTTGATCAAAATTGATTGCCTACATTTCGGCCCATCCATCCATGAATTTCCAAATAACCTTTCTTAGTGCACCTCTAAGTCTTTACACCTATCAATCTATACAATGCACTCCACGAAGCAAATAACAGATCTAAGTGGCGAAGCACTGTCAGACACAGAGACATGATTACCCAGCAACGAACGGGGGAATCGCGACTCCCAGTAATGAGGAAATCGACGCTAGGAGGAGGAAGTCTTTGAAGAAGTATGTTTTCCTAACTTCAGGAGTTGAGGCTGTGCGTATGGTCCGTCCGTCCGTCCGTATGTTTCTGGATTAAAAAAAATTTAAGATGGCATATAATAGTACATACCTATCAAATGTCGAAAACGTTCGGTCTATGTCCTGTTTACGGTGTAGAAAAATGAAATGAAGTTTCCCACCACAAAATATATCGGGCCCGCGAGTGTTTTAAAAATAAGTCGTAAAGTCACAGAATAGTAAATAGGTCTTACGCGAACCTTTAAGTTCCTTGAAGGACCAATAAAATTGCGGTGCGAAGTTTTTACTGTAACAACGCACTAACACAATGTTTTTGTCATCTTATTTTAAAACCAATAGGCTGCCCTTATATTAGTATCATTGCTTAAATATATACTGAAAATATATTATTATGTATAACTATATCACTCCCGTTTAATATTAATAAAAAATAAAATATATACCTATATTTAAAGAACGCAAAGAGCAAGAGCATTAGAAGCGATATTGCCTTATGCTATGCTAAAGCAATTACATACAGAAATTCAAAAGAGGTTTATCGCTCGATTTACACTGCCTATCCTATACATGAAAGTTACGAATGGTGTTTTTGCCCAGCCGGGTACGGAACCCTCACGCAGCGCACCTCTCTGCAACTGTAACAGTCCTTACGAGTAACCAAGGACACCGGGGACGCCGCCGCTTCCGCGCCGGTGCGCCGCCCCGGCAACCGTCATCGTGACACCGTGACAAGAAAATTCTAGTGCTGTCATAATTATTCATATTGTATTATTTTTTCCGTAAGTGTTCATATTTTAATAGTATATCTATAGGTAATTTCCGTACCTATGCTAGTAGAATATTTTCCCTGTTGCCTACTAGTGTAAATGCAGTGCTGTGAAATATGCAACAAAACGTTCCAGTCAACCAAGGGCCTGCATATACACCAAACCCGTATACACCAGGTTCGTACCTTTGTTGCCGTCCCTAACTGGAACCTAGAAATTCCCAGCACATCATCGACACCGCATCAAATTCCATTACACTCTCTTCTTGGTCAGCTGAAACCTTCTACACCGTTAATCAAACGAATACCGCGAGGCCACAGTGGCCGAGGCCCTAACCAATGCCATCACTTCCTGCATACGTAATAACAACGAAGCATCCTGGCGCGACCTTCTGACCTTTTCTTTCAAAATATTACATGTTAACAAAAATTCCGAAAACATTTCTCTTACCCAAAAAGTTAAAAACAATGTTTTAATACCAACTCTAACAACTCCTCGCCGCCTTCTAAATCCGCCTTCAAATAATTTAAAGGCGCCACACGACTTTTATTCTCCGACGACACCATCGCTCCCGACACACCAGAAACCTCCACCGCTTTACAATCAAAACACCCTCAGGCCCTTCCACCCCACTTTTCGTTGACCCTCCTTACGACTCAACTGCTTGTTTCCAAGCCCCAGAAAGAGATGTAATAGCAGCCCTCTCCTCCTTCGCAAAGGGATCGGCGTCGGGCCTGGACGGCATCGCCCCGCAGCACCTCATAGACCTTACAAGTCATGGGGCTGGGGTCGCTGGTGAACATGATTGCTAGCCTCACTAAACTGGTGAATCTTATGATTGTAGATGTTTGTCAGGACATGGCAACGGTTCTACACGGGGCCAACTTGATTGCCCTCAGAAAGAAGGATGGAGGCATTCGTCCCATCGCCGTGGGTTCAACATTCAGGCGTTTAGCAGCCAAAGTATGTGTTCGGCTCACACGTGATAAATTTCAGTCCACATTTGACCCAGTACAAGTCAACTTTGGCACCCGCGGAGGCTGCGAAGAGGCGGTCCATACGGTACGTACCTACGTCCAAGACGATCAGTGCGAGGTTCTTCTAAAAATTGACGTAAAAAACGCGTTTAATTCAGTTAACCGCGAAACTCTGCTAAACGAAATTAAAGAACATGTTCCAGAAATCTATAACTTTTTACTCCAATGCTAACATTGCCCCTCTAAATTAATATACCAAAACAATGAGATTCTTTCGGCTGTGGGCTGTCAGCTGGGTGACCCCCTCGGTCCAGCCATACTTAGTTTAGCCATAAATTCAGTAATTCATAACCTAAATTCAAAATTAAACATCTGGTACCTCGACGATGGCACCCTAGGCGGAGGCTGGCAGACGGTCCTTAAAGGTTTAGGCGATCTCAATAACAAATTCAACACTATTGGTCTGGAACTTAATTTTAATAAATGTGAACTGTACATCGCCGAAAATGATAACACCTCCCTGGCTTTTCAAATACATCAAAATTTTAATGCTTTTGCACCTAACATCTAAATTTTATCTAAGGAGAATCTGTTCCTTCTCGGCTCGCCCATCTTTGACGAGGCCATCCCCCCGCTTTTGAGCAATTCGTTTTCAAAATTCAGCAACCACTCCGAACGTTTAATCAAAATCAGTAGCCATTCTGCCCTGTTCATCCTAAAATTCTGTTTGCACATTCCTAAATTTACGTACCTGCTCCGGTGCTGCCCTATCTGGAAATTCCCCAACCTAATTCGACCCATAGATTTATCTTTAAAATTCCAAATTGAATCTATAAATAATTAGTCTCAGCGAACAGGCATGGACCCAAGCTTCCCTACCGATAAGGTACGGTGGTTTAGGTATCCGCCAAATCTCCAGTATTGCCCTACCGGCGTTCTTATCCCCAATCCATAGTACTTCCGATCTCGCAGGTAAAATTCTCAAAGTCAATACGACTGCAAACTGAGAATTTTACCGGACTCACCCAAAAACCAAAGGGCTTGGGATACCTGCGGTTATTTTAATTTTATTGTTTTAGTTGACGATCATGTTCCAAATACTTATAATTTTGACTAAGGCAAATTATACTGTTATTTTAAAATGAAATAAATGAGTATGAGTATGAGTACCATAGTATCAGACGCCACCCTAAATACTCTCATTGACATTTCCTCGGCAAAGATCAGGCTAGGCTGCTGGCAGTGTCCCGGACAGAATCTGGACACTGGTTGCACGCCTACCCATGTCCCAATACAGGAACATACATCGACCCCAACACACTTCGGATTGCGGCGGGTCTTCGACCTGGTGTTGACGTGTGCAAAGAACATGCCTGCGCCTCCTGCGGAGCCAGTGTGAGCCGCCTCGGCCACCACGGGCTTGTTTGCTCGTCGGGTGTCGGCCGCTACTCTCGCCTTGCTTCTGTCAATGACATCCTGAGAAGGGCATTTGTCAGCGCCAACGTTCCAGCTGTCCTTGAGCCACATATCGCGCGGGACGATGGCAAACGCCGTGACGGGATGTCATTGATACCGTGGAGGATGGGCCGAGCGCTGGTGTGGGACGCGACATGCGCCGACACACTAGCAGCGTCCTACATAGTACAGTTGTCTCGGCGCCCAATACGACTTTATTCCCTTTGGCGTCTAGACACTCGGCCCGTGGGGTCAGGGTGCACGCGAGCTCCACAAGGAATTAAGTAAGCGTCTGAGGGCGGCAACAGGGGACCCACGCGCAGGCAGCTTTCTCGCACAAAGGCGTTCAATAGCCATACATCGCGGGAATGCTGCCTGTGTCCTGTGTGTGTTAAAAATTACTTTAAAAAATCGGCTCCTTCGGTAGGGTGCCCTAATTTTTAATAATCCTAGGTTAATTTGGTAGTTTAGTTGTTATTTATTATTTGTACTTAATTTCTATCTAATGATAATTTTCATTTTTACCTATACTATTATTCATAACTAACATTTTTCCTAAACTTTAAATATCCCTTTAGTCAGTCATATTTTATAGTTTTTTAACGACGTGAAAAGAGATTTTATGAATTAGACACTCCTCTACACTAAATCTTTCCCCATTTATCTTATAATATCTCTCAACCCTAGCTCGGTCTGCATTGAAAAAGTGTTGCTGATTCCATTCGTCCGATGTATTCTTTGCTCTTGTTAATAAGCTTTTCGCTGGAGCGACTAGTAAGTAAATCACGTTTTAAACAGTAAAATTCAACTGTAACTGCATGTTTAAAATACAGTATAGGTTATTCATATCGTAAATGCCCACCTGCTGCTCGACATATTTCATTCCACTTCGGGGACCTTGACAGCATCAAGTAAAATCTCAATTTATCTCACAGACACACGTGTTATAAACCCACAAACGCATAAGATTATTCTTATTAAGTATTGCATTCCACATCATAAGATATCCTCGAGGTAAGTGAGTTTTAACCAACTGTGAAATTGTGCCCGGGTTCTGTACGTCACAACGGATCAAAGAGATCTTCAAACGATCGTGCACGCTGTGGACCACAGGATTTGCTATAGAGTACCCATAGTGAATAAATAAGACTGGCTGGCCTAGGGTATAAACCAATGAACTTTTATTGTATCCTTTGTTCGATATACTTCTAAGTGTTTGTCTGATGAGCACGAATGTTTACATGTTTATTTAAGTTTGTATTTATCTGTACTAGACAGTAACTTCGTTCGCCGAGGAGAAAAGTCATAACCCCTCTTTTTTAGACAATATAGTAGCGTAAAAAGTATCCTATAACAATCTGTGGATACCGATTTGGCACGATGAAGCCATAACAACTCATAAAAACATACAATAAAGAATGACCCGATTCAGTGACCTCCAAATAGATCCTTATAGTATATATCTAATCAATGAAATATATCAGTATCTTCAATGTACGGACATATCATTTTTCCAACTTTATAATAAAACGCCGTGTGACGTAACTACCGGTTGCGTTGCACGTGGGCGGGCTCGTTGAGCAAAAGGGGCATTCCTTTTCTGACCATCGTTACGACACCTGCCTGACAACTCTGTCGGTTCTTCTACCATTATGATTTAACCAATTGAAATTGATTATGATAAAACAACTAAATTGTACAAAGTAATATTTATTTGCTCTCTCGAGTACCTACGCCTTGGAACCCGAACCTCCAGACTAGAATGTCGAGAGCTCAGCAGCTAATCCATAACTTTCACCATGATTTCATTCAAGAGAGGGGACTTGTGCCCAGCAGTGGGACAAATATATAGGCTGATGAGGATGATTATGATGATCCATGTAAAATTTAATTTACAGGTTTTTACAATTTAAAACGGTAATGAGCCGTTAACGCTAACCGAACAAATATGGTCAAATTTGGTTTAAAAAACTTCTCTATCTGATTGAGAATTAAAAGTTAATAATTCAGTCGATCTCGGGCCTTACTACAAGAGTTACGCTGGAATTGGCTTATATTCTTCCTAGCTTCTGCCCGCGACTTCGTCCGCATTAAATTCGTTATTGCAGATAAGGGTATTTTTCCGGGATAAAAAGTAGCCTTTCCCGAGACTCAAACTATCTCCATACCAAATTTCATCCAAATCGGTTCAGCGGTTTAAGCGTGAAGAGGTAACAGACAGACACACTTTCGCATTTATAATATTAGTACGGATTTGGCAGGTATCAAGTTTAGCGCCACCTGTTAGTTTAGCAAGGTACTCGTTACTCGTGGGCTCGTAGCACATGTTCGAGAAAAGTTTGCACCTCCTTCCTAAGTAGTGCGATAAGATTCAGGTGCAAACTTAACTCAATCAAATGTACTGGCTACCCTCTCTTTAAAGGGTTTACTTTTTATAGCCTACTAGAAGACGCCCGCGACTTCGTTCGCGGAGGAGACAAAGTCATCACCCTCTTTTTTATGATAGTGTAGTCAAATAAAAAGTATCCTATAACCATCTAGAGATACCCAGCTACCCGTGTACCAAAAACATTTGAAATCCGTTTAGCCGATTTGGCGTGATGAAGCCACAACGACACATACAAGGGTCAATTTCAACAGATCGCATTTTTTGTATCATTCCGGTGTAAATATTTATTTCTGTTTCTTTTTGAGAATTTTAAATGTAGGTATGTAATTTAAACTTTATTATTAAACATATCTAAAAGGAAACCTAAAAACTGATATAGTTTTCGAGATATTAGAGATCAAAATCTAAGCTTCCACCGGAATTATTAATCACACCGGAATGAAAGGTAGGTCACACCGGAATGAATAATATACACCGGTATGATAAAATCAGCCCACCGGAATGAAATGTGCCCACCGGAATTAAAATAAAAAAAGGATTTTAATAATTAAATCTTTTATTTAGTCCAATTTGTACCCAAACAAAATAACGACATCGTATGTTAATGACTTAGTCATGTTTTGCATTTATTTATTGTTTACACCATATACGACCTCTATAATTTTGATACTCGGATCAACTTACTTTCGAGTTATATGTATCGCGTTATAAAACATACATAACTAATATATAAATAAAAATAAAACGTATAAAAAATATTATTATTTCTACATTTGTGAGAAGTGAAGCTACATTTGACGTTATTCCGGTGAAACCTCATCCCGGTGGATATTAAAGTCGATAAAATCCACCGGAAACACCGGAATGAGAATGGCGGAGTGAGAAAAAACGACGTAAAAAAAACATTAAAAAAAAGAAAGCCCTAAATCCCTAAACTTATACAACTCCAGAAAACATGTTTATATTTTACATGACATATATAAATTTCAAACAAAAGCGTTAAAAAATAAAAAAGATATATCTAACTCGGTAATGAAAAGTATTTTGTCCCCACGCCACCTTGATGATAAACTAACGTTTGTGCAGGACAGCCTACAGCCGCTACACACTGCACGCTATATGCACATAATTAGGAATACACAAAGCAGAAGGCAGAAGCATCCAAGCACTAAGCAATTACGGAGCCAAAATTTAAACAGCTTGTCGAAGAGACCGTAATCTAGCTCTAAAATCCATCTGTACGGAAGTGGAACAACATAGTGAAAAATATGAGACTAGGGATTTGTATATGCATAAACCAAAGACCTGGGCTATTGAAAACTCCGAAGGTGTTGTGGTGACGGAGATTAAGGAGATCGCAGATGTTTGGCGAGATTACTGTTGTTCATTATTTTCTAGCAGAAGTTCGGCTCTCAGTGTACTTAATCCTACTACCCTAGACGCAGAAACTAGGGAAACTCCCATATTAAAAGATGAGATAAGGGCCGCTATTGTAGACTACGGAGTAGATATAATGCACTGCATCTGCTCCAAGATCTGGGAGTTTGGAGAATGGCCGAAGGAATAGGCAAAGTCATTATTTATACCTCTCCATAAAAAGGGATCAACCAAGAAATGCAATAATTATCGTCTGATTTCCCTTTTATCACATAGCAGCAAAATTCTTCTGCATATATTAAATACCAGACTTCAACCTTACTTGAACAGCGAAATTGCACTAGAACAGGCAGGTTTTGTCAAAGGCCGAGGAACTCGGGAGCAAATAATTATCTTGAGACAAATCATTGAAAAGGCCCGAGAGTTTAATAAAAAGCTGTACATCTGTTTTATCGACTTTAGCAAAGCCTTCGACACCGTTGTCTGGTCCAAATTATGGGAAGTATTGCTGGCGATGGGCGTTCCACGCCACTTAGTACATCTGATTGAGAGGCTCTATAAGGACGGCACAGCATGTGTGCGCTTGGAAGGAGTAGACTCTGAATCCCTTAAAACACAAGCCGGTGTCAGACAAGGATGTATACTATCACCGTTACTTTTTAACATCTACACCGAATACATTATGCGTATTGTTCTAGAAAAATGGGATAAAGGTGTATCGATCGGAGGTATGCACATATCTAATTTGAGGTATGCTGCTGATACAACGCTTCTGGCTTCATCCAAGGACAGAATCAGTAACATGCTGCGGATACTCGAAACCACTAGCCTAGAGTTGCACTTGTCTTTATAGCTTAGGCCCACCTGGCATGTATGTACACCTTTATTTGTTTTTTCAAAAATGGGTAGTTTGCACAAATTGTAACTTTGACAGAGGAAAATACATTTTTCTCAGTCCACCCGCGACCATGGAAAGCTGAAAAGCTTCCGAAACGTCGGGAACTAAAATTGGATAATATACGCGATATAATCCGTTAAATTGTTTTATTGCAATGAGTAATAATCGCGGAAAAAGAAGAGAAACTTTATAATAGTATAGATAACCTGGCTGGGGATTTTCTCGACAAATTAGTAATGTTTGCATCAAAATCTGTTCAGCCATTTTCACGTGATGTGCGTACAAATAAACAGATAAGCAGACAAACAGACAAAAATTCTAAAAACTGTTGGAACGTGTTGTTATCGTTTTTAAGTATCCCCGGCCAATTTTTTTCTGATATCTTCCATGTACAGACTTTCGACCCTCTTCAGCTTTATTATATGTATATAATAATTAGGTTTAAGTATTGCAGTTCTGCTTCCCGACCATTGCAAGATAACAACGAAATGACGTCTAAATCTCTGTCGGAAACGTTAGGTTTTTAAATTCAAATCATTCCATGCTTGCACTGTTAGCGTTAACGGCTTATTAACACTTTCACCTCCAGGAAACCGCTAGTTGGGCGCTCTGCTCGTAGTAAGTTTTCGCTACATATGCATTTTCTTGTGTTATCGGCTAGACGTTAAGCGCTACAAAAATTTTAGTCATGAAAATGTTAACGGCCTATCACGCCTATCATATCGTCGATACCGATATGTAATCAGCCATTAATAACAAACTGGTAGTGTAAGACTAGGCCTAAATTAATTAAAAATTCTAGGTTAACTATATTTTGTTTATTGTGATTTAAAAGAAAATTTAAACTCTTAGTTATAAGATCACCCACGCTATTTTATTTATTATATCGTCATGTTGCCATGTCATATTTTGTCTGTGAATCTGGACACTATTTAGTAGAAGAATCACAATAAAGTCTAGGCATTTGCAAATTTTATTAATGTAATTTAGGCGTAAGACCTCCTGCGTGGGATGGCTCTAACTTCTGGTAACACTAATTATACTAGTTAGTTTACCTTAGTCTAGCAACCTCTCTTCCGGCAACATCTGTGATAATCTGAAATGCGCTTATTATAATTTAAATAAAAATAAGCCTAAATTGTCGTTTAAAACGGTCTAGCGAGTTGTTCTATGAACCACATAGAAAATTTAATCTTGAAATTCAATTTAGAGGAAAATATTGCTTAAAATTGAAATAAAACAATTTAACGGATTATATCGCGTATATTATCTCATTATAGTTCCCGACGTTTCGGAAGCTTTCCAGCTTCCCATGGTCACGGGTGGACTGTTTTCAATTTCAATGAGTAATAATCGCGGAAACAGAAAAAAATATTATATTGCTTAAAATGTTTGTTTTTTTTTTCATACAAATAATTTTCTACATTATTACAGAATATTTAGTGCGCAAGTTCTACTTGCATTGGCCGCAGTTTAAAGTATAACTTAATTACGGAAGGAATTTATGTAACTGAATGTAGACTAGGCACTGGGTATTGCTTTTGACAGATTGTCTGTCACTGCTGCTACTTTGAGAAGCTGTCATTAGCAAGCAGGGAACGTGCCGCTTTGTTATTATTTATGCCATCGGGAGCATTGTGTGTCAATGACTAGCACAAACATTGCTCAATTCAAAATATTGTTGTATTTCACTTATGAAATTGAATGAAGAAGTTGAACAATGCAGAGAATATGTCTTGGAATTTTAATTCGTGGTTTTAGTGCAATAAAAACTGGGTTTGCTCCTTGCTCCCCCAATATACTGTTTCTCTAAATGTATTAGGAGCGAAGACAAAAAAATATTACCATTATTGTACTTTCATTGTTATAATATTAGTTTATTGATTATATTAATAATAATGCTTGTTCCAATCGAAATTTAATATTTCTATTTAGAACAGTGTAGTAGTCCCTGAAATATACTTTTTGTTTTGTTGATGTCTGTTTAAATCACATATGCGTATGAGTACGGGATACATAAAGGAATTCGTAAAAGAGCAGTTTATTTTTTATGAACAATGGCTTAGCGTTTGACCTTGGCCTCATCTGTTGAAAAGACTTTATTGTTATAAAGGTTTACCTCGAATATTATATTCCTAACTTCAATGTATACCTACATAATTAATGTTGTATTATCTACTGTACTGACACATGCTAAACCAGTAGGTCTGTAAAAATTGCTAGAAGCGCATAAAATCTTGCACTATTACATATGTCTTTAAATACAAAGCTGTTGAGCACTAAGAAAATAAACATGAAAATTCATCCCAAGAAAGTGTGGAATAGGCGATGAAAGTATTTACGAAAATATCAGACGCACAGCTTATAATAAAATTAATATATTTTGACACACACGCTTAAACATTTATTAATTTTCGTACAACGCTATAATACCCATCGCAATAACAATTTTACGGATGCTATATAAGTTAATCAGCAAATATCTGTTATATCAATACCGTAACCTTTACATTGTCTTTTCAAAATGTCACGATATGAATATGTATGGGCGGATCCCTGATTACCCATTCAGTTCGGCGGAATAGCGGATCATTGATTATACACGAATTGGAATTTTTAATGACCTGTCTGAAACAAGATACATCATTCCGCGCCTGTAATCTTAGAAATTGGTAAGCAGATTATTAATAATATTTAGTCAGAATTCTACCGAATCGAATAAGGGTTATTTGGAGAGTAAACAAATAAATTGCAACAGAGTTTAATTATTTACTCTGTCAAGCACCTGAACCTCAATAATTTATGAGTAAACGAAAAGATCAGTTAGCACTTACCTAAATAATATTTACTCGTATTTTTATTTCACTTACTGAGGCTGATTTTTCCCAAAATCTTTTTTTTCTGGTAACAGTTTTTCCAATTGCAAAATGTACTGATCTTAATTTTCTGTAAGGCTAGTGTACCGCAATCGATACCACCAACATACAGCTAATTTTACTCTCCTACTTATCAATCTTTATTTCTGTTGAGAACTTATTTTACTGTTTTTTCCCTGTGCACATTTTAAAATTTTGTAAGTAACTAGAAAAGTAATTATCTACTCTCAAAGTTAGTATCATTCAACAAAAATAACAAATAAATTATTTATCAAGTATTAATATTTTATGTTCAGCCTTTATACTGTTTTTTTCATATGAAATTTCCTATGATTCCAACGCTGGCCCAGTGTGAGTTGGAAAATTCACAACGAAGACAACTACTATACTTACTAATAAAAACCTACCTAATAAAAACCTATCTAATAAAAACCACCGTCACCAACTACCAGATCTTCACCAAATGTGGTTTGTAGCATAAAAAACGCAAAATGTGTAATTACTAACATCAGATACACAGAAGTGTAGGTATACTAAAGTGTAGGTATACTAAAGTATGTCTACCGTATATTGAAACAATAAAAAAACCCGGCTAAGTGCGAATCGGACTCGCGCACCGAGGGCTCCGTTCAAAATATACGCTAAAAACGACCGTATCTTCCTCCACGCGTTCCTGAGAAAAAGGGTCTTGTCAGACAGACAGACAAACGGACGGAGAGACGGACAACAAAGTGTTGCAACAAAAAACAAGGGTTCCGTTTTTCCCTTTTGAGATTCGGAACCCTAATTAAATATACAAAAACATCAAGACAGAAACTGTGTGTAATGCGTAATGAATTATTTCTCCTAACAAAAAAAGCCCTCAATAAGTTTTTCAAACGAAAAACTGTTTTCAAAAACTATAGATCGATTAAGCTACACTTCAATTATAAACAGACCTAAAAATGCATTTCTAAAAAACCTTTGTACATCAAGTTACGACCTATATAGCATTTAACTTATGAAGATGCCATACAAATATATTTCCCTCTGCCAAAATAATCGCGAAATCTCTTGTTAGTTTATACGGTAAATTGTCAGTGTGTGTATGTTTTTTGTTTGTGGGTGATTTCTTTTAATTGTGTGCGTTTGTAGGAATAGTTATATTTCTGTAGTGTGCTGTACGTGTTTACCTCAACCCCCGCTAAATATACATGAATTTTTTTTTCGGTAATGACAAGATTTGTCAACTCCATTAGTTAAATGCTCTAAGAGTTACGTACGCATCCATTATAGTTTTCTATTATGTTAGATATCAATATTTTTTATTTGTTCGTGATTGATGTTTTTTGATTTATTTGGATAATTAAGGAAATATGTACTCAATAGAATCTAAATTATAGTGACTAAAGAATCAATAACTGTATTGTTTATCGTTTAAAATCTATTTGGTAACAAAATAGAAAGATAACGGCTTTTCTGACAGTCAATGTGCCAACAAATTGTTGTACTTACAGACTTTTTTGAAATGCTTTTAATGTTATAATAATTATATCTCCACGTAAAGTTTGTCCCGGTATTTTTCTTATTGCATCAATATTATTATTCCCTTTTATGTCTATTTTGTACAATTTAAAAAAAATCAGAGGCGTAAAAGTTCCCTTGAGGCTATCTACAAAATAAAGTTTTTAATTTTGAAACTACTAATTACAAAGTGATTTTTGGTACGTGAATCTGTTTCAATTCACTTATTATTATTTCTGTAATATAAATGATTAAGTTTATTGATGAGTTTCTACGTACGTTTGTACAGTCAGCTGCAAAAAGATATACGATTAGTCCGTTCAAAAATATATTTTCTCAACTCTATTGAGAGGTAATAGAATATAGCGAAGGTATTTTTGAACGCAATGATCTATCTTTTTGCAGCTGACTGTACGTAGGTATTTAGTGTAGCTGTATGTTATTTCAGCAACAAAATTTATACAAATAAAAATACAAAATATTTGAAAATTAAAATAGCTTACACCATTGATTAACACTTCTTAGTCTTTTAAGGTAAAACAATTATGTTGCTGAATTTAATTATAAAGAAGGGTCCATCAGGGCTCCGTCGGGTTTATATGGGCCGACCACAATCCGACAGGTTGCGGCCATAAATAAATCAGGGGTTGAAATTGTAGGATATATTTGTGGTAAGTACCGTCATTTTGTATGGAAAGTTGTGGTACATATTACTTATTACCATTTACCCGCCACTTCGCCACATTACCAGGAAATAAGTACCGATGTAGTGAATAATGTGTTGCCATCGTATTTTGTCGGAAAAGTTTGTCTTATCTTGCTGTCTCAACCTGCCTCCTGTACTCTCCATAAGCTTATTGAGATAGCAAGGTAGATACGAACTTTTCCGACACGATGGCAAAACATAATTCACTACATCGATAGCCCGTTTTAATTCATCACGCTATCTGTGAGCCAGGGTTTATCAAAACCCGTTCCAAGTTATATGCGTTATTTATTATTAGACGAAGCTACGCTTTATTTGAACGTGTGGTTGTCGTGGCTATATGGGATTTGTCCTATGTCCATTTCAATTTATGTACACTGAATTTTTTTAAAAAGTTATGGAAGCGGGCAAAAACGGATTTTCATACATTTATTTTTCCCCTAGGTAGCGAATATATATTTTTTTAGTCTCTTTGCGTATTCTATTTTCAAAAAGAAAGCTAAAAAATTCCGAGCATGTTTGAGTAAAGTCATAATCCTTCTTTTTTGCTACAGTGAAATTGGGTATAAAGTATTCTATAACCATCTGAGGATACCCAGTTTACCCAGCTACCCGTGTAGCCAAATAGTTGTTATCCGTTTAGCCGATTTGGCGTGATGAAGCTACAACGACACAAACAAACGTAAATGTAAAAAAAAGAATTGCCGATTCAGTGACCTCCTAGTCTCTTTCAATCATTTTTTTTTAAATATCTTCAATGTACAGACATTTCATTCTTACAACTTCATAATAGTAGATGTAAAAGTAAGATGTGAGATGATTACTCAAGGATTTATCGAAAAACCAGGCTAGTAGAACGGGGTAATCCCTAAGCAAATGAAAACTCTACTCCACTACAGATCAGCTAACATCCTAGCAATAATTAAATCCTGCTGTTTGTACTAACAAGTAAAAAGCGGCAAAGCGACGATAAACTGGACTTTCTGCGAGTAGTGATGTTTATTCTGTGGTCCGGACTTGCGGTTTTGTTTAAGGCTTAAAAGGTAACTTAGTTAATGGATTAACTTAGTTTAAATAACAACAGCTTGATTTTATTTGCTGCAAAAGGTTACATTAACATATTCTTAATGTAAACTATATAATACTTAAGAAAAAGTACGATTTTAGAAGTGATTAATTAATATTTAAAGTGTCTGTGTCAATATTGGCAATAAAGTCAAATCTGAAACATTTTGCGTAAAGTTTATTTATTACATGTAAAAAGATTGCAAATCTCGCAACGTCTACTGCAAAAAGTTGTGACATTAATTAAAACCAAGTCGGTTAATTTATTTAGTACCTAGGTATCAACGGGAATATCTATCTAACAACTTTGTCATACATTTTAGTCGAATTAGTCAAATAACCACCTGTTAAGGTGATCTGCAGTGACTGTATCAATATTACACATATCTTTTTAATAAATAGGTTGTCTGTGGTTAGGGTGGGATCTACAAGTTGATACACAAAGTAACGTTGTAACGGTAGGAACTCTGAGACACCCAGGAGAAAGACTAATGATTTACAAACGGTTGAACCGATAATCTTAAGCTGATTTGTTGATCTAAGGCTTCTTTGCTTTTGCTTCAGACTTTTGTATCAGCCCCTTTTCCGCCAAAAATTTGATCGAAACCGGTTGATCCATTAATATTACAAAAAGAAGCAGCATCTAAGACCCTTATTGTTTGCTGAGGGATTCATCACAATCCAAGTAGTAAGTGTCCAAGTTTGAAGATGGGTCACCCCTCTGCACAAGTTTTTTTTTTTTGTCTCTCATTGAGGTTTGTTTGTTAGTGCTCCGTACCCAAAGGGTAAAACGGGACCCTATTACTAAGACTCCGCTGTCCGTCTGTCTGTCTGTCAGTCAGTCTGTTTGTCGCCAGGCTGTATCTCATGAACCTTGATAACTGGACAGTTCAAATTTTCACAGATGATGTATTTCTGTTGCCGCTATAGCAACAAATACTAAAACAGTATAATTTGATGTCTGTGTCAATAACCAATATAAAATGATCGAACACCGCGTACATTTTGCTTAGGAGTAGGGCTCTGCTAACACTGGATTTTCATAAATACGGCCGTTTGTAGCGTAACGTAACCCTCGGTGCGCGAATCCGACTCGCACTTGGCTGGTTTTTTTGTTGCAGTAGGTAGACACATCTAGATTGACACCCGACAGAAAAAGTAAGTCTAGTGCCTTCAAACCCGAAGTGCTACTTATCAGGTCTTTGAGCCGTATTAAAATAAAACAGTGAGTAATACTAGTATCTCCGCACACCTGAAACCCATCAAATAGGTATTTGTAGTAGCTTCGGCTTCGCTCGCATTACTGAGGATAAAAATCCCTGGTCCCATCCTGATCTCCAAGTCTCATCTTAATCGGTACGATGGTTAACGCGTGATTGAATAACAAACATCCAAACATGTTACCATTACCAACATGTTTACAATCTTGGACATTTATAATAGTAGGATTTCGAAGTTCAGTGCACTATGTGATTAATTTACGTGTTCGACCACCGAGTGTATGCAATTAAAAGTTAGTTGGGAGTGTTGTGGAGCACCTCTTGATTTGGGTTCGAATAACTATTTCCTCTAGGGTCGCTGGGAGACAATGATCGAATGTGGGACTGATTGTTTCATGTCCACAACATATATATTGTGGTCTAACAGTTAGTGAAGGAGTGCTTTTGTTATAAAAACGTTGTTATGTAAATGGCATATCCACAAAAACGTGTACCCTCCATCCACTCGTTATCGCAGATTATCCGGACTTTTTGGGTTCGTTTTGCTCATAATCTAGAGGATCGATTTTGATCAAACAAAATGTGCTTGAGGAAAGTCAATGTTGTGACATTGCATCGATACATTTTGCATGAGCGCCACAAAACTGATGATCTGATTTTTCATACAAAGTTTGAATATGTTTTTTCTTTGAGAATTAAAAACTTGGACGTATCTCTGCGATTCAGAATTTTGTTTTACCTATTGAACTATAATGTAGTGTAATTTTGTTATTGAAAAGCGAAAGGGAAATTCAAATGTCTTCCTCTTCGTCTACTGTTTAATTTTTGATGCAAATAAAATAACAAAATAAAATAATAATAAATAAATAAATATCAGGGACAATCTTACACAAATCGACCTAGTCCCAAACCAAGCAAAGCTTGTACTATGGGTACTAGGCGACGATATACATAATATATAGATAAATTATAATACTTAAATACATAGAAAACATCCAATACCCAGGAACAAATATTCGTGCTCATCACACAAACACTTGCCCTAGCCGGGTTCGAACCCGGGACCGCCAGCTTCGTAGGCCGGTTGGTAAATCATGAAATCCGGTCAGTTGCAAGGTTAAGAGTGGGGGTGTGGGGGAATAGGAAGTGCGTGTGTGAGCATCATCAATTTAAATAATACCATAAAACACAGCAACAGCACAGAACAGTTCAATCAGGATTTAAAAAAAAAAATCTCAAAGATATGTTCAACTTTTTAATAAAGAAAAAAAAGCAACAAATAATCTTTTTAAAATCGACGTTTTGACATTCGATATGAGTACCTATATTAAGAGGGTTTATACCCGCTTAACTGGCAACGTCGCATATTTTTTGGTTTACCTTGATTATTTTGAGAAATATGAATGTAACTTGAACATGTTTTCAATACATTCATTAGGTTTTCGGTAGTTAAGCTGGCACAATTCAAAATTTCATGTTAATTGCCACAACTAAGGCTCTAAAAATGAATTCTTGTCTATATCTTGTTTTGTAATTAAATAAAGGCAAGAGCGGGTGATAGGTGAATTAAACGCAACATGATTCCTAAAGATGTAGGTTATGAATTGAACACACCTTTAAGTTTAATTCAAATACCACAAAATAATGAAAAAAATGAAAAAATATGCGACGTTGTCAGTAAAGCAGGTATAAACGCTCTTAACGAGGAGGAGCCCAAACTTGGTATGTATTGAACATATTTCTCGGACTTTGAGAAAATGATAAAAGTAAAATGTAGTCGCTTTTAGAACCGGCTCATGCAGCCCCTTTATACCTCACACGATGGGTCTCTGAAAAAACTTTCAAATAACATACAAGAATTGGACGACAACATAATTGCTCCCGGGAATATTTATGAGAAACTGCCGCCCAAAATTATTATTTTAACCTAAATTACCTAACTACGAAACGACTATCCTGTAGATTGATTTGCGGGTTTCTATCAATATTTGCTATATTAACTACACCGTCCACTCTAACATACATAGGTATCATAAAAAAAAGGTTCCATTACACATACTGCTAGTATATGTAAGTTTTATAACATTTATATTACTTTAAACGAGCAATTTTTGTGAATAATTTATTCAGCATAGACGTTGACCGTGAAGTGGCTGGCGGCCGCGACGCTGAGAGTGACTTGCGCGCCGGAGCAGGCGCCGGTCACGCTGCGCACCACGCCCGGGTGCTCACCCACCACCGCCACGCACGCCATCCCAGGGATGGACAGGCTTATCTGCAATCCAATGTAATGGAATGCAATGGTTACAGTAAGGAGTTCTTCAACAGGATAGTGAATAGGTTTTTAAAGGGTCTGCAATACGCACGTAATGCCCCCGGAACTGCAAGCGTCCATAGGCTACGGTAACTGCTTGACATCAGGCAGGCCACGCTTGTTTGCTACTGAAGTGAATAAAAAATACCGAATAGTATGTATACACCTCGTTAAAATTAAAGTGATTCAGCGTATGCATAATCGCGAAACAATGTTTGCGTGTTTGAAAAAACATTTAATGCATGTCTGCGTGTTTGCGCATTTGATTGCATGTTGCAAAAGCTTGTCTTTTTGGTTTCCGCGTCACATGATTCAGTGTTTACGTAAATAAGTAAATACTTTGTGTATTTTTTGTTGATTGTGTTTGTGTGTGAGTGTTTACCAAAAGTAAATATTGTTACTAACAAACTATGGACCATACTAAATGTTGTCTGAAATAAAGTGAAACTATTAAGGGTAGGACCGGCCCCCGTATTGCCTAACGCGTTTGACGCTCGCAATCGGATTCTAGTGTCATGATTTTGTATGGGCTATGACAGTTGATTCCGATACCAAGTGTCAAAATTTCGTTAGGCAATAACCCCGCGGACACTATTGGGTGTATTATTCACTTATTTATTTTTGATCTTGAGGTAGGGTTTTTGCAATATATATCTATACTATTATAAAGTTGTAAAAATGAAACGTCTGTACATTGAAGATATTAAAAAAAAAAAAGATTGTTACGGGCTTTTTGGAGTTCACTGAAACGAAAAATATTTACTTTGGATTTTATGTATGTTTGTATGTGTCGTTGTGGCTTCATCACGCAAAATCGGCTAAACAGATTTCGACTAGTTTTGGTACACGGGTAGCTGGGTATCTCCTGATGATTATAGGATACTTTTTACCCGACTACGCTGAAGAAAAAACGAGGGGTTATGACTTTTTCTCCTCCGCGAACGAAGTTGCGGGCATCTTCTAGGAGTATATAAAAAGTAAAATACAAAATATAAACACATTATAAAAACCTAACCTACGGTGCCGCCGGCATTATGCCATTATATTTACTATTATAAAATATGTTTGCATACATGCTTAAAAAACTCACCAAGGCTTTGTTTACTGTAGGTTTGCGTGTTTGTGAATTTGTATTTGCTTGTTTGCGAAGAAGCGTTAGTAGTTTTCCGTGAATCACACAACAGCTGCAGATACTTGGTCAATCAATTTTAAGGGTTCTGTAGCCAAAATGGCAAAAACGAAACCCTTATAGTTTCGTTATGTCCGTCCGTCCGTCCGTACCTTTGTCACAGGCATTTTACTCAAAAACTATAAGATTTATTGATGAAATTTGGAACATAAGTGTCTTGTGTAAGCCGCTAATTAGTTTAATAGTTAAATAAGTATAGTTGAATTATCGAGAAGATGGAATTGCATTTGTAGTGGTTGTACCGTTTGCAACAAAAGGAGAATAATTTTCTCTTAACTTAATAAAATGACATACCCAAGAAGTGGAATAAGTAGTAGTCCTCTGTTTTTTTCTTTTATTCGCTATCATGTTCTTCATCTGAGCTGTCACAAGTATTGATAATAAAATTGTGTGTTATTAGATCCATTTCTCCTTCCTGACATCGATATTTATTTTCTTCACTTTCGACGTGGTGACAAATATTTTCCCAGTCCTCAGCAGTGATGGTATTCATTCGTTCAGTTGCTAAACTCATAATGCCTTGCATGTTTAATGAAACGTTTCTTTTTGCTACATATCCTTTTACCATGGACCAAATATTTTCGATCGGATTGAATGTCGGGTGATACGGTAGCAATCGTAATACGGAGTGGCCATGTTCTTTTAAAATTGCATCTATGTGGTACTCGCGAAACCGCTCTTTATTTTGTTTAATTAATTCATACAAACTGGTTTTGTACATCAACCGGTTATACGAAATGTTGTGTTCTGTCAACCAATCCATCATTTCTTGTTTGTTAGAATCTGACGTTGGAGCACGATTCAAAAGTTTGTTGTGATAGGACGCATTATCCACGATAAGTACGCTATTCGGTTTGAGGTTCGGTATTAATTTTTCTTTTAACCATTTTTCGTAGTTGACAAAGTTCATCTGGTCATGGTAATCTCCCGTTTTTTGGTTTGCCTTAAACATTAACAAAGCGTTGGGAATAAAACCATCTTTTCCTCCTGCGTGCACTATTATTAACCGCTGGCCTGTACTGATTTGTTTTTTTACACCAAATTCTGTTCCATCGGTCCAAGCTTCTCCGGACACATGTGAAGTGTGGATGTAGCTTTCATCAGTATAAACTAGTGGTCTATCTTGAGATCGATATTCCGCAATTTTGATAAGGTAATTTATTCTTAGCAGTCGTATGTTGGGTTTTTCCATTAATATTTTTCGGTTGTCCTCGGTCTTTTTCCATTTAAATCCTAATTTTTGTATTTGTTTTCGTAAGGTGGAAATGCCAAATTTGTAATCTATATCGGATTTTAACACAGAGTGGAGTCCCTTTAAGGTTGGAAATTGCTTATGGGACAGATGAAAATTGTATATAGTTCTCCGGATGACTTCCTGATCAAAATCGTCTACTGCTGATGACGGACAAGGACGCAACTTTTTATTCTTCGGGGAGGTGGATTTCTTTGTTGTTGCGAATTTCTCGCTGTTGCTCTCAGTCACAATGTTATAAACAGTAGAGAGACAAACACCTGTAGCTTTTTCAACTAACTGGGCAGCGGTGTAAGGCAAGTTTAAATTTTTCGTCAGTTCATTTTTAAAATATTTATAACAGTTGAAAATTATTTGCTTACTTTGACTCTCAATAGGACCAAAATTACTTACAGCCATATTTTTTTTAAATATAGAAATTATTCGTAGTCGTACGGGCGGACACAATAATTAATTGAGAATACAATCAAATCAGATGTAAAAATATACGCACAACGTAAATAATATTGACAATTTCACACTGACATTATTTTTGTTTTTAGTTCTTCGATATATATATATATATATAACAACCTCTTTGTATGCTGATAGTACAAGAAAATAGAAAATTCAAATATAGAATGCCTGTAAACAAACAATACTACTACATATGCAATTCCACGCTCTCGATGATTCAACTATAATATATACATTCCTAGGGGGGACTCCATACATGTAACCGAAACTAAAAAAAAAAAACACCAAATATCAATGTGTGGCACGTCATTCGACAGTTCTTCTAGAAACACTGAGGCTTCTAGAATTTATTTTTGATTTAGAGAATATTTTCATAAATATTCGCTCCAAAGGTAGCAAAAATTGTGTGTCGTCCCCCCCATTTCTATTTTCTAAACGGTATCTTCAAAAAATATGAAAAAAAATACAAATATAAAGCTTAATAAATACTTCCAACGAAAATTGTTTTCAACATGATCGAAGATACTGTTTTTAAGTTAATGCCAAAAAACTGCACTTCTCAGCAAAAGGACGTAAGTCCCGGGAGATACGCTCTTCTGTTAGGGTTTTGTTTTTCATATCGTATTTTTTTCATCTGTAGTGCATTTTTTTGTATAAACAGCTGCGGAAACCCTACATTGAGCATGGTCCGACATGCTCTTGGCCGGTTTTTTTATTACCTGAATTTCAACTGGCTGATCTTCATCGGCATCGAAGTTGTTGACCTCGCTGTAAACGAGCTTGGACTCGTCGACGTCTGCGCAGTTTCCGCACTTCCACACGCCTCCGACTAGCACTAACTCGCGTTCTGTGGTAGAAAATCATAAAAGCATCACAGCACATCGTGCACAAAGTTTTGGATCAAGCTAGGCAGTTGAAATGTTTGTCAAGGTAGGCAGTTCAATAAAAAGACAGTGTCTCCATGGCTATATGGAGTTATGGTCCTTTAGGACAGGCTGTGCCTATATGGACCCCACACCACTAATCATCATTAAAGTATATAAGTTCTTGGTAGCGCGGGCGAAGCCGCAGGTAAATAATCAATAAATTAATATTGATCAATGGCTGATGCGATCGGACCTTTATGTCAACCAAACATTGACAACTATGACATTTCATTTGGGGAAACTATGATAACAGGCAAATTAATGAAGTCCTCAGTACACTCATTAGTGTAAACAAGGTGTAAAACGGTACGAATTTAATGATACAAGTTTTAGTTAAATGAAAATGAGTATTGACTTAGTTTCAACTGACACTTGTAGGAGCTAAAATAGTTGCTCAGGTAAATACTATCCGTTGTCTAAATGTGGGAACAGAACCCAGAACCGTTAGCTTCGTAGCTTTATGTCCACGTTATCAAATCAAGATGAGTACCTTGTCCATTTTCATCTGAATCCTGTACCTGAAAACTTTCACCATTTAAAAGCATGTTAATAACTGAATCCACATACTCTTCGTCACTATTTGACAACACAACTTTTGCAATTAAGCCTAATAAAATAACAGTAAATATTTTTACAGACATCATTAAAGTATTTATCGCCTTGATTTATCTTTGACTCATGATTTTATTCCAATATGTAATATACATTAGCTTTGCACCAAGAACATTTAATACTGATTTACTCAGCTGAATCTAATACTTATCAGTTTCATTGACCTTTTAGATAAATATTGAACGTATGACTATTTATGACTACGTAACAAAACACTTACAAAGTTAAATAACATACGATAATAAGTGGATAATAGTAAGAATATATTGGAATGTGTTATTTCAAGGTCTTATTGTTATGCAAGTTCTTGGCAGTCCAACGTCGAACAATGCACATATGTTGTACAGGTTGGCTGACATTATGTAGTTTTTTTTTAAATTCAGTAGTACGAGGTAACTTCAGTATTTGTGTTGTTCCCATTTATATTACATTTTTTGGTGACATGTTGACGGGTATATGATTGTCGTTGGTTTTGACCATGTCTTTTTAATAGTTCTGTGTTTGATGTACGTAGTTTTATAGTAATTCACAAATATTTCACTCAGACCTTACAACACATGCCCATAGGCAATTTGCCAATCAGTCCGGTACAGCACTCTTAAGGCTGCTGTGAACGAGTCGGACGACATCTTAGCGTATTAAAAGACACACCCGCGGCTTCGACAAGTGACAAACTATCTCCATACCAAATTTCATATAAATCGGTTCAGCGGTTTAAGTGAGAAAAGGTTATTAACAGACAGACAGTTTTTGATTTTTTTTTACTTTCAGGTGATATTTTCAAGTTCATCAGCTGTTAAGTCTAGTCTTTTTAGAGTAATATAATTTGCTTATAAAAGTTTCTTTAAATTACATGTCGTAGTTGTTAATATGTCGTTGAGTGTAACACTGAGATCCGGTCATACTCTCCGATGAGACAATATTACGTATATAGGTACTATTATAGAATAGAAAAAAAAATCGAAACGATCAGAAATATTTGAACAGGTTACACTGTGAAAACATCAAACAATTTGTAGAAACCAAACAACAAATTATTTTGCATCAAATTTTGTATGAAGAGAACCCATGCCAGGCATGTCACTAGCACTGAATGTTTTCCCTGAGCAGAGTTTCCATTATGTAACTAAGTTTCTAATCATAACGGATACCGCAAGTTTGCATACTAATTGCATTACTTCATTGTGACGACATACTGGCTTACTTACTTTAAAGTTAGGTACAATAACTAAAATAATTTCTAGCAATTTATATTTGTTTTGATTGAGGACAAATAATAAGTATTAAAGAATATTTATGTAGCAAACAATTAGTCTGTTTACTCAAATTTCTGTAGTTCTTATGTCAAAATGAATCCAAAATTGACGATGGTATCGCATAATTAACATACAAATTAAAAAAAACAATACCTCTTTTTTGAAGATAACAATATAGTGTATACACTCAGTGTCCACTGACCCTGACCATATGAAATAAATAATCTGTACCATCTAAAGTGCCAAATACATAAATGTACACAAGTTTTAAGTCAATAAGAAACAAATAAATTACGTGTTGCGATTATGATATGTTTAGCGCCTTGGATGTTACAAATCAATTTTGATTTAGACAAGTTTTTTCCTAACTGTACTTTTCCTTGTACACCCGTCAACTATTTATTGAGACGATTCTAAAGTGCCCAATCTCGGTTAGGATTGCGTTATTTTGTTACAGAGTTCCTATGTCCATCCTCAGATCAGCTCGATGGTATCATAATATTTTATTGTCACCGAACTTACATAAGCATGCCAAATTTTAATTTTGCTCGATCGGAAAATTTAGCTAAAGAAGTGGGTCAAATTTGATCTTGCAATATTTGATCGATACTAATATACCCGGCACGTTAAATAACACCTTGTAATTAATAAATTCCGACTATATACACCAAATAATAAAATGCTAAGAATAGTTTGGCACTATTCTCAAGTTTCTCGCAATTGACACTAAGTTATCTCGTAGATTCCTATTTATTTGATTGTTAAATCCATGGCCCTAGGCTCCGGCCACTGCCCATTAGACGCCGTCAAAGCCAATGGATCCTTCTATCTAAATTGTACCCTTTCTCTTGGAACTCTTCCAAGTATTCGGAGAATATCGAGGTATTTATATAAGACTACAGTTTGCTCGCAATTTTGTCCATGAGTTTTCAATCCGTAGACTGTCGTTTTTGCTTTACCATTAAAAATCGGCCAAGTGGTATACAAGTAACACGTTTCTTGACTCTCGCGCGCTCGTAATTTTTAATTTAATTTAATATTGATTGTTTATTATTACAATGTGACGAGATGACGAGTGATAGAAAGGTATGGAAGAAAAAACATGGTGCGCCGACCCCAAGTAAATGGGATAAGGACAAGCGAATGATGATGTTTATTATTACAACGGAATAGTAATATGTAAACGTTCTGTGGAAATTTCAAGTGCTATCTTTAACTTGTAATAGCTAGCTATTACATGATAGATTCCTTTGGGTGCGGAAGCTTATTTAATCATTCTTTCGAATAGGGAGGAACATCCCTGCTGAAATGTGAATCATTTAGTATCAAAAATACGACATTCGCTACATACTACAAATCCTAATAACATTATCCCTTTTTTAAGCCGCTAAGGCGAGCTTTGACTTTTCTTTAAATTCGGAAAGTACTCGTATAAGTTTCCACTCGGCACTCTTACCAGTTATAATAGACATCCATACGTATAATGTAATAAAATAATATTGTAATTAAAATAATTATGTTATTATAGAATCATAGTAATTAGTAACTCTGTCTGTTACTTTTTCACGCATATATCGCTGAACCTATTTAGAAGAAATTTGGTATCGAGATAGTTAAAGACCCTGGAATGGACATAGAATAGTTTTTATCCCGAAAATAATTATATAAAAGGGTTAAATGGGGAGTTGAATTTTGTAAGGAGAATCTCGAGCGAAAGCTAGTAATTACATAACTCTTGGAAGGATATTGATAGCAAAAGTGGTCGTGATTCGTGATTATGACTTTTTAACCACTTGTATCCAGTTTTAACATGCTCGGTTGAAGTTAAGGACATTGACAGGCGTAACCAGATATTAGTAACTAACAACGAATGGTAAAATTAGGTCTTAGTCGTGGAATAATTAACACCCAATTTTCAGTACAAAAGGATATTGCTGATAAACCGATTATCTCGCGGCACACTTGTCGGAAAAAAATCATTGACCACAATTAAACTGGGTTCAGCGAAAAGCGGAAAAAACGTGGAAAAATATATAGCGAAAATGTACCATTTAACTTGTTCCAGAGTTTTTTTTAAGACCTGATTCGAAGCTGGGTAGACCTGGCTAAGTCTGTTACCAGCAATTGGACTCAGTGAGGTAAGCGCAAACCTACACACTTACGGCGGGCCATGACAAAGCGCGACTAGCGGCGCAGCGAGCTAATTCTCTCTTCATTGCGCGGTCGAGGTGCTCAGCTCACCGCACAGCAGTTAGATGACATCGCTTGCAATGTATTAGTAATTGACTTGCCGCGCTACTAGTCGCGCGTTGTCGAGTCTATGCCTTTATAGAAGAGTAGAGACACAAGAACTGGGGAGGCAGGTTGAACCGGTTTAACCTGCCTCGATAGTTCTTGCGAACTGGTTATACCTGCCTTATTGCATGGGAGAGAGGGAAAAGGGAGAAAATGAAACAACTATGCGCTGGGTGTCCCCGCCACAGCGTTAACGCTAAGATGTCGTTCGACGAATCGCTCGCACGACACTGTCGCACTTGATGACAACTCTAGTCAGCTTCTTTTTACGAACTGTCAAAACGTTCATAGAGTATTCAAATAAAGATTTTTAATGACGTCTAATGCTATATATGGTCAAGTTACCTCATTATTTTTAGTTTTAACTCATTTTGAAATCGCCAAAAGCTTAAGTGTTTTTAGCTATTTTCAGCGTATTTCTCGTTGTAAACATTTTTTATTGACTACCTCCTGGAAAATACCTAAGTCGCAGTCAGATTTAGCCTTGTGGATGAGAGATCACGTTCCTACTGTTCAGAGGCCGCCTGGTAAACCGACTTCTTAGCAAACGGCTGCTACGGGTGCTCCTATTGCCTGGTCACTCCCTAGAACTTTGCTCGCCTCTTGAACTGAATTTGATTGAGAACGAGAAATCGACGTTCGCGAGTGTAAACGTTCGCTGTCATGTTGAATGAAAACTTAAATTCTAAAACTAAGTCTTGAAATGAATAATTCAGATGCGGGTCGTCTTATCTCCTTCAAATTGCGAGCTGGTTGTTACTCTCTAGAGTTTTATCGGCAATGTTACAGCCTTAGTTTTAGGGAATGGTTCCAATGTGCCAATCTCACCATGGGTCTTGACTAGTTAACCCTTGGCTGAGTAATCTCAAAGGATACGTTTTAAACAAGTTAATTTCGTTTGCAGATAAACCAATATATTTCAAATAAAGTAACTCATTTTATTATTTTTTTAAGCTGATGCGTAGTATTTAAGTAGGTACATAATGTGCCTACCTATTCGAATCAGTCGTGTGTAGTGCATTAAAATTAATATTGTATATAATATAATTTTTATATGTAGCTAATAAAAAATATTTACATTTGTCCTATTACTGTAAACTAGCAATTATTGTATGTACGATTATATAATATGTATAATATAAACATTACTTTTCTCTGAAACGGCTCTCACGATTTGTATGAAAATGTATGTTTAGACCCAGAAGAAGTCTTGAAGTTTATCAAGATCGGTAAAGAATATCAAATTAAATAAATTTAAATTACATTAGCAGTTACTCACGTCGAAAAAGCCGAGTACAGCTCGACATGTTAATAGACAGAAGGTGTTACTTTCACATATATAATTATTTGAATTAACATTAACTAGCTTCTGCCCGCGACTTCGTCCGCCTTAAATTCGTTTATCGCGGATAAGGGTATTTTTCCGGGATAAAAAGTAGCCAATGTCCTTGCCCGGGACTCAAACTATCTCCATACCAAATTTCATCTAAATCGGTTCAGCGGTTTAAGCGTGAAGAGGTAACAGACAGACAGACAGACACACTTTCGCATTTATAATATTAGTATGGAAGTATGGATTAATACACGGGCACAAAAACACGGAATGGAATTTCTCCATACTAATTCATACCATTAGTATGGATAAATTCCATTCCGTGATTTAGTGCCCGTAGATTTTTACAAACCTTTTCATAAAGTTAAACGAGACACACAGAACCAACACTCACGAAACGGTTTTAAGTAGGTAAGTATAGGTAAAAAACTTAAGTAAAGCCCCTCTTGTATGTAGTAAGGACTGTACAAAATTGATATGGAACTTATGTCATTTTTCTAATATGGAACGACGACCGGTTTAGCTCAGTGGGAGTAACGTTGCCTGCGAAGCTGAGGTCCTGGGTTCAAATCCCGGTAAAGGCAAATATTTGTGTGATGAGCATGAATATTTGTTTCTGAGTCTTGGATGTTTTCTATGTATATAAGTAATATATGTATCTATTAAATATATCGTCGTCTAGTACCCATAGCACAAGCCTTATTGAGCTTTTACCATGGGACTAGTTCGATTTGTGTAAAAATTGATTTATTTATTATTTATTTAACTTTCCTATACGGATACGCTACTACTACATACAACAGGTGACTTACTTAAGAGTCCCCGGCAAGCTCGGCCAAATTTCACCTTCCCATACAAACGGAGTTTCGTTCCCATTTTAATACTGCGTGTTGGATTGTGATGTAACTTTGCATGTACAATGATATGAGGTATATCTAAGCTTGTAATTAGTTTATATGGCTCCAGTTTATAAAACAAACGAAATACCTACAGCAAAAACAAGTTGTGTATGAAGAACTTAAATTCCCTGTATTTTTTTACTATGGTATCTGCTGCATAATCTGCATATACCTTAACTTATTCTAAGTACGTACACAGTTTCAGAGCAAACGAGCTAGTCGTTTTAAAATGAGAGAGTAACTACGTTTGTTTGGAGAACCGAGCTTACCGGGGACTCTTAAGTTTTTCACCTATATCTGTATATGGTAAGTAGTGAATAATGTTTTGCCATTGGGCAAACTCCGATGCTACGACTGGTCCTGAAGTGTCAATGAGTTATCTTATTAAATGGTCGGCGTGTTTATGTCCATGAATATGAATCTTTATGAGTCAACCCGTGTGAAGGTGCCCGCAGAAAGTACGCGGAGGAGAATAAGTCGTAACCCCTCTTTTTTCTTTCAGATACTTAATGGTACTTCGGTTTTTGTAGTGTTTCCGAGTTTTATACACTAGGTATATCTGTAAACGTGTATTTGTAAAAAAATGAACATCGCAGTTTCATTAATTTACACTTTCCTTGTCAACTCTATTGGCAAAAATTAAGATTGAAAGTCCAACAGTTGGGGCAGAGGTGAGTCCTGGGACATTTACCTAGATAGTAATAATTGAACGTCACATTTGGGAAATACTACTGAAGACAGAGATGGATGGAGCAAAATTCGTCCTGGTTACAAGTTTTGCGTTAAGGTCCAAGCCTATTTTAAGCGTAGGCGTAGAAAGTTGCGTAGGCAAACTCGAACTAGAACATCTGGTGTGAACTATTTCCGTCGGGAGAAGGGATGTTTCATGTAGCTATAGCATCGTTGGTACTATGTTATTATAAAAATGTAAAAATTAAATGCCTGCACCTAAATTAAAGATATTAAAAAAAATACTGTTACGGACTATTTGGAGGTCACTCAAATATTTTTTCTTTTTTGGATGTTTTGTATGTTTGTATGTGTCGTTGTGGCTTCATCACGTCAAATCGTCTAAACAGATTTTAACTATTTTTTGGTATACGGGCAGCTGGGTATCTCCTGATAGTTATAGAATACTTTTTACCCGACTACGCTCAAGAAAAAAAGAGGGGTTATGACTTTTCCTCCTCTGCGAACGAAGTTTCGGGCACCCTCTAGTAGGTAATATAACGGGGGTTCTTCTAAAGACGTATAATTAGCAGGCTTCGGACTTTTTATCGCATAGTAAGACGTTAGAGAACCGTGGAGTCGATATTAACATTAAAACTTTACTCATACTCATACTTATTTTTTTATGGTCCTTAATACTCCCTATGTTAAACTAACAAATCAAAAATGTCAATCGAATAACTTCAATTGACATTTCCATCTTATCCAATATAGTAAAAATATACGCATTTTAACTAGTTTCTCGTTACCCGAAGGCTGCTGCTCAAACTGCTTTATTGCACATAAATATGCCAAATGAGCTTAGTTTTGTAAAGGATAATTATGAAATCATTTTTGAATCTATCACAAAGTAACAATGTACCAATATTTTAATAAAACAAGGTTTTCAAATACTCAGTAACATCAAAAAAAAAATTAACAATTTTTGGACCTGAAACAATTAAACATAAATAAAAAAAAGTACCCAATAGAAATCCGGACTTCCTTGAAATAAGACAGATGTCAAATACTCAACAATATAAGCAAGTTCTTGTAATGAAATAATGATCTTTATTCTGTAAGTAGGCCGCAAGGGCACTTTTACAAGTTTGACTCAACGGCATTTCCCAAGAGGAGACCACTGAGGAGAAGAAAGCTGAAACAAACTCTAGAATTTACTACTCTAACTTCTGTTGATGTGGAACGGTCTTTTTCAAGTCACAAGCGGATTTTCAACCAATATAGGACCTCCTTTACGCAAGAAAATATGGAGAAAATAGCCATTGTATACTCATTTTACAATTTTAAAACTATGAAAAATATTAAAATATAGTTCAATTCAATTCAAAATGTTTATTTCATTTCTGTCTTTTTTGAAGACGGTTAATGAAGTAGGTGCACTGTAACTAAGTAAACTTTATGCGGACCGAACCGCGCGATCTTGCCACTACTACATAAACCCTCTGGATTTTCAATAGTGGCTCTTATTATATACCATATAAATTGCTGTAACTATTAATTTTATTTTAAATAAAAAAATCAACTTTGGAATTAATTAACTGAGTGAGTATAAGTATGCGTAAAGTTTTAATGTTAATATCGACTCCACGGTTCTCTAACGCCTTTCAATGCGATAAAATGTCCGAAGCCTGATAATTAGTATACCCATTTGTGGGAATCAAATTCTTTCTCTTTTTTTTATAATGCGAAAGTGTGTACGTTCGTACAAAGTTGCGGGGACCTTCGAGTATGATTATAAAGTTGTCAAAATTAAATGTAGGTACTAAAAATCTAATATACTTTGAAGATTTATTTAAAAAAAATATAGTGAAATAGCTAATTTTTCGTGTCTTTGTGCTTCACATGCGAAAACAATTTCCGAATTTCAACTGTTTTTCCCCCTCGACCCTAAAGCAAGAAAAGAGGCTTACGACTTTTTCCCCCTCTGCGAGCGAAATTCTTGGAAACATGACCCCTGTCTGTAAGGCAATTGAATTTAATAACTTAACTACTCGTAGACTAGCTCAAATTATGTCATTATACTATAGCTTGACAAGTTCTTTCGTGTCGTGACACTCTCATGGTCTGCGGGCGACGGGGGGGAAAGACAGCGGGAGCGAGTAAGAAGTGGCAGGGTCATCGTGCTATGCCGCGCGCACACTTCATACTCACCCCCGCTGTCTTTCCCCTACCGTCGCCCGCAGACCATGGGAGTTTCACGAAAGAACTTGTCAAGCTATACTTAGCATGACTATTGATTTACAACTGCGACCTCATTTCTCGGCTGGAAAATCAAATAATTGCACTTTCTGAGATTTGAACCCAAGTCCGCTAGTTTCTTGGTATTCCACTATGACTGAGCCACTTGTGTAGTTAAATAACCTTTGATTATAACTTTAAAATTAATATGAAATGAAACGACCAATCGCATGAACGATAAAAACTATGCACAGAATTTGTAGTCGTGTTAGCTAAGTACCTATGTTGAATAAGTATTTTCTAAATCCCAGGCCCATAATTCCCAAATCAATGTTATCCAAAACCCCTATTAGGAAAAAAATGCTAATTCTAGAGACATTCCATTATCCTTGCATTGTGCTCCGCAGGTATCGCCCTTATGACAAAGACTTAGGATGCAATTTAGCTGGTTAATATAATAGGTAATTTAAAATGGCTCGGGTTCTGAGTCAGGTGCACGACGTAAAATTAGGGACGAGATGGGGTCTGCTCCTATTGTTCGAGTCACTTTATCAAGAGCAGAGATTTAAGAAATGTACCACTATATTTATTCTGAGATAAATAAATAAAAAAAATATATATATTCCTTCATCTGAAACGTAACGTAACTTCTCAATGTAACGCTCTAATCCCAACGTTAAAAATTACATCTATCAACATAACGTCATTTCATTGCCTATTCCATCAACTATGCTCAGTGTAGGGTTCCATAGCCGTAGTAGTGTATTTCTTTGTAGTAACAAAGAAATTACACTATTAATATGTAAAATAATACGTCTTTCTGTTGAGAAGCGCAGTTTTTCGGCAATAACTAAAAAAAAAAAAGTATTTATTAAGCGTTAACTTATATTTTCATATTTTTGGATCAACGGCTCAATTGCTAATTTATCTTGTAGTTTTTGAGTAAAATGACATACAGACGGACGGACGGACGGACGTGACGAAACAATTCGATATAAAAATAAGATCTTTGTAGATTCTGAATTCACATAACGTAAGCAATTGGGGAAAATATAAAATATACATCTGAGAAACTTAATGTTCCCAATTTGTAGACAGATTATCGAATACTTTTTTCATATAAAAAGAGTAAATATAATTCTGAGATAATTTCATTGTTAATAAGTCAGGATCTCATAACAGGATCTCAGGGAAATCGAGGGCAACCGTCAAATTTTACAAGCAATACCTATAGCGATTTTGGCATTTTAACAAACAAGTCAAGCATTTGCTATCGGAAAATATAAATTGATGATGTGGAAACTAATGGAGAAGACCACGGAAGGCCACCAGAACTTGAATGGTAAGTTATTTAAGGGTGGCGATAAGATATTTATCTGGATTAAGTTAGCTAAGCGACATAGTCACAAACATAAATGTTCCTGATGAGAGAAACCGAAGTTAAAATAATATTAATTGTAGGTACCAATATATTGTATAAATTGACTTGAGAAAAGGTAACTTGTATATACATTCAAGAAACTGAATTATGCATTATGAACAGACATAATAGTAAACCTATCAAAATTAATAAAATTAAAATTATAATATAAAGAAAAAAGCACAGACTACCTCCTCTAGACGGAGCATGTATTTTAGGCTACTCGCGCTCACCACGCTTATGTGTTTTTGGTCAGATATAAGATCGCGCTCATTTTAGTCGTGTCCATGTTTACGAACTGGTCGTGCGGGAATTTAAAAAAGAAATAAACTTGAATTCGGGTTATACAATAGAATGGTGGGAAGGATAACAGATTCGAATATATGATGTTAAATTACGTAGGTACCTATACTTATTAAATATGTTTTTTATAAGAACCATGTCCTCTAAATTAGATACTACGTATCATATTCATGATAAAGTTATTGGTGTCTGGTGTATTCATTTTATTTTATCCATCGCTCTTTGGCCTAATTTGTACCACTATGTAAAAATCATGTGAATTCATTTCTCAGTTATTAAGCCGATTAAACAATTCACCGGGAATCGAACGTACACACTTTGGCATTATAATAATGAAAAATAATTTGATTCAACCACTGATTGGTTATACTAATAATATGTATTAAGAAAAATCTATTATGTTGTTGATAACAACAATAATGTGCTAATAAACAACTTCTTTATTTTTCAGTGTCTTAATTTAATGACGAAATCAAAATCAATACTATTTCAGAACTGTACACTTTTAACAACTGTTCTGTAATAGGCTATTACTCTTTACGAGAGAGAGCGGGCTGAAAATGTAACTTGAACTTTTCTAAAGCTCTTTACTTCTTCACCTGGAGCTTCATTGATGGTGTTTTATAGTTCAGCTATAAAACGTAAATTTGGCTTATGTTACTTTGAAGAATATTTCACGGTATTTCATAAAATATAAAGTTATTTCAATATTATTACAATGGTAGTAATACTGGTATACCAACTCAGCCATAATGTTCGAAGTAAAGAAGCGCAGGTTGTATCATTTCTGTAATGAAAATTGTATTTATTTTTTTAATTCTCTTAATTAAGTGCTATTGGATACATTTATACTTTTGAATATGGGTAAACTTGTAAAAATGAAATGTCTGTACATTGGAGATATAACTTTTTTTTATTGTAACGGGCTATTTGGAAGACACTGAAACGATTTTTTTTTTTATCTTTTTGTATATTTGTATATGTCATTGTGGCTTCATTATGGTATACGGGCAACTGGATAGCCACAAATGGTTACAGGATACTGTTTGCTCGACTATTGTATATTATGTCGAAAAATAGAGGGGTTATGACTTTTTCTCCTCCACTAAAAAAGTTGCGGGTACCGTCTAGTAATTACTGGTGTTGAACAAATCATCATCAGGGTGATGATAATATCACGACCATTTCGTGGTAGGTAGTGTATTCAAGTGCCTCTTAGAACTTTCTAATCTCGTTAAGCTTACACAAAAACAATACTTAGGTACCCATGTCGGACTACTATCCAGAAAGTGACTATACTGAGATCCAGAAAGTACCTCCAAGCTTTATTATCAGAACCATTTTGTAGTATCGTACCCAAGTGGCTGATACCTACGAAGTATCGAAATAACGCGGTTTACGATCCGATAAAATACGGTTCATATAATTTTTATCCACATAATTTTGTTGCATTTATGTCATCTGACCGTCCGTACAAAGTCCATAAGCGATCGCAGGGGCCCTGAAAAATGCAGTTTACTGTTATTTTTACTGCAGTTCAATATGTTGCACTATACGGGACGTGGGTTCTTATTTTCAGCGCGTGGGTTCTTATTGGAGTTTGTGACACAAAATGAAGCAAAATAGATATTATGGTTCCAACGTTTAGTAATTGTTATACTCGCATCTTGGATTGTTAAAATTGTCGATTGAATCAGAGCTCACTACTCGCATCGCTTCTTAGGATTTTGTACATCTATCCGTATTAATATTGTCTTCGTTTCGTTACCTTTTCACGCTTAAACCGCTCAACCGATTCGGATGAAATTTGGTATGTAGATAGTTTGAGTCCCGGGGAAGTACACACGCTACTTTTTATCCCGGAAAAATAGCCTTATCCGCGATAAACGAATTTAAAGCGGACGAAGTCGCGAGCAGAAGCTAGTAATATTATAAACTTGTAGAATATTAAATGGCTCCGTAGATTAATTTTATAAACAAAAATAAACGTACTATTTGCAGGTCACTGAGTCGAAAAAACTAAAATAGATATATTTCATTGTGTTTTGTCTTTGTCAAAATTGGCTCCATCCAGTACCTATATAAATATGCTTGGCCACAAATTTCTGTCGAATTAGTCACCTTTTAACAATACGTTCTACCATGTTCAGAGCTTGTTATAATAATTTTGTCAAATGAAAGGAGGCCAAACCAACAAACACTGCATCTATAGTAACAATTATATAGACACTCTTAAATAATATAATACAATATTTCATCCTTGTTAAAGTCGAAGACCATAATGTATCAAATATAAGTAAATTATTACAGGAACTGGGTAAGATATGATGTCCCTTTAAATTTGGGCAGCCTCGAGCTATAATAGGATGAGAGGGTTGTGTCCCGACCTCTACGCACTGTATACCAGAGAGTGCGGATACCTATGTGGCTGAGCGTTCCCTCCATACACTGCAGTAATAGGCTATTCGACCATATTTGAATTATTTTAATATGTTCGTGACATGGTTACAAATGTCTGGTATTTTTATTTTCTATAAATAATGTCGCTAAATAATAAAACATATTTATTTATAATTAAACAATATTTATTCACACCTAAACGATAGCCGCCTTTATGTGACGGCATAATAACTGAAGTAAACGTCGAACGTTCATACTGCAACAACCATTGTATAAATGTTATAGTGTACGCGTACGTCCTATGCAACTGCAACAACATGGCAGTCGGCGTTTTCAGTCACGTGGCATATAGATTATAAAATCACGACTTTAATTTTCTACAAAAATAATGGCTTTGTGTATGTGATAAAATACATTCGATTTTCTTATAATATAAACGATCATAAAAATGTAATTCCAACATTTGTTATTGCCTGAGGCAAACACTCCATTGAGTTACTAGCCTCCATTAAGTCATCAAAGCTTTGCAGTCGAGTTACATCTTGGCAACATTTCCCATCCAGTACTTACCAAGTTTATTAGGTTACACACAGAGACTGTGTGTGACTTGATCAAACGTTTAGTGGTGATACTACTCCAAATTGCAACGTATGTTTGAGTATTACTGTAGTGAGTGTGGTGTTGACCAACCTATCAATATAGGTAGCTCTTGTAGACCTCGCGAGTCTTTGAATCCCAAAAACAGAATTAATAAAAAAAAATATCGAATCGGCTCGCATTATTTGGTGGAGAAATGCGACTTGTAGAGGAGAACAGCCGGACATCTGCCTGGCATCCGTCGGACAGACAGACACAGACACACGAAAGCATTTTTTCCCAAGCTGAACCGGAGATACTTCGCTCGCTCGGTTAATTAATTCCTCTGATCTGGTAAAGTTAATCTTATTGAAGAAATTCACTTTAAAAATCATGAAAATCGTGATGGTAAAACACCGAGTTTTTCGTAAAAAATCTATAAAATTCATTTTATTATTTTTACAGAAAAAATACTACTTTATGTGCAATTCTGGTTCGAAACAAATTATTTTCAAATTTTACTAGGCGCCAATCGGTAACAGTTTATTAAGAATTAATGCAACTATGTTATACTGACGTTTGATGTCCACTTAAGTAGTTTTGGGCAGAATCAAACCATAATAGGGTATGAGAGCCTTGTCCTAGAGGTCGGTCCTCAATACCAGAGAGTGCAGGTACCTAAGAGGTTGAGAGTGCCGTACATTTGCTGTAATTGCGCCACAAACCCCCATTAGACATCAAAGCGATGTAGTCGAGTTACGTCCTTGCGACGTTTTCCGTCGTGTATTACGTTACGCAGTTGCATAATAGTACATTAAGTCACAGACCAGTAAATGAGCCATACTGGCCCACTATGAGATAAGTAGAGGGCTATATATAATACCTACAGAATGGCATTTTGACACTCTTATAATTTACCACATAGGTAATCAAACCATTCGGACATTCTGTCATACGAACAGCCATGACCTGGAAGGTTTTTTAGACATATTTAAAGTAAAGAATATAAAAAAACAAATCCCAAAATGTTAAACAATTTTTTATCTTTTTCGGTCTTTTTACAAGGAGCAATTATTATTATACTAAACGCATACAAGCTTTTCCCGCGCAAACCTACCTATTCGTACTTTCTTTAAACACGTAACAATGTGTTTTATAATCTGCCAGCAGTGACAATCTCTTCTATTTTTTTATGCTTGAAAACTGCAGTTGAGCAAAATAATTAAGACAATGGGGAATGAATGAAAATTTTCACCTACCTATTGGTAGGAATAAGTCTCCTTATCATCAGAAAAAAAATACAGATTTTTCTGTGCTTTAGAAATATAATTCCTACCTATGAACAAAATTTCAAGGTTTTTGAAAATTTTCATCCATTCCTTATTGGGAACAGAATGAGGGTTACAGTATACCGCCGTATAAAATTTTAATGCATGGTGTAGCTCTTTTTTTCCATATTTATGACAGGGGACTGACAGCGGTTGAAACGCTTAGATACCCGAACAATAAGTTACCGAAACGCATGCGTTTTATATTTTATCGGTACCTATAGTATACGTTATGTGAACTCAGAATCTAGCTAATTATATAAGTATTGTATACAATACTTGTTTACGAGTAAACTACAATATAAATGAATTACAACTAGTTTTTTTTTTTAAATTTATAATAGTTCTGGGCCCTATTCAATAAAACTTACAATTTGTAATTACAATTACAATTTACTTTTTATGTATATCCTGTTCAATAAAAATACAAGTTACAATTTTGTAATGGTGGAAAATTTAGAAAATTGACGGATTTTAACGACACGTTTACATATTTCTGTTCAATAAAGATTTTTACTTGACAGGCAATAATTTTCAATTTTGTCAGAAAAACCAGTTTATTAAACGCATACTGGTAGTTACAAGTTTACACAATTGTAGAATTGTAACAAAATTCTGACAGGCGCCCCGGTGTAAAAATTGTTGAATACGGTTTAGACATAGCTTTTCGAAACCCAATATGATGCACACGTCATCATCGAGTAGTGAGGAAGTTTCAAAGAATATCCAGTGGTTATTGTGCGACGCAGGTGAATATTTCGAAGAAGGAGGAATTTCACTCTTGATGTCACCGATTTCACATTTAATGAGAAATTCAAAGTAAGCAAATCTACCGTCGAATATTTGATAAATGCAATGAGCTTGCTCACGGAAGTAACAGAAACTCAGCTCTTACACCCGCCGAGCAAATTTTGAGCGCTTTGCATTGGATGGATATTGGGATGCAATTTGTTGAATAAGTTGGCAATTGAATTTTATTCTACCGTAATTTTTAGTGATTCAAAAATATAATTATACACTTAATTGTAAATTGTAACTTACCATGACATATTTGTCAGTTACAATTGTCATCGAAAGCGACAGGCGTTTTTTGCAATTGTAAAGTTTTATTGAACAGGGTTTATAAGTGTGACATTTTACATTTTTTTTTTGCAGTGGTACAATTACAAATTTGTACTTTTATTGAACAAGTTTTTACCTTACAATTCTACAATTATGTCACTTAATTAGAAATTTGTCAGATTGTAATGTTTATTGAATCGGGCCCTGCAAGTAGTTGTATAATATTATATTATAGTTCAGAGGCATATTATATTGTGTAATGTTTCTTCTTGGTTTTATCGATGAAACTTTAATACGACATCATATTAAAGTTTCAAATATAAAAAGGTGTTTGTACCGCGAACTGAACTTGTTATACAGGGTATTTTAATATTTTTTTTACAAGAATTTGAATGGTTAGAAGGGTCAAATTTTGTTGACATGTAGCTTTTGTTTACTATAATATTTGTAGAAAATTTGAAAGTGATCACTTTTATAGTTTAGGAGAAACTGACATTTTGGGTGGTATTTATAGACATGGGAAAGGCGTTCGATCGTGTCCCAAGAACGTTAATAGGGCAAGCCCTCAGAACTCATAACTTTCCTGAACATTGCATAGAGCTCATCATGGACATGTACAATGCCGTCCAAACTGCCGTTCGAAGCCCAACAGGAGTATCTAAAAGCTTCGATGTAAAGGTGGGCGTACCCCAAGGCAGCGCGTTGAGTTCGATCCTGTTCAACATTGTTATGAACTACCTTACCAGGAAAATACAAGAGCCCGTACCCTGGAACCTTCTATATGCGGAGGACGTAGTTCTGATAACAGATAATAAAAAAAACATCCAGCAGAGTCTGGAAAAATAGAGAGAAGCCCTAGAGAGGAATGGTCTGAAGATCAGCAGAACAAAAACGGAATATATGGTGTGTCGCTTCAACCCTATACATCTGTCCCAAGTTGTTGTCCCAAGTGCTTAATTTCAAGTATCTTGGATCTGTAATATCAGATAACGGCACAATAGAGGCGGACGTCACACATAGAGTGAACGGAGGATGGAGCAAATGGCGCCAACTTCAGGAGTTCTGTATGATACAAAGATGTCAGTAAGAACTAAAGGCAAAGTCTATAGGACAGCAATTAGACCTGCAATGCTCTACGGCAGCGAAACATGGGCCGCAAAGAATACATACATACAAAAACTCCACGTCGCCGAAATGCGAATATTGCGCTGGGCAGGAGGTGTCACGCTGAAGGATCAAGTCCAAAATGAATATGTTCGTGGTAGTCTAAAAGTCAACCTCCGCTTCGCTGATGATATCGTAGTCATGGCTGAGACCCTGGAAGACCTTGGTAAAATTCTCAATGACCTCAGTAGAGTCTCTCAACAAGTGGGCCTTAAAATGAACATGGAGAAGACGAAAATAATGTTAAACTCTCATGTGGTGCCCACTTCCCTAAAAGTTGACGACTCTACGCTCGAAGTTGTAGATGACTATATATAACTGGGACAAACAGTCCAGTTGGGTAGATCCAATTTCGAGAAAGAGGTCACTCGTCGAATCCAACTTGGATGGGCAGCTTTCGGGAAGCTACGTTATATTTTCTCGTCCCAAATACCGCAGTGTCTTGACGAAGGTTTTTAACCAGTGTGTGTTGCCAGTGATGACATACGGCACTGAGACGTGGTCACTCACAATGAGCCTCATAAGAAGGCTCAAAGTCACTCAAAGGGCAATGGAGCGAGCTATGCTCAGAGTCTCCTTGCGTGATCGAAAAATGAGGAGATCCGCAGAAGAACCAAGGTTGTCGTCATAGCTCAAAGAGTTGCTATACTTAAGTGGCAGTGGCGGGGCACATTGCTCGTAGAACCGATGGCCGCTGGGGCAGACACGTTCTCTAGTGGCGACCGCGTACAGGACGACGCAGCGTAGGGAGGCCCCCAACAAGATGGACCGATGATCTGGTGAAGATCGCGGGAAACCGTTGGATGAGGGCGGCGCGAGACCAGTCGTTGTGGAGATCCTTGGGGGAGGCCTTTGTCCAGCAGTGGACCAATAGCAGACAAATTGGAAGAAAATAGGCTAAGGTGGTACGGCCATGTAATGAGAAGACCGGAAGATAACAAATCGTGAAAAAGTGCCTTTCCATCGCAGGTAAAAGAGGAAGAGACAGACCCATAGCTACATGGATAACGACTTTCCAGAAGGACATGAAACGCAAGAATCTGCATGAAAATGACGACGTCCACAACCGCAACAAATGGCGCGTCACGGTTAAGAAAGCCGACTCCGTGTGACCGGGAAATGGCGAGGCAAGAGAAGAAGATGAGTTTATCGGGTATTTTGAACCCCCTGGGGGTAACAGAAGGATGAAACTTTCTCGCGAAGACAGGCATGTGAAAGTGTGTGAATGACTGCCAGAAATTTAATGATTTTGCCTTTTTAGACGGACAATAGAAAAGGTCAAAGTTATTATCAACACTATTGACTTACATAATCGTATAGAATATATGTATGTAAATTACGACAATTCGTTGAAATTATTTACTTACTTCTCGTATGAACAGCCAGCCATTTGACATTTCACAGTCCGCCGTAATTGCAACTGCTAGTTGGCGCTGTCATCGCGCACCCAGCCAATACGAGTAGAGTGATGATACAATCTAAATAGTATGCCTTTGTAGTATAATTCACGGAGTTCTAATTCACAAAAGCACACAGAAGGAACAAGTTTCTTCTAGTTCCCAAGCTTCAGTTTTAGACTGGCTCCAAAAACAGTATAATTATCAATTCATAGTTTTTTTTTATTTTTTATTTGATGTATTTTAAATGCCGATTATTTAAAAACGGTTTTAAAATTAATTTATTTTTAGTTTTAAAAGAGGTACCTTCTGGTTAGCACCCTATAATTTTGGTGAAGGTCTAATAATGGAATGAATGGAGGAATCGAAAGAACTCCTTAAAGATTTATTGCCAACGAAAAGTAAGAATTGGTGAAGTAAAAATGCTGAGGAGAACCACAAAAAGTTACCGATATTATAAATGATTTTTCGATGGCGATAAAATATTTTGATAAAGTAAATGACTTCATATTCGCAAATTTGAATGGTCCTGATAAAAATTAACCACCCTGCATGACTTGATGATGATGATGGAGCCAGAAGGTAGGTACCGAATCTCTGTGATAAAACAATGTATCCTATCCGTGTTTAGGTTTCTTTTAATCGTCACGAAATATACTTTTACAAAGAGTCTCACAAAATTCTCAAATAAATAAAAACAAACAAACTAGCCGAAAAACAATCTTAAAAATTCACTAAAAATTTAACAAACTACATAAGTAAAGAATCCATATACTTCAAATAACCTTTTGTGAACTCAGTCTATACAATGTATACAATAGGGTACCTACATGGATAATTTTATTTTGTCGCTTTTCTCAACTAAATATCAAAATACTGTTAAAACTATTTCAAAATGTGATATTTAAATTTAAATCGACCAAGAAATACGCAAGATATGGGCATTTTAAAGTACTAATTAGATAGAGAGGTCCGATATGCATTGTTACGTCACCGTGCACTCTGGCCATATAAACTCCATATAAAATTTTCTTTTGCTAGAAAGAGATGGAATGAAATGTTTAATGGCTTATATCTTGGTTCTTTTTATAGTCATTCGAAAAAAAAATTGTGTCTTCTGTTTGTTACATGAATGAACTTTTAATAAAGCAAAAAATAAAATTCATGCATACTGCCCATTACTGTAACAACCTACCTACACAAACTCCTAAATAAAATTAATATTTGTTACGCGATAATCTAGTAAATTGTGGTAATTTTTTTAAGAGAATATATTTACCCCCATTGAGTCACAGCTACTGTGTGATCAAGTCCTTGAATATGGGGCTCGTTTACCGCACTTATTAATAATTACCTATTTTCCGGATATATTACTGAAATACTAATCATTCCGAGAGCTTAGATTTCTTTTGTAGTATACTGAAGTGAAACTGACTAATGATCGTTACTGAAATCTAGTGACAAAGTACATAAAGGCAGGACAACACATTTTAGGTTCCAAAGTAAATCTCTTTACTTTGAACATTTCAAATCCACGCCCCCGGCAATCCTTATCAATACCTTTGCCATTATCCTTACATTCTTTGCCATTAAGGGCACAATGTCTCTTAATTAAGGTGTTACACATAAAAGCTTTCTTTGTCTTTTCTACAGTAATAGCGCTTGAAAAAATACAGGCGTGATAAATTTTGGGCAGTGAGAGGATTGTGATTCGATATGCATGGATTCCGTTTGTTCTTCATATGTTTTATTTAAACTGAAAATTGGAGACGTGACGAGGACGAGTTTTCAGTTGAGATGGACCGAAAATATTAACGGCTCAGTTTTATACAAAAATTTCAAGAATTGTTGAATGTAAGGTATTTATTTCATTTATTTTATAATATTTGGATGAGCGGAATTTCTTTTATATATGGAAACTGTTTTTTTTTTAAAGTAAGTTATTCCGTCAACAACAATTGATCTACTTTGCCGTAACATTAACCGGTAGAGAATGCCCTATGACGTTGAGTCCACCTTTTGTACAATGAGTTTTTCTTATTCACATTAAAGGTAAAAAAAATTTGCTTGGTAAAGGAATGTGAAACTCGTTGATACATGATAAAAGATAAAAGTAAATGGTATAATATAAGTGAATAAAACCGGCCATTAGTGTCAGGTTCCGCAGCCGTTCATATGAAAGAATGCACACTACAGATGAAAAAAATGCTATACGAAAGAGTGCACTAGCAAAACGGCATATATCCACGGCACTTTCGTCCAGTTGTTAAGAAGCGCCGTTTTTCGGTAATTACTTAAGAACGGTATATCCGATCATGTTGAAAACAATTCACGTTCGAAGTATTTAATAAGCTTTATCTTTGTTTTTTTTTCTTCATATTTTTGGACGTAGCGTTTAGAAAATAAAGAATTACAATTTATGCCACTTCCATAGCGATTATTTCTGAAAATATTCACTAAATAAAAAGATACTTTTTAACCTTAAATTGATTTTAAAAGATCTGTCGAAGTAGGTGCCACACGTTGACATTGGGATTCCTGAAAAAAAAAAATGGCTTTCAGTTACATGTAAACCCCTATATTTTTTTATTTAATAGGGAACAAGCATGAAATTTTTTCATCCCTTTTCTTAACAAAAAATCAAAATACCGTAAAAACTATTCCAAAAAGTGAAATTAAAATTAAAATCGGTCAAGAAATATGCATGATATAGGCATTTTAAACTACTAATTAGACAGCGATTTGACAGAGAGGTCCGACATGTACTGTTACGTCACAGTCTACGACGGTCATATAAACACCATATTAAATTCTGTTTTGCTAGAAAGAGATAGAATGAGATGTTTGATAGCTTGTATCTTGGTTATTTTTATAGTTATTCGAACAATTATTTTACTCCACTGTTTGTTACATGAATGAGTTTTTAAAAAAGCAAAAAGAAAAGATTATGCATATTCCCTATTATTTACCATCAAACTATAAACGTAGGTAACGGCTTGCACGAGACACCTACACTCCAAATTTTATCAATGTACATTTTGTACTTTCTGGGTAAAATGCCGGACATGACGAAACTGTAAGGGTCCTATGTCCGTTTTTGCCATGCAACAGAACACTAAAAATGAAAATACAAATACTTATTTTCAAGGGAAATCTTTCCGAAATATTATAGTGGTTAGTAATTCTTTGTATACCTACTGATTTAGTGCTGTAAAAATAAAGTGTATTTACAATGAGTGTATTAGTAAGTTGAGTACATATAATAATGGAAAAAAAAAACAATATTTTTCGTATGTTTTTATGTAGGTACACTTTGCGGCTTCATCACGTTAAAAGACTTAATGTAGAATAATAGGTCGAAAAATAGAACCATCAAAATAGGCTTCATCAAATTCGTCAAAACTTAATTGGGCGTCGGAAATTGCTAGTTTGTGGGTCGTTATATGTAATGTACTATCCCTTAGTTTTACTAACAAGCGGGATGTTTAGTGTAGCCTATATTTTCCACACGAAGGCGCCGCGCTATCGACATCCGCTTCAACCACTTCCGCCAGCTATATTGTGTTTAAACGGAACTGCTCGCCTTATCTCAGCCTATATGGAATATCTAATTTATTTCATATAAGGGTAAACGTCCCAACCTTTGGTACCTTAATTCCAATGATGGACACTTGTTTGTTTCCTCAATTGCTATGAATTGAGATTAGCAAGTAATGTAACATTTACCCGCTGCTTCGCCCCCCTTAACGGAAATTAAGTACGTACCAGTGATCGTAAATTTGGTAGCATTTTTGCTGCAGCGATTGGTACTTCGCTATAGATGTGGAAAATGCCAATTTAAAGGATTAAATATAGTTGATACTGTCGACGGAAACCCTAATTCATCATTTCGGTTGAAATTTGCCACACTTATGGTACTCTATGATCGCTGTACCAAAAATTCTGCCTTCGATCTCTGTTAAATACCCTGTGTCCAAGACAAGAATTTGCGATTAACGCATTATTGAGTAACATACACCCAATTATATATTGTTTTAGAGTTGTAAAAATAATATTTAGTTACAATAAACGTTCAGTACAATAAATTAAACGATATTTGAAAGAAATTCACTGAGTAGAAAAAAAAAACGAATGTTTCTATGAATGTGTCTTTGCGGCTTCATCGCGTCAAAACAGCTATACTGATTTGAACTATTTTTGGTACATGGGTCAGGCATCAACTATGTTATATGATACTTTTAAATATCTAAAATGGCTTATTCGTCTCTCCTTTGTAAATATTCCTGGATTCGATCGACACACTTGCCAAGAAGCTCTTTGGTGACCCAGATCTTTTGGAGGTAAAGCTGCAAAGCTTCGAACACCGTAGGAAGGTCGCCTGTGTTGCGGCATTTTACAGGATACATTTCGGGGAGTGTGCGGCGGGACTGCATGAACTGATTCCGCCTTCTCCATTTCGTTACTATGGAACTAGACGTGGATTTGATATAACACTGACTTGAACAGAGAAATTTGCCTTCATTCCTCGTTAGATCGGCTAAAGAGTGGAACTTTTTTCCAGTATACTAACCTTTCCCCGAACAATATAACCCTATAACCCAGAACAATATAAACAATATAATATAACCCAGAACAATATAATATAACCCAGGTCCTGCACCCATATAACTGTTTCTGTTTAACCCAATGGTTGACTGGTAGAGAATGCCTTTTGGCATTAAGTGCGCCATTTGTACATTTTTTAATTGTGCAATAAAGTGTAAATAAATAAATAAATATAACTAGGACCTCTTCAAGCAGAGAGTGAATAGGCACTCTCTTGGTAAGCATGCTCTATCGTTGGCATATCTAGCATAAAAAAAAACATTTCAACATTAAATAACTTTTTAAATTGCTGTTTGTATATTTTTGGTTACGTACGGTATTCTTAGCCACCAACTTGACTTGGCTCACGAGGTGACCGCCATTTGGGCTATTGATTTTTGGGTTATCGATCATTGTGCCGATAGTCGTTTCGGTAAACGGTCTTATTCATCAACATCTCTTGAGACTCTTACTAGATGGCTGGATCAAGAGCCAGTTACAGAATTTTAGACATTAACCCAGACACAGCGCGCATCGACAGGTATATCTCACTATAGCTCTAACCACCGGTAGCTTTAGCCCTGCCGCGCTGCCGGTGGCATTCTAGATTAAGTTATATTTAACGATTTAAATAAGTCAATGGTTTTCTTCTAATATATTTATATTTCGTATTTAATATTGTTGTATTTTAATATTTCTTGTAAAAATAACCCAACCTAAGAATGTACAAAAAAAAGAAAATTCTATTTAAAAACAAAGTACAATTTATGGACTAAATAAATTTAACATAATCTATTGGGGCCGAAACTATTTATGTACAGGATGTCCTCTATGGCGCTGTTTCCATAAGGTTGCATTGATTGATGACAATGCCTATATCCGCTTAGCGAGAAATGAGCCAGCCCTGTAATCGCCAGAGCACCAAACGTTACCTACTTACCAGTGTCCTGGCGTCCATATAAGCCGACTCCCACAGGGTTACCCAAGGAAAGGCTTATATAACCTTTTTTTTTATATGAGTAAATGAATACGCTTTGGCTTCCCTTGTAATTTTCCTGACGCCACGTCTCTGCTACACTAATGCTTAGATATCGATTTTTATTTCGTTACGCGCCCCTTGGCATGCGTTGATTGTGTCCCATCCACCGAACCGAGTAATTCTCTACGAGTCATGTTATTTTTTCTATAACCCACCTTTGATTTCTTGCTCGTTCACGTGGCGCGTCGGGGAAAATATGATAATACCTCGATTTTGTTGAATATCAGCTATTGGTCAGTAGTGCGAATTTAATTCTATATTTAATATCACAATCATAAAATGTGCGTATTTTATACGAGCAACCATTATAACTACCGATAGTTTTAAGTAGTTTTAAACATATATTTTTTTCAAAAATTATAATAGAGCTTAACTTTAAGGCGAACTTCGTTCGCGAAGGAGAAAAAGTCATAAACCCTCGTTTTTTTAGCATAGTTGGGTAAAAAATATCCTATGACCATCTGAAGATACCCAGCTACCCGTGTATCAAAAATAATTGAAATCCGTTTAGAGGATTTAGCGTGACGGATAAAACCACAACTACACATACAAACATTTACTTTTACAACTTCATAATAGTGTAGATTAGTTTTTAAAGTTTTATCAAACAGCAATCTATTTTAAACATGTTATACTTGACGCGTACTTTAATAAAATGTTAGTGATGTCGATATGAGTACATTACTGCAGAGGCCAGGAAATGCCAATTCGTGGATGAGTAAAAACGAATTTAAAACGTTCAATAAAGACCTTCAATAAAAACGAATCCACGCAGGAATTGCCATTTCCGCCGAAGCTTGTACAGTAATTTTCTCTATAAACGTGAGGTAGGTACTTATAAATACTAATCACGCATACAATTGACATGCCTTGTACATATTACAGTCAGCTAAATTAAGATAATCCCTCATAAGTATTGTTGTATGCTCAATAGTGGAGTACCTACTTTTTTTTTATAAGAACACCCAGATGGTATCATTCGTTTACTTGAAAAAGAAAAATTTCAATATCCGGTGCCGTAAAAGGAAAATTTGCTGTCATTGCAAAAATTTACACGAGTAAATGGATTTTATTTCTGTTAGAAATGTATTTAAGCCTTTTATTTTGCATAACATTTGAAGCTACCCCCCCCCCCCCCAATATCCAGTCCCCATAAAATGAGATATATGTTTGATAAAAATTAGTCTGCTTAGAATAATGAAAAATCCACAAACTTTTCTTAACTGCGCACACTTACCCCTAGTATGGGGGTTAGTGTTGTCCTTGTTGTTATATTCATTTGTGTCGGGGGTTCTTTTTAATTTTGTATAGTTATAGTATGAAAACATTGTCGGTAAAAAAGTAGAACGACCTATTTGTTTCGGTTTTGGTTGTTTATTAGAATAACGATTTCCAAGATGCTAGAGAAGAAAATACAGTATGAAAATCAAGTAGAAAGTGAAATTTATTTAATGTGGATTGTGTTAAATAAATCAAGCTAAAGCTTCGTGTAGCTGGGTCAAAGTGATTATTTTACTCCCAGGGTATAAATTATTCTAAGAAAATTAAAAAACAAAACAAAACCTGTATGTGGCCAACTACGTCCTTCTACTATCGAAAAACGAACTCATCTACTTATTTCTAAACGTTGTTTAAAAAAACCGGATACATTTTGCTTGCTATGAAGCTTGCCAATGAAAACTTGGCGTTTCAGGGCGTGAGTATAGAATATTTTAGATACGCGCGAATATGCGCTTTAGTCTGCGCTCATCCATACTTACATACTAATATTATAAATGCGAAAGTGTGTCTGTCTGTCTGTCTGTCTGTCTGTCTGTTACCTCTTCACGCTTATACCGCTGAACCGATTTGGATGAAATTTGGTATGGAGATAGTTTGAGTCCCGGGGAAGGACATAGGCTACTTTTTATCCCGGAAAAATACCCTTATCCACGATAAACGAAATTAAGGCGGACGAAGTCGCAGGCAGAAGCTAGTATGTATTATAAATAAAAAGACAAGACTTAGAAATTAAACATAAGTACTAATACGAATAACATGTGGGAAATATGGTGGTTATATTTTAATGATGTTTTCGTAATTAATACATTATTTATTTTCTGGTACGATGTATGTTTTTGTACATAAGTAGTATTAGAGTATATTTAAGACAAATTTAGTGTATTTAACGTATGACTAATTTTGCTTAGAATGATTTGGCGAGTTTGGAGGTACTATATATTATCCATATAGCGTTTAAGACAAATTTCTCATACTGCAGCATAATAATGTACCTTAAGATTGATTACAAATAGTTTGAAATTATTCACCCAGTTCAGAAAGTTTAAAGCCATACATTATATAACTGACATACCCGTGACATTCATGCGAAAGTGTGTTTTAGTTCGTGGGCTCGTCCTTTTCAGGGTTCCGTACTAAAAACGAAAAAAAGCTTATGGTGCGTATCTCTCTCTGTTGGTCCGAATATGTCACAAACTATTTAAAATATGAAATAGTTGTATAAACACGGTTAGCAAAAATTCAGGGTATAAAACGGTGATATTATACCAGCTAATCCGCCGCATAACCATTTATCTTATTTCATCGTTAATAAATTATATATGCTAATTACCAATAATTATATAAACTATTATCGGAAAATTATAACCATAATATGTATGTGGGTTTCCTTTATCTCCCTAAAAATCATTTTAATATTGATGAACCCGGTTACTTTAAGTATGCCCCTCGTTCAACGCTATCTCTGTGTACACTTGACTTGCGTTTATAAGTTAATTATGTTATGTTATATCGTCATAATGTACATATATTAAATTACGTGTATGACATTTACTGTCTAGCATATCAACGATCATGCATTGAGATGAGATATATGTCACTCTTTGTGGTTTGGCATTACGCTGAGTGAACTCCTTTTTCACACAACGCTTTTCCTCTCTTGTATTTCATGTATACCTAAGTATTATCGCTGCGAAATAAATTATCTTCCTTTCTTTTTTCTATATACCTACTCACCATACATTTATAATAGTGAATTACATGCAATGCACGAAAGATACGTTTACCACGCTGGGCAAGAAGGGGGAAAAGTATATTACTAGTAACAATATCATTGTTCGTCCCTAGCCCGACCCAATCAGGCTTGCTAATTATCAGCAGTAAGAGCGGTTTGCTACATAACGGCATGACATAATGTCACTCGTAATCGGGACCACAAAGCGTCATGATGAGTACGGCTGCGGCCGTTGTTAAGGGGCTCATTAACATTGGTAATATTATTGTATACTATGTAGACTATAAATACATAGGTTAAACAGAAAGCAAATAAGTTTATCTTAAGAATCAACCTTCAGTTTAAGTGCTCATCGTGATCAATCTCTATCTGCAGCCTAAGATAAAAGTGAAACAGCGTCCCTGTTTTAATCGAAAGAGTGCTCTAACTAGAGGCAATGGAGAGTTGGTATATACTAGTTGACGGAAAAGTAAAAAAATGAATTAAATCAGTTTAGCTATTTTGGCGCGATAAAGCCACAACGACACATACATACAAACATGCAAAAAATGAAGATTCTGTGTCCTTCAAATAGTCTGTATCACTTGTTTTTTTGAAAATATGTTCAATGTACATTTAAATTTTTAAACTTTATAATAGTACGTGATTATTAGATTTTTCAAATACTTTAGTATTCTGAAGTCTTGTATTTCTTTGCTGTCCTCAACTTATACAATTATTTTCATTGATGACAATTCAAATAGTTAAGTATGTCCAAAGGATGCTGGGTTTGTGAGGTAAATAGTTCAATAAGCATACAAAACACAGAATAAGTGTGCAGTTTCTGGTAATTGTCTGTAACGCAAAAAAACTTCTCGAATGTGCATGTGCCAATTTTATTTATATGGGAAACTTACGACTATCGAGCCTTTTTGTTGTATTCTACACTCGAGGCTCTGTTGGTTATCTATGGCTAGTATCAAAACAGTTCAACATTGTCGTCGGTGATGTGTAATCGTCATACAAACCTTTTAATTTGCGCCTCACTTGTTCCGAATACACAGCATGGAAATATGTAGTTTTAGTCAACAGTATATAATGTCTAAAGTTCGCAATAAAATTCGATTTAAAAAACCAATAGTAAGCACACCCCTTAACCCGCAATACAGCTATTGTATTCGCGAAATGTATGTCTGCGTCGAACGCAGCACTGACGGACTCGTTACTGCTATAATATTATGATACCTAAACATCACAACACATATCAACTATTCTTCATCATAGGTCACACCCTTGGCTGCATTTTACTTTAAGGGGGAGCCCGAAGGCACAGGCGTCAGCTCCGAGTACGTTTCCTACATATTCGACACAGCGCTGCTCTATGAATCTATAGGAAACAGCACCTGGGACAGGCGCCCCACACCAGGGTCCCGCTAAACGCAGCGCAGCTTTTACTAGCTGCATGAGAGGCTTCCTCGTGTAATCTGGAAAATGTACATTAACTTCACGTGTCTAAGTTCTTCATCTTCATCGTCTTCAGCGGTGAATTAAAGCCGCTTTACTCAAAATTTCAGAATGACACCCCAGCTCGCGTGCAATCACTTTGCACACAATGGATTTCCGCACGAGACGTCACCGACATTGGTTCTGCAGCTGCATCGAACACTACACTATTGCGGCGGATTTGACGCGACTAAATTGTTAGATTTAAGTACAAATGATTTATATATCTGCACGGGCAGCATTCAGGAGATTTGATCAAGCGGGGCTCTACAACTGTTAGAGAAATTTGTACATGTATCTTCTTTGTTGTATTAAAGAAAAATAAATACAGGAAAATAATTTAATGCGGAATGTGTGTTTGATTGAAAATACGTAATTTTAAATTGAATACTATGAAATTTTATATTATTTAAATATGTAATGTTTAATTTTCTATAATATTCACAGGTTATTCGTTTACAAATTACGTATATGCCTTGGGTATTTTTTGAGCTAATTGCATCACACGGATAAATTAAATGTCCCAATTTTTGATATCCTAATTCCAATAATTGATACCATGTTTTCACGTATATTAATATAAATTATGATTGAAGGTGCCAAGTAGTTACGGTGCCAACCAGCTGATATAACAAATTTCCATACACATCCATGAAATGAATGTCGCCATTCCTATCAGCACCAATAATACCTCTTCCATCGTGTGTTAAATTTTCAGCTTTTTCATTATTTGCTTTTATTCTCTTGACTGTACCCTGAGTATTAAACATAAATATTGCCATTTTGTCAAAAAATACGTTCATAAGATAGTCACCTGAAAGGAGTGATTTTTTTAATGCGAGGCGGTCCAGCAATACATATAATTGCCTGATAAAACCAACTGCAAAGTACACTGTCCCGTTGTGAAGCCATATACTGTCCCACATCTCTTTGGCAAAGCTTCATATTTCTCACTTCTATAGTTTCATGTGTCTCAGTATAGTATTTCAGGTATTTGAATATTTTTAACCGACTTCCAAAAAAGGAGGAGGTTATATGATCGACAGTTTAAAAGGACATACTCCCGAGGTGGCACCGACTTCCAAAGGTGATTCAAATGTATCCGTTCCGTACATAAAAGATTATTTATGGCTTTTTAGTTTATTTTGAAGTCGGTTCTTTTTTTATTTATAATTTTTTTGTGTGCCTTCTCGTTTCAGCCGCGTAGTAGGTATCCATACTAATAGTATAAATGCGAAAATGTGTCTGTCTGTCTGTCTGTTACCTCTTCACGCTTAAACCGCTGAACCGATTTGGATGAAATTTGGTAGGGAGATAGTTTGAGTGCCGGGAAAAAACATAGGCTATTTTTTATCCCGCAAAAACACCTTTATCCGCGATAAACGAATTTAAGGTGGACGAAGTCGCGGGCAGAAGCTGGTATATAATAAAGATCATATTATATACCAGCCATGATTACAATGTCGTTAACATCAAAACTCTGGGGTGTTATTGTCCAAGTTGTTAGCTTTTCCGCTGCCATTGTTGTCAACCTACGTGTAGTACAATGGCATTATCATTGTGGTCGTAAGCTGCTTGTTCTGACTGGACGGAGTTTGCGCCAGAGTAGTGTAGGGCTATTCGGAGCGTGCGATGCGTAGCAGCGTGCGCACAAACACATGTCACATCCCGAGCCAGTAGCCACGCCCACCGCAGCCACCAAAACTACCACCACCAGCTCCATTAGCTTCATCTCTCCACGTATTTGTTTTTTATAATTATGATGTGATTCTTAAACACTTGAATAAGTCACACATTTTAATAATTTTCTTACAACAACGCAGCCTGCAACGCAGTTGAGCATTGAACACGAATACCACAAAAACAACGGAAAGTTAAAGCGAGGCGAGATAGCCTCTGACATGTTCAAAACATAATGATTATGAACACTGTTGCAACAAATATAATCATTATATTATTATCATTACTTACCACTTTACGTTTAATAAAAATCCTAAAGTACGTTTGTTGTTTTGATCTTCTTTTTGAGTATGGATAAAATATTTTTGTACACCGAGGTGTGACATACATTACTGTTTTTGCAAAAATGCAAGGACTCCGAAGAATAAGATATATTTTCATCGTAGGCGAACTCATTGAAAACTGATATACCGACTATAGGGTGTTACAAAAATACCCCTAGAGCCGAAAGGGTCCCTTATACTTAGAATTAGAAGGAGATAGAAAAGATTTTATTGGCAATATTTGAAAATCGTAGTGTGACTCAAAAATATACAAATTTGAATAAAACATAACGTAATCATCATTGAAACTCAACCCTGAAAACATAAAACTAAATACAGTTATTTATATTAAGACAAGCCCAGAAAGTTATTTATACATAGTAACCCAATTTCTTTTGAGAGGAATATGACAACAACCATCAAAAACAATACTTGATTATTTATAGCAATAATAAAAACAGCTGCCCTGAATAAAGTTCTTGTTTTCCAGTCTAGTCAACTAATTTAGAACAGAGGATCTAATTGTGCTCCGACTTGCAGTAATACATAACCTCGCTCGTCGGGATAATTGGGACAATTCACTTCGAACCATTGGTACGAGTAGGTGTTATTGACGCAAAAACGGATCTCAGGCGAATTGCAAACCTTTTTAAATATTAAGGAACTAGGCAATAAACAGTTATTATCTTCTGTTAAAACAGTTTCATTGACGTGACAGGATTCGCACTTTTTGTTGGTGTAAAAAATATTTTCGTTTTGATGGGGAATTCTGGTGAAATGTCTGTAAATTGAAGATTTTTCTTCAAAACAATGTGTGAAAAGAAGCTAATCGACGGTCACTGATTCGAAAAGTATTATTTGTGGATTATTGTATGTACGTGAGTCTTTGCGGCGCCATCACGTGATAACAGCTGAACGGATTTCGACTATTTAGTTACCGACATACTGAACATCTGAGTATGGTTATAGGATACTTTATTTATACCCACTACGTGGAAGCCAAGATGGCTATATGTATAACTATTTTTCTCCGCGAACAAAATTGTGAGCAACTTTATTCTGGATGGGTATTAGACTAAAAATCTGGAAAGACACGTTTAAGCACCCTTCGCACCCTTAGCTCACCCTCCGCCCACGTAGAATTTTGTGTGTTCATTAGTACACCTCAAAGAAACCTTGTACCAATTTTAATATCGAATTATTTCGGCTGACTGGCTAAATCTGATGGAGAAGAAATTTTTTGGAAGTTTTAATTATTCAAGATATAAGTCAAATAGATACATTTTTTTGATCGGAATGTTACAAAATAAAATTAAATGCTCATATTAGAGTATCACATAACACAACACACAAGTATGTAAGTAGTTAGTTGATTAAGAAAATATTTTAGGTTCACTAGAAAGTAGAAATTATCTACAAAATTGAGTCAAGTTGCTATAGTTAAAAGTTAGCTCAGCAGTGTTCGGAGCCCTCTACAAATGTTTCATATTCTTTTTTTGTAAAAAATAGAACCTTTCATAGCCATTTTCCAGCAAGAAAAATAATTTTCGCAGTGAATTTGTTCTTATTGGTTATTTATTGTTATTGGTAATCTTATTTATTGTTAGTAGTAATCAATAACCTGTTAATTGTGTAGTCAGCGTAGTAGGACCCAAAAATTTTACAAAAATGTTTAAAAATGTCATAATTATAAAAATAGTTTTACCGACAAAATTTTACCCATATTAGTACACTGTACAGTTTGTCTTAGTTATTACACTTTCGTAAGGTTTTATTGTAATATGAAACATCGTAGCCGTTTTATATATTTAATTGTCATTTAAACGACCGGTTTGGCTCAGTGGGAGTAACGTTGCCTGCGAAGCTGTTGTCCTGGGTTCAAATCCCGGTAAGGGCAAATGTTTGTGTGATGAGCATAAATATTTGTTCCTGAGTCTTGGATGTTATCTATGTATATAAGTAATATATCTATTAAATATATCGTCGTCTAGTACCTATAACACAAGCCTTATTGAGCTTACCATGGGACTAGTTCGATTTGTGTAAAATTGTCCCGTAATATTTATTTATTTATTTATTGTCATTAATTTATCATTTTTGTAAAATTCAAAATTGACATACAATTTATTTTTAATAGCCAATTTTATTAATCCACTACAAAATGAATGTCCACTTATAAGAGTGGAAGGGGGCAAAGTACCGTACAGTTCCGTTACTTCGTATGGGATACCTATCTTCGCCTATTTTTATAAAAGTTGAAATTCCCGCCTTGATTAGGACAGGATCCACCCAAAACTACTAAAAAGAAATAAAATGTTTTTTTGGTAATGGCAATATTCCCGCATCAATTGTGGCTAACTTAATGCCGTTTACGATCAGTGAAGTTTCCTAAAAATAGGCGAAGGTAGGTATCCCGGGCGAAGTTACGTAACTGTACGGTAAATAACTACGTGGCACGTGAGATTTTAGGACAAAGGACAGCCTTTGGAAAGCGAATCCTATTTTAATTAGAAAACTACCGTGAGAGCCAGACATATTTAGATTACATTAGCAGTTACTCACGCTGTAAAAACCGAGTACTGCTCGACATGCATGTTTCGGTCCATTACGATAACCTTAATCATGAACACCATGGTGTCCACTCGTCGCTCATGTCTAACGTTCTCGTACTAATCTAAATAAGTGAAACATATTCCTGAAAATTTTGCATATATTATAGTGTCTTTTTGGGTGTCCCACCCAAGAACTTGTAAGGGCTGCATCACTTACGACTATAGCGAGGAGTCTTGGTAGTCGGCCACCTAAGTTAACATGTAGCACTTGAGTTTTGGACACGTTAAGGACTAATTTATTAGCAGAAAACCAGTAAAACTCACTAATTATTTGTCTTTCTATACAGTCTATGTTCTGGGCGCATATTATGTCGCAGGGGGTCATCAGCGAAAGTGCACCTATATATTTATATCAACAGCATCAGGCTATGGACTAACATCAAGAAGCAAAAATTAAACAAAGAGGATCCTCGATTTATCTGCACCATTTTCATCAGACTTTGTAAGTTCGTTATTTAAAAGAGTAAGTAGACTGATGTCGATTTTTCAGAGAATCTACCATAAGCTGTACAATAGGGCTTTGGAGTGACTTTACAGCCGTAACAGTGGGATCTCAGAGATCAAAATCACGCGTTATGTGCACAAAAGTATGGCTACATGAGTCGACTTTCTTTTGATCTGCATGTTAGTGTGTAGTGCTTCACACACGAATAACGAATGCTCGTGATCGGTTTTCTCGATAGGCATACTTATTGTTTGTCATGAAGTAATTTAAAGTTTTCAACAAAGTTGTATGTGCGTTTAGGGTACCTGCTTCGAAAACTTTGGCTAAAGAGGGATATACGTATACGTATAGTTTACTCGTAAGCCTCCCTGTTAACCCTTCCCTTTATACAGGTACGGGTTTAACTTTTTTGAATATGCTAGGATAGATTCCCTGTTTTATTTAATGTATGATTGTTTAATGTGCTTGTTAATGGTGGTATGTCGTAAGTTTAATCGTAACGAGACTCGGACAAGATAAATCGCATAAGATCACTTTGTTAAATCGGGACGCGTCGTTAGCGCGAGTGCGGTTCTTCTTGCGGCGGATAAGAAATAAATGTTTACGTCGTTTGTTAACCGGTTCCGCGACTCATATTGCGCACCGTCACTGTCTCTCATCCAGTCCAGACTACTGCGACGCATAGCCGATGCGCGTCCAGTGGTGTTTTTTACTATTTATTTTATTTTTCTTGGATAATAGAACGTGAGAGTAGTATTCGTGTTGATCGTTGGATAATATGTTTTTAAACTTTTATGATAGTGAAAGTACAAATTGGAAGATATTGAAGGATTTTTCCGTCAAACGTCTCTCAATTCGGTAAGTAGGGGTCACTTGCTAACGTCGCATGAAACGAAAATATGTCGCCTCATTGATGGCTGTAACTATGAGACTATGTGGCAAGCGCGATTCATTTATGTAGTTGAGTTAAGTAAAGAAAAGTAGCCATTACTCAGGGTATCTGACAGAAGCCGGTTGATGGCGATTGGCGCCAGCGCTGCGTGCCTGACACCGAAGTATGAACTAAAAATGTATGCTTATAAGGCTTTCTTATGCTCATAATTCATTAGTAGGTACGTGTACAGATTTGAATCAAAGTGTTTGCGATGGTCATAATTCGTAGCTCACTATGTAGGTACGTCTATTAAAATATAAGTGGCCAAAAATAGTTATAGTAGATCTTAAGAATGTGTAAGACGGATGGCGTTTTTCGTTTTCGCTTTCACCCCCTTTAATGATAATACCTGTGTTAGAGTCCTACTGGGACGTAAATGATAGTGGGCTGTATTACTAAATATAAGGTTGGTTTATTTGCCGTCTTAATTATACATGGGTCCTGGGCAAATACTTCTACGTAAGGATTGGAAGTCATCCGTTGCTGGTGAAGGTGTTGATGCCGAGTGTCGACGCCGCGTCGCCGCGGGGTCGCCGCGCCGTCCGCACCAATGACATCGCACTGCCTTGTCCCCCGCTCGTCTCCTCCCGTGCGTAACTCAGCTGGTGCTTAACAACCTGAATACTTCGGCTATGGCACCTCCTAGGCATGCTGTTCGGCGTTTAAAATAGCGAGATATAACATAGAAGAAAATGGGAGTACTTGAGGAACTCAGACCATGGACAGCCATCTGCACTGAACGGCCCTATAATCGAAACAAGCTCGTCGAATAGAGAGAAGCGCAGCAGCCACACTCGTACCTTAAAGCTGCTGGATCAAGCCGATTTTCGACACTTTTTTGCGCGGATACTTGGTATTGGCTGCTTCAGCTTTAGCAATAGCACTAGTTTTGTCTTTTGCTATTATTGTCACGCTTCTGGTTGGCGGAGTTGTAGTCGGTTTATACGCAAGTTCGACCTTCTGTTTCTATGTTGCGTTATTACTAAATACAAGGCATCTTCGACCTTTCTGTGGCTGTGAATGGGAGACATTGTTAACTTATTATTAAGTAGCTTTTTAAGAGACAGCTGCGTGATTCGTGACGTGCATAACTTGATATGCGACATACAATATCAATATGAAAAACACCACAACCGTTATGTTTAAATAAAGGTAAAAGTAGTAGACTTAATTTTTCTTCCATCCATGATTTCGTAGGTCATTTCCATCCTTGATTTAGTTGTAGGTCTAATAAATATTTTATTCGACTGAAGAAATATCTACTGCTTCGGTTTAACATACAATTAACATAAACAATCTCATATAAGTATGACTAGTAGGAAATATGTATCCGTAATACAAATCCGTTAATGCAGCAGCAGTGCACACTACGAGCTAATCACGTTTAGTCAATATTAGGCGCTCGACCGCGGAAGTCGGACCCACGCGGAATGACAAGTGGGTTAGACGAAACACGACTATGTAGCATTCTGATCACACTTTTCTAACGTTAAGTAGTGACTATGAAATATACAATTTAATTGTGAAAGGAACACCGCAACCATAAATACACAAATATTTAAAACTAAGAAACTATTTTTTCTATCCGTAACTTCATAGGTAATTCTCATCTTCATATGAGAGTTTTATTTGACGGCAGTAATATTTAGTGTCTTAGTTCAAGAGTAAGTATTTATTGTAACATTAATATTTTCACTTTGTGTTAAGTACGGTTAAATGCAAAGAAATAGTGCACACGGCTAATTTACGTTTAAATAGCCAATATTAGGTATTCGAGTACGGGAGTCTGACCCACGTGCGACACACTAATAAACGATATACGTTTCCTATCCTAATTATACAAATATACATTCCTAACGTGCAGTATAACTAGGAAACATACCACCAATATTGTTGCAAACACCACAACCGTTATACATGTATTTATCCCTACCTCCCTACTATATTATAAACGTGAAAGTATGTATGTACGTTCTACTTAATCTCAAAAACTACTGGATGATTTTTTATGAAACTTTCCAGTTATGTACCTTATGTATTAGAATAGGACATAGGCATATGTCAAATTTCATACCTATTAGGGACATAAAAGGGGATGAAAATTTGTATGGACTGTAAATATTTTTTTACGCTAGAAACTTTAAATCTTGGTAATATGCTTCACATTTAAATCAGTAAAATATCGAGTTTTGGGGAAAGATATAAGCTACTTTTTATCCCGGCAAAATACCTTTTATCCGCCATAAACGAATCTAAGGCGGACGAAGCCGCGGGTGGCCGCTAGTTATAATATAAACGTCAAAGTATGTATGTACGTTCCACTTAATCACAAAAAGTACTGGACGATTTTTTATGAAACTTTTGCAGGTATGTAGGTTTCTTATACATAAGAATAGTACATAGGCTACAATTTATGTCAAATTTCATCCCCTTTAGAGACGAAAAAGGGGATGAAAATTTGTAGGCTATAAATTCCATCTCTATGCGGACGAAGTTGTGGGCAACAGCTAATAAGAATATAAATATCAAAACAATATACTTTTTTATTGGACTAGATTGTTTGACAAGGGACTAACATAAGCCATTATGACACGAAGTGATTATTTGGACGAGAACACGAAGTGAGCGAGGACAAATATGTCTGAGTGTCATAATGGCTTTTAGCCACGTGTTAAACACTCTGCTTTTCACTTCAACTGCGAGAAAATAAAAAAGACTTAACATTAAAATTGTATATTTCATGAAATCTAAAAGTACAGTTTGAGCAATTCTATCAGAAAGTTTGGCCAATGTGATCAGGTTGGTTTGTTTATTTTTAATTATTCGTCAGGAGTATGCAGCTAGCCGCAAGTTTCTTTTTTCAGTGTCATAGAAATTTGTAGGGGATTATATGGCTTTCTTTTAAACCCTAGGGGCTGAATGCACTATTTTAGGCTCGCTTCGCGAAGCTAATATGACATACTTTTTGAGCAGGAGAAGTGAAAAACTTTATATTGTCACGGTTAGTACACATGTATAACTAAACTTATTAAATAGTTATGACGAGGCTTATAACTGCACGGAAAAGTTGGATAATAATGGTAAATAAACAATATCCCACTAGACACGTTATTTAACACTAAATTATACAATACAATAGACACAATTTAATATATATTATAATATTACTCAACCAAACAGTCCATAGGACCAGTAAAACAAGTCGAGAGTAATTATGAAGGTACCATAGAGATAAGTATTTAAACAAGCAATAATGGCACTTCAATTTTATAGACCCACCCCTAGTAGCAAATAAATTGTGTTTCTGCGTTATAAAATTTCCAGCCGTCACTTTTCTCGGCGCTATTATGTGAAAGATATATTTTTAGAACGTCATCCTTTGTTGTACTGAAGTGAACTAAAATTTTAGCTAAGGAAAACTGACTACAGGTGGCTAAGCAATATTATATATTGTTGCTTTGTTAGAGAAATAGGGAGAATTCGAATGAAATATGTTGTAATTGAAACAGAAACAACCCAAAAATGGCAATAATAAACGTGATGTTCATTTTCCAGTTAGATATAGATACGAAAGAGTACTTATAAACCATTTCTGATCTCACGGAGCTATCTGGCGTGGTGTTTTATTTTAAGTCGAGAGACTGATGCCATTTAAAATTCAATTGTACATTAATTATTGTCAGTATAATCAAAATGATTATTGGTCGAGAGGATTTTTTTTTTCCAATGGGAACCAGGAAGCTAAAGATGTAGAAATGGCATGGTGTCCCAAGGGTCCTAAGTGGATTGGATACAAAGTGTACGTGCATCTCTAACTTCTACAAATCTTTGGGAATACATATATTTAGTGAGATAATGAAATAAGTTTCAACTTTTGCTTTAACAAAAGATTGATAACGTTTTAAGCAGACAGTTCAAACCAAACTATAGAAAAAAATTTAATCGCAACACAAATGAGGATCTTTTATGCGCCTGACGATAACATGTTGCCCGCTGACCAGGCAGTTCTCTATCCAAAACAGAATATTTGCTTAATCTTAAGACTAAGGGTGTATTTCCACCCCATTTACACTTATAATAGGGCTGTAAAAGCCCGTACTGTGGTCGTAGTGTGGCAATAATAGGACCCTGACACAGCTCATGAGTTTTTATAGATGCCCTGCAACCATCGAGCTCAATGAAAAACTAGTTCAACAGTGTTCAGCTAATTTACTCATTTGTCTCTTGACAGGCAAGAAAAAATAACTAAAAAATTGCCACTCGCCGTTCATGACTAAGGTCCTAGGAATGGACTGAAACATGTCGAGCTACTCTGCTTTTAAAATGTGAGTTACCGCCTCTCACTCGATTTTTTCATCGCAAATCCAATAAGTGGTTGCCAGACATGGTCAGCATCCGCTATGTCCACCCATCTGTGTGCCACAAGGTTCTAAATCTTGAGCTGTAATAGGTAAACAAAATTTTGGTCAGTGATGGACCGTCTGATCATGCTACTCGTAAATCAACTAGATTTACCTTCGGTTGTAACTAAAGCTACAAGACGCGACCCGTAGTTAATTTTAATTCAGACCTTGTCTGGCGTTAATGTATGTCTTTGCAGTACCTTCTCACTTACAAGACATATAAGACATATTTTTTTTTGCTAAGGTGACTGATACATGTATACGTAGCATCGAATAGTCTACTTAATCTGGCAAACTTTATGAGACAGGACACGTACAAAGTATTTTTTACGGTACCACACATATATTGTCGCAGACATCAGAATATTCATAAGGACAGTTTGATCAGTTGCCATTCAATGTGGTAACGCGGCCAGTGTGATGGGTAGCTTAGCGCCAGAGACAATTCGAGGGGGCCTTTTTGACTAGGCTTTAGTAAATTGTATTTTTTTTGTTGTGTGGACATATTTTAATTGTGAAATGTAGCTTCATTGTGAAATTTTAACCTATATGATTAAAAACGTTGTCTAGAAAAATAATTTCTTCTTTTTAGGGTTACGTACCAAAAAAGTAAAAAACCCTTACGGTGCGTTTTTGTCTGTCTGTCCGTCCGAATAATACACTATAATTTAGGAACTATTCTTACTATCTATTTGAAATTATGGATAAATATAAGTATGGCCAGTTCAAATGTATTGCAAATATAAAAAAAACATTTTTTTTTATTTTCTAAGAAAAATAACCATTATACGAAGTAAGTAAGTAAGTAGGGTCAAAAATTAAAACTCTGTAGTTACTAGGTCAAGTAGGGCACGAAAAGGTTTGATTTTCACTTTCTCAAATGTTAATTTTTTTACAGTGATTTTTCATTTTATTAATGAAAATATGGAAAAAAATACTATTCTTTAAATTTTACCAAGCAAAACTTGCAAAATGTTCCTGAATAATGTCATTTGAAAATTTAAGCGTTTTATTCTTCCTCCGCAAAAATTGGATTTGAATATTTAACACACTTTGATAATGTTTGCCCCTAATTTGTCCAAGATGCAATAGATACCAAAGACAAACTTAACTCAAGCGGCCAGTTAAGTCAGAATAAGTGAAAATTTGTACAAGACCCTTGAACGAGTCAGACTCGCACATAGCCGGTTTTTTTTAAACGTTGTACATAGATTTCATTTTTACAACTTTTTAATAATATAGGACTAATGAACTAGGTTCACAGTCCATAACACTGTTTTGAATGCGTCTTATATTTTGAAATCCATTAATGAATTCTATATACACTGTAAAAAATAACTGAAGCGTAATGCCAAATATTATAATATAGATGGTGTTGAGATTTTGATGAAGTCATAATAGTGATTAGTGGTTCTTGGCTTTTGACGGACCAGACCAAGACCGCATGGACAATCAATTTATAACAGAAATTAACAAAGATGGGATTATAATTGACGATCCGTCACATATAGCTCAAGAGTTCAACAAGTATTTAATCCAACTCACGAATGCCAAAATAGGGTCGTCCATTAGAAACACGAATTCAAAACATATAAATCAAACTATATTCTTAACTCCTTTGGGATACAACGAAATAAGTAACATAATACGGTCACTCAAAAATACTAATTCTACGGGATATGATGGATTAACGACAAGGATTCTGAAAATATGTATCGATGAACTAGTACCTGTGATAACACATTTAGTAAATATGTCATTTGAATTGGGCTGTTTTCCAGATGCTTTGAAATATTCCGTAGTTAAACCTCTGTTCAAAAAAGGGAATAAATCATTGATGTGTAATTATCGCTCCATAACGCTTATACCGATCATATCTAAGATATTTGAAAAAGCTATTTATAAAAGGCTCATTTCTTTTTTTTGAGAAACACAAAATTATTAAAAGGGAACAAAATGGTTTTCAGGAAAAAAAAAACACTACACTTGCCGCTTTTAACTTAATAAACAATGTTACTAGAAGTATTGATAATAAGAAACAAACAGTTGTAGTGTTTTTTGATATGTCAAAGGCCTTCGACTTTGTGTCACACAAGCTACTTCTACACAAATTCAAGAAGTAAATGTTGCAAAATTTTTAGGAATAACGATTGATAAGAACTGTAATTGGAAAATTCAAGTAGATTTAGTATGCAATAAGATCATGAGATTCATATACGTTTTAAGACGTCTTCGCAATATTTCGACTTGGAATACTATTCTCATGGCATATCATGGATATGTTGCGTCTGTATTGAGATACGGCCTTCTTATTTGGGGTAATTCTACTGATGTAAATAAAGCATTCATAGCACAAAAAAAATGTCTACGCACAATGTGTGGTGTAACATCACAAGAATCATGTAAGCCGCTATTTGTGAAACATGAAATTTTAACACAGCCATGTATGTATATTTTTGAAGTGGCAATTTTTGTAAAGCAACACCCTGAATTGTTTAAAAAAGCTAAAGATGTATATGCTAGAAGCACTAGACATCAGAATAGGCTCGTGATGGACATGGTTCCTAGTAGCGCCCATTTCACGAAAAATAGTTACCAGATGTGCATAAGGATATATAATGCAATTCCAGATGGTTTTAAGTCTCTGCCCATCAACCAGTTCAAAAGTAAGCTACATAATTGGCTTAAACAAAAAATAATAAATAATAAATAAAAATAAAAATAATAAATTTTATTCCACAACTGAGCTCTTCAAAACATGAGCTGTATTTAGTTCGAATATGATAGGTTAATTAATACTATAATTTTGCATGCTAGTATTTAGCAAGATATGGCTTTGCTCCGAATTATACAACATAACATCTGATTGTACCATATCTTATAGCAAATAAATATATTTCATTTCATTTCATTTCCGACGCCAAGTCCTCCTCTACTCTACTCGACTGATTTAGTATGTTACAAAGTTAATATGTACAATGGAATTCATAAATATATAAAACATTCCCAAGGGCTCAAAAATTACATAGAAGGGTATACTTATACATTTGTACAGATTTAATAATCAAAAGTAACATAAGCGTTTCATCTGTCATATTAATCTAACCAACGCTCTCAATAATATGCATTCAACTGAAAACGAATAAATATCTGTACAAACAAATGACAATCACCGAAAATACTGGCAATTGATACATTCGTCTCTTTCAAATCGTGTTTGATTTGAGAGGTTTGATGTCAGCATTTGTCATGGAACCTATTCGAAGTCGATTGTATAACAAAAATAGATAGGTATGAAGGAACAACTAAAAACTAATGGCAGTTTATGACGTCACATTCAAATTGAAAGGGACAAAAGTGTCATTTGATAGTAGGTACGATACTTTTTTCAGTGATTGACATTTGAAATTCGGATTTGTTTTGATTTTAAAAATATTCATGTGCTCTATTTGTTTGAATGATTTTGAGAAATCTTAATATAAATATTAATTCGTTTTCAGTTTGAAAGGCTTGTTCAGATGAATAGGTGAAACGTTTGTATAGGGTATAAATTTGATTGTTAAATCTGTACAGATGTATGAGAACCCTTTTATGTAGATTAACTTTAGAACGGAGATGGAGATGCACCGGAACGATTCAACCTTATGTATACAGTCTGTGAGGCGTAGGAACCACACAGACTAGAATAAATGCGTTACCTACTTTAATCACAAGGTGTTGTACATGCACGTGTCGACCTTCACAATATTAATTAATCCCCGTGACACCGTGACATTGTCAACGTCGTAAGACAGAATTAGACTACCTTCAGGCAGGAGGGAACCGCGCGGAAAATTTTGAAATACTTAATTAGGTAAGTAGGGTTCGAGACTATGTTGTTTCCTTAATAATACTAGTGAGAGTGTTTTACATTATTTTTATATTAGTTGTAAAAATGAACTGTCTGAACATTAAAGAACCTTTAATATAATTATTTAATAAAAATAAAGTGAAACGGATTCTTTGAAGGTCACTGGAATCGAAAAATATATTAGATTAAATTTTTTGTATGTATGTGTTTTTGCGGCTTCTTCGCGTCAATACGGCTGGATGGATTTCAAGCATTTGCTGTGCAAGTGCAGCTGACGTCTGAATATGATTAAAGAATATTTTTTACTTGATTACTAGAAAGTAAAAAGACGTAATGGTTTTTTTTCCTCCTGTACGAACCAAGTGTTTAATGTTGTTAATTGTGGTTACAGTAAAAACTGAATTATGTGATGTCAAAATAGCGAGTGGTGCGTCAAAATGGTTGAAAGTTGTTCTCCAACGTACCCTTTATAACATAAGAATCAGAATTTACCACTTATAAATTTAAGCACCTACGTTGCATAATCAGAATGACCGATGGCCGAGAGTACACTTTATTTCCAAAGGAGACCACGAAGCAGACTTAGAAATGGTATGGCCTCCCACAGGTCTTAAGTGGATGGATGCAGATAGTGTGAAATATATCAGAACCTTATTACATACTTACTGCTAACAACTTTATAACTTTAACTTTTCGTCGGGGGCCAAAACATACGATATAAATGTTTTATACTTTAATTAGGGGGGAAAAGAACGCATTCCAAACAAATTGCCCATGGCAACCCTTATCACGGCACTCGTTACACGTAACGAACTTCTCCTGAAAGCCTTTTTTGCCAAAACGATGGCAATAAATTCCGGCGTAAGAGAAAATACTTGCATTACTTTTGCTTTAAAATTGGGCCGAGCTAAAGCTAAAAGGTATGTTTTCTGCTAACACGTTTTTGTTATTTTACTAAAAGCGACCATATCTTAGCCTTAGTTACCGAAGATGTGTTAATGTTATGTTTACGGTGATTTTGTAACAGTGTTACTTTATTAAGTACTAGCTTTTACCCGTGGTTTCGTCCCATCGCCGGAAATTGTCTACTTAATCCATGCTTTAGACCAAGAATTAACCTACATCTGGGCCAAATTTCTTCAAAATCCATTTGACTGTTAGCGCTTCAGTAATAACCATTTAAAAATCACAATATTCAAATATCAAAATATCCCGACTTTTTCACAAAGTTCATATCTATAAAATTATAAGGATTACCAGAACTCCCATAATTATCCAGATAATAAGTTTTCTCATGACAATAATATTTATATAGGTCATCAGATCAGTTAAAGACTTAGAATAGAATTGAATTTAATTAAATCGCTGTAGCAACCCCCCCGGAACTGACACTGTTTGGCAGCCAATGTTACATTCCCGCTTAGGATGTCCGCCACATCGAAGTTCAAGAACAGGACTTCCTCATTTGCTCTTATTAAAAGCTGTACATGTTTAGGATTAAAACATGTTAACATAAGAACAGACATGTATGTATACATAATTACAAGAAATGTCAAAAATCCGACAATAAGATATAGCCTATGTCACTCCCAGAACCAAGATCAATCTAACGACAAGGGTCAAAACAGCCGCTTAGGATGTACAGTGTGCCAAGTAAATAGATCTACGTAAAACATACTCACGTACATACATACATGCTATGCTAAAGCATTACCGCTCTCATAACGCAGTCGGGTAATAAAACATGCAAAGATTGTAGACACATAAAATATAATAGGTTGTGACTTGTTACATGTTGTTATTCAACTAAATATTTTAATAAACTATGAACTAGAATTGCATATAGGTATGCATGAACACTCCATTATAAAGTTGTAAAAATTAATTATTTTATAAATGTACATATTATTGTACCTCTTAACCTCGCGGCCGAAACAAATATCACGCAATTTCTTATCACTCCACTTCTTTTAATGTTTTTCATTGTTAAAATAGTTAAATTTAGTCTCAGACATATATCACTGTATGTCTTTTTAAGTGAATAGTTGAACTTAAATGTCAGTTTCTCAAGTTATTCGTTAACATAAGAACAATTCCAGTGATAAGTGACTCGCCAGGTTGTATTTTCAATACTCATCCGTCGCCTGGTCGCTAATCACCTGAGCCGCCCGGTATAAATAGCCCCCGTACCACGATACTCGAATTCTCACGGCCTCTGTCGCTTACGTATCGCTGTTTTATCGTTTAGTGCCTTGTTACCGGAACAATATGATTTGTGCTGGGTGTCAACAGAAAACTCGGCGGTATGAAGAGGTGATAACATGTAGCTCTAAATCTTGTAAACAAACTTTCCATGCTGCTTGCACTCAAGCCGAGCGCCTCACATCGGACGAAATAAAATTATGGGTTTGCCCAGACTGTGCAGCAAAATCAAGGAAAGGTGGTGACAACTCGCTCACTCCGGTACGCTCCGTAACAGAGAACGTAACCCTTAAGAAAAAAAGTCAACAGCGCACGGGAAACACCGCATGCGGCACCACACCCACCTCCACAACCGCTGTCGGCCCCGCCGCCACCACCATCTCCGCAACTCTCACGGCTGCCACCAAAACCAGTGCCTCTAAAAGCGCCGGCCCGAATTACTCTGCTCCTGCTACATCTGCCGCCCCGAGCGCATCGACTGCTGCTGCCAAAATCAATGCCACAAAAGGTGCCAGCTCGATCATTTCCGCTCCTGCTACATCAGCCGCTCCGAGCCCCGCTGTCGAGCTACAAACACTTTCCTCGGAAATTAACCGGCTGCGGCAAAGCGCAAATAAGATGTGGGATTTTCTTAAGGCTCGACTTGATAAGATAAGTGAAACGATTTCAAGTTATGATTCCAGAATCAAATCTTTGGAGGCACTTCAAACTGAAAACATTGATTTAAAGGCGACGATTTCCAGCTTACAAGATCAGGTAAGTAATCAAGCCCAGATGCTATTGAGGAACGAGGTGGAGATTACGGGCGTCGAAGAGATTCAAAATGAAAATCCCTATCATTTGAACTTGACAAAGGCTACAAAACTTGGTGTCACCCTGCCAGATTCTGACATCGTGTATGCCTCTCGAGCTGGTCCTAAGCGTAGTGACGTCAGGAATAACGACAATGAAAATCATAGGCAGTTGCAGCGCCCTCTAGTGGTGGCGGTTAGCCGACGGATCAAACGAGATGACTTTCTGAAGCAAGCGAAGGCGCGTCGTAACCTGAGAAGCAATCTCATTGTTGGACAAGGACCTGAGAGAACCGTGTACGTAAATGAGCGCCTAACTCCTGCAAACCGTCGTTTATTTCGGAGTACCAGAATATTCGCTAGCACCTACAAATACAAACATAGCTGGACCCTTAACGGGGCTATCTTTGTTAGGAAACGAGACGCATCTTGTGGGAGCCCCGCAATACGGATCTTCAGCGAAGAAGATCTCATCAAGCTATCCCGGTCAATGCCGTCCGACCAGGACAGGCCTATCGAGCATTCAACTACTCCTCTGCCTCCTGCTCCGGCTGACAATATACTTACCTAGTCTATACAATCTAACCATATTTTTTGGGACCGTGACTTGTGGCAATTGCATACTTGATTATTGTTTTTTGTACCTAAATTGGATATCTTTGAATGTATATTGTAACTTTTATAGGCATACACTTCACATCCACACACTCTTTCGCAACATATACCGAATTCAACGTGTGATAGGTAAAAAAGCTCTTCTGAAATTACTCGCATTTAAAATTTCTATCGCTACTGCCGGTATGGCTGGCTTCCGTGACCACTGTAAATCGCCATACCTACCAACCTTGTACCCATCGCTGCCCTAAACCTATTAAATGATGTAGATGACTCATTTAAGATTAAATGCCATACCATTTCATATCCCGAAGAATGTTCCGATATTATTTCTATTTTTTCACTTAAAATCTTGAATGTGAATATCAGAAGTATACAAAAAAACTTTAATAACTTTCTTGTTACGCAGAAACGATTAGGTATTGAGTTTGATGTAATCATATTTAGTGAATGCTGGATTAATACAACTTCGACTATTATCCAACTCGAAGGTTACACATCTTTCAATTCTAAGAAGTATATAAATAAGTCAGGCGGGGTGGTTGCTTACGTAAGCCATAAATGGTCTCCAGTTTTTTTCTGAACTAGAGGTGGATGATGCAAATTGGGTTCTTGTAGAAGTTCCTAACAACTTTAAGGTGGTGGGGGTGTACAGGTCCCCAAGCTTTCATAATGCTGAAGCTTTCATTAGGTCTCTTGACTCTGCTCTTAAGTCCCTTCCCAGCTGCCCCTGCCTTGTTCTTACTGGAGATTTAAATATAGATATTTTGGTTACGACTGATGCTAGTATACAGGCATCGGAATACTTATGCACTTTAGCAGAACACAGGCTTATATCCTGTATTGTCACTGTTACTCACTCTAAAACGTGTCTTGATCACATCTTTGTATCTGGCCACTGCCGGGCAGAATGTATTGTCTGCTCCACTGACCTCACGGACCACGATATCACTATGGTCGGCATCTCGCTCAAAATGCAAAAACAAGCTGAGCAAAGTCGTACTAAAACTATCATTGACTACAGTTCAGTTAGATCAGAACTGGAATTGGTCGATTGGACTCCTGTTTTAAGCAACCGCAACCTTGATGATGCTGTGCAGACATTTTCCACAAATATTTTAACAGCTGTGGCGAACAATACTAAAGTGGTAAAATTTAACCGGTCTAAACACATTCTTCGCCCGTGGATAACCCCCGGGTTGCTAAGATGGTCTAAGCATAGAGATAGACTACATTTGGATTTACGAAAAGACCCTCTGAATCCGACCAAAAAACTCTATTATACTCGTTACAGAAACTTCTACAGAGCACTTCTTAGGAATCTCAAATCAGAACATGACCGAAAGGACCTCGCGCAAAATATGAATACGTCTAAAAAACTTTGGGCCTCTATCAAACGTATTACTCACAGCTCTCCTCCAGTGAAATCGGCAGATGACCTACTTAACATTAAGCCTACTATTTCGGAATCACTTGAGGAATGTAACACCTATTTCTCCACAGTGGGATCCAAACTTGCACAGTCGATTTTAAGCAAGCTAAATATTACCCAGGAGACTTTGGCCATGCAACTGGGTTCTGCCAACTTTAATAACTTTCAGGTTCTTTCTATATCGCTCCCACGGATGCTGAGGAAGTCTCGGGCCTCATAAAAAAGTTAGACTTAAGTAGCGCACCCGGTCACGACGGGGTAAACAACAGACTCTTGAGGGTTATTGTCGATGTCATATCTGAACCTTTGGCAGCTATATTTAACCTTAGTATCGAATCTGGCTTATTTCCACAGGATTGGAGGACAGCTGCGATAGTACCAATTCACAAAGGGGGGCCCACAGACACGCTTAGTAACTATCGACCCATCTCTCTTCTTGGAGTTTACTCCAAATTATTGGAACGAGTAATCAATAAGCGGCTTGTCCATTTCTTGGAGAATAATCAACTTCTGGCAGATCGTCAATTAGGCTTTCGCCAGGGGAAATCCACGGAGGAGGCCGTAAAACTTCTGACAGACATAGTCGTATCTCACCTGGACGAAGGAAGGTGTTGTATTGGCGTCTTCTTGGATCTGGCGAAAGCCTTTGACACGGTTTCCATTCCCATCCTGTTAAGGAAATTAGAAATGTTCGGCATACGTGGAACTGCATATGATTGGTTCTCTAGTTACCTGACGGGCAGAAGTCAACGGGTAAAAATCGGTAACAGGGTTGCTGGTGTTTCGGAGCCTGTATCTTTTGGCGTACCACAAGGAAGCATTTTGGGTCCTACACTATTTATAGCGTATATCAATGATATTTTGACCCTTCAGCTTTTAAATAGTGAAGTACTTTTTTACGCTGATGATACAGCTATAGTTTTTTACGGTGATTCCTGGCGGAGTGCTCAGGATGTAGCTTCGACGGGATTTTCCTGTTTATCCACGTGGTTAGATCACAATCTATTGAGTATGAATGCAGATAAAACTAAATTCCTATGTTTTCACAAAACAGCTGTATCTCGGCCTCCTGAGTGGCTCACACAACTTAGGCTCCATAAAGATATTTGCGTGTCTCAGGGAGACTCTCAAACTTCAGTCTGCCCATATAGCCATATAACCAAGGCCAGCTCACTGAGATATCTAGGTGTTATAGTAGATGACAATCTTAACTTTAAACGTCACATCTGCACGACTGCTGGTAGGGTTCGTAAACTTATTTACACAATAAAGTTACTAAGAGAAGCTGCTGATGCTCAACTCCTCAAAACCGTGTACCTGGCCCTGTGTCAGTCTATTTTGAGCTATTGCATACTTGCGTGGGGTGGTTCTGCTAAATCTAACTTAATATTACTGGAGAGGGCACAAAGAGCGGTTTTAAAAGTGTCTTTGCGACGAACTCGTCGGTACCCTACCTCTGATCTTTTCAAAGAAACTCAAGTTTTGAGTGTCCGGAGACTCTTCTTATTGCGTGTCACTATGCATGTCCATAGTAAAACTCTAAGATCGCCAGAGTATTCTGACATTGCACTTAGGAGAATCTATAAAATCCCTCAACTTTATGTTAATACTGCCTTTGCGAAACGATTTTCAGCATTTCTCTTCCCACACATAAATAAATAAATAATAAATATTTCAGGACAATTTTACACAAATCGAACTAGCCCCATGGTAAGCTCAATAAGGCTTGTTTTATGGGTACTAGACGACGATATATTTAATAGATATATTACTTATATACATAGAAAACATCCAAGACTCAGGAACAAATATTTATGTTCATCACACAAATATTTGCCCTTACCGGGATTTGAACCCAGGACCTCAGCTTCGCAGGCACCGTTACTCCCGCTGAGCCAAACCTGTCGTCAAAACACATATATAATAAGATGGTAAGATTTTGTGATATAAGGTATTTTCGGGTTAATGAGGCCAAAGCTTGTATACAGAACCTTTTGCTGTCGTGGGACTACGACACGTCCGAGAAAATACTTAATGTGTAGGAGGGTAAACGTAGTGATCGGCAATTTTGTCATCGATCCCAAGAAATGTTATCTCTCGTAGGGCTGCTGTTTACCTTTCACACTTCTGCTTATTCACTGTGCACATGCTTACATATACTAACTTACACACTACACACATTTACAAACATGTCCACATCTTAAAATAATGAGTGTAATACCCTATGTATTTCTGCCAAATGTTTCTTAGATTATAACAGCTATAAATAGCCGCATTATTATGGTAATTCTTTTGGTACTGAATTCCACGAAACAGGCCTTGCCTAGTGTGGAAATCACTGTTCTTTCTTTGTCATTTGTAATTTATGGTAAATAAACTGTTTTTCTTTTTTTTTCTATTGTATTTTCACCTATTTTCAGTCATTCTTAATAGGTATATCTAAATATGTGTGAGTGCGGAAGCGTTAATGTGTGCATGTGTTACATATGAGCTTGGCTGTTTATATGTATAATAGAAATGCGATGTTTTGTGACATGTCAGGTTTAAGATTGCTCCCAAAATATCGAAATATATGTATATGTTTACAAACATCAGGACCACACAAAGAGTGTTTTTATGTCTTTTAAGTCATTCTCGTCGCCAATTATTATTTTTTATATTGTAAGAGGCAAACTAGCAGTGGGAACACCTGGTGGTAAGCTATCACCGTCGCATATACATATAGTCACCTGCAACACCTATGGAGTTACAAGTGCGCTGCCGGCCTTTCAGGTGGGCAGCAAGCTCTTTTCTAGATGGTTTGAAGGTCGCATCGGTCCGGAAATACAGGCAAAAATTTATTCCACAGTTCAGTCGTGCGATATGTTTTTAGGATTCCTTACCTCAAAAGAAAAAAACAGAACCCTTATAGTAATACTTTGTTGTCCGGTCGTCTGTCCATCTGTCTGCGTCTGTCCGCCTGTCCGCCTGTCAAGACCGTTTTTCTCAGGAACGCGTGGAGGTATCAAACTGAAGTAAATATCAAATACTAAAATGTGCAGCCTCTTCAGGCTGAATACAAATCAAACTTCGAAACCACCACAATCAAAAGATACAGTCATTAAAAAAGGGTTTTCCATACAAATTGCCATCAACTGAAAACGTGTACATCTAGTCGTCCTAAAAACTTAAAATTTGATATGAAGTTAGTTATTATGCAACCGACGCGTAAAGGCTGAAAATCTTAATTTTTTATGTCTGTCTGGCTATGGCATAAACGAATATGAAATTACTCCATACTGCGTACATTGTTAGCAGTACAGGTGCAGGGCTCTGTTAACAATGGATATACATAGACACCGCCGTTTTTAGCTTGTATTTTGTTCGGAACCCTCGGAGCGCGAGTCCGACTCGCACGTGACCGGTTTTTTCGGATTTGTACCTAATTCGCAACATACTCATGTGCTACGTTTAATGCTCAGATTCAACTGACTGATATAAGTTAAAAGTTGAAAACATAGCAGTTTTACATAGGAGAGATGCTCTTTAACTTCCCGCGGTGTATAACCAGACGTCTCCAGCAGACCAGGTTAATTGGCGGGTTAACTTTACTGAAACTATTCCGTAACTCTAACTCAGTTACCGGCCCGAAGTTTCGTTCAAACTAGAGCTGGGACTAAAGAAATTTTTATTAAGGAGGTTTTCACAGGTTTTTTTTTTAAATCATTTATGCTTGTATTTTTTATAGGGAGTGTCACACGGAGCATCTTCTTCTGTGGTGCCAACTACGAAATCGCAAATATAGATCAGCTAATGATCCGAAATGTATGGAAAGGCAGATTTTTTTTCACACTGGTTTGACCCATAGTACATTTTGGTCAGTGTACTACCAACATTAATGTAATAATGCGATAGTTACATGATTCGAGAAAGTTTTGTAGATATAAAATAACTGACAAGTCGATACTCTCGTTTGAATAGTAAGTACATACAAGTGTAAGCTCAATTGAGCTTAAACAATATAACAATAAACCTTTTACCTATCTCTTTTAAACTTCGACTTGTAGTAAACCCGCCTGGAAACTAGCGACAGGTAACAGGTACGCTATCTCTCTCCATCTTCCCGTGCGCGAAAAGGATAGCTCTCCTGTCTTTGGGAATATACGTCGGGCACAGAAGTTTGCAAACTTCAACTTGGCAACTAGATAAAGAATGCATTTTGATTTCTAACGTTTGCTAACTTTGGGATATACAGAATGGAAACAAATAAGTTTTAGGTTATATTCAGCCGTACCACTAATACACGACAACCACAACCACACGACAAAACCACGTGGTGGGGCGATAATTTATATGAAAATAAATAGGTTAATTATCACAGTTTTTTTAAAATAGTAATTAACATATGACATTTGATTTTAGACATTCTGCTACGTAACCATAAAAAAGCAGTTCAATCTACAGCTATATAACGATTACTGTTTTTTTTATTATGCGCGTTTGTAAAAATGGAATATTTCAGTAGTGTGCTGTAAAACTTAGTTCGGTAATGATAAGGCTTACCATCTCAACAACATAAAGAGATTCAATGGCACGTCGTGTATTGAATTTAAAAAGTATCCCTCTATGACTTCCATACTCTCTTATAGGAACCTTCCCCTAATCGTCCCTTATACCCCATTACCAGTGCGTACACTAGTTACCTACACTAATTATTAATAATGGCGGATTTAATCTAGTTAAATAATTTAGTAATAATAATAAAGCATATAATTGGATTAAGGAAATAAAATTAACATTTACTAAAGTAAATTAAAAGTAGAAAGTAACAACAAGGCAATCATAAAAAGAACACTCCTTCAAGGAGGTCCACCTACACGGCATAGTCCCTGTTATTCTGGCCGCGTTAATAATTGAAAATATCGAAACCTGTACGAAAAACTATTTTTTTACTACCCTGTGCAGCTAATCTTTTAAAGTCCTAATTAAATATCAGGTTTACGAGTAAGAACCAAAAAATATGATAGCACATTAATAGCACATAACCTGGGCAACCGCGGTTTGCTTAGTGGGCACGACTTTTTCTTTTTTTTTTGGGTCTTTTTGCCTGTGAATAAATGCATTATTGTTATTATTATTATTTACGTTTTTATTTTTAATATAGGATCAAAGAAAAAACTTAGTCTTATTAAAGTAGTAGGAATCATGCAACAATTAGTAGGGGTTTATGTAGTAGGTGTATAAGCTTTAATGTAGCCATACAGCTCAAATACTTACTGACGGAAGCGGCAGGCGCGATTTAAATACGAGGCTTATACACACACCATAGCACATATATTGGCTACAGTGGTTGGTATTCCATCTACAGTCTGATATAAATTTTCGACGTGTGCTGGAATGGTACGTATGCCATATATATATATATATATGGCATAGACTTTTTACATGAAAAAAAAACGCTCTCAGGCAAAACTTCATTGAAACTGAACTCTTTTTAAATGTTATTTTCTTAATCTAACTACTGAAGAAGATGGGTTTACATTCAAAGATCTTTACACCGAAGATTATGTTAACACCCCTGATAAGATATGTGAACGTGGCTGATCTGAATTGTCGGTCAGTAAGCTTGCAGGCCTTATAAAACCTGCAGGATGCAGACTCCATGTGTTTAACTCCAATTGCTGGTTAACTGTGTAATATGTTCTCTACTAACAGCCATTTGCAGGGTACTCCAAAGACAAGTTGGAAATGTTGGGCTTAACCTGCTTCCGCCCGTTTTGTTTGTAATTTAATACCCGGGATTTTATATTTGAATAATTTAAATTGTTTTAGTTAATTGAGATTTGACTTCAGTTCTCGTGTTGTTGGTAAAGTTAGGCTTGACGGATTTATATAAAAAAATAAAAGTCTGGCCAAGTGCGAGTGGTGCTCACACACGAAGCAACTTCTATGAAATAGCCAAGACATACTTTTTTAAACCAAGTTGTAGGGTCAGTAAAGTCGGGGCTTCGGAGCTTGGCTTTTCCTAGGATCTAATAACTTTTTTAACAGCGAATGCGTTATGAGCTTCTGAGTGTTTGCCGCCAATTTTACATGAAATGTTTTTGCTGCTGTTTTTTTTGTAAGGCGCCTTAGTATTTAATTTTGTTTGTCCTGCTGCGTTTCTTGAACTCAGTCAGATATACCCTTTTTCATCGTTTACTTTTTATTTTTTATGTAAATCCTAGGCTGAACGCCAAATATCAGCTTTCTAGGATATCGGGAATACCATAGTTTTGCTAGTTTTCTATAAATACCTGCACTCCCCTTCTCAGGGGTGGTAGGGTGTAAGCTATAGATTTCTTAAAATTTCTCTTCTGTGTATGTAAATCCTAGGCTCTATGCCAAATTTCAGCTTTCTAGGATATCGGGAAGTACCCTAGAGGTTTCGATGAGTGAGCGAGTGAGTGGCCAAATTGTTGCATTTTGGGTATCAATAAAATCTAAAGTAAATCTAAATGCTTAACCAATGAAACTGAGTGTATATGTTTTGTATGTTCCGTAACTAAATCTTATTCTGTAAATTTGGGCTCTCTGGTGTTTTCTGGCACGAAGCTATGAAGGTTTGAATATTCGACGATACAGTCCGAGAAAAGGTATTTACCGTCCCGTAACTACGTTTCCATTAATTACTACGTAATATTTTTATTCATAAGTATTACCTATTTTCGTTCACGCCTTTATTTCGTTTTGTCTTTCATTGTTAAGTAGGCGTAAATTACTATAAATACTTACAGTGACATGTGGGCTGGGCATGCTACAGACGCAAAATCCGTAGTAAGTGCTAAAGCACTTACAGTTTATCATTAAATATCAGACAAGTTTTCCAACTGCATCTTGTGATGTATTAGTGACAAAATTGGCTTAACACTCCTATTGCGATAAATTTTGTTACAGCATGTGTGTTTTTAAATTATCATTTCAATTGATTAAAAATATTTTAATACTAGTAATCAAAAACGCTTATATTTTAATTTTTTGCTCCAGTTACAGGGCCCACACATGCAGATATATGTATTGTAGCTGTAACTTGCACTATTTTCATGTTCAAAATGATGTGAGTGCTGTTGATAAATAATTCATTTTATTTTTAATTAATTATTTTTTAAATTAATAAATTTTAGATTGGCAGCAGCACTATCCTTTTTTACGGTGCCTACAATCATCATTTCAGCCGTAGGACGTCCACTGCTGGACACAGGCCTCCTCAATAGATTTCCACATGGGCCGGATAGAGGCGACCCGCATCCAGCGAGCCCCCGCAACCCTAACTAGGTCGTCCGACCTAGGGTAGCCTCCCGTGCTGCGTTTGCCGGTACGCGGTCTCCACTCTAGAACCTTTCTGCCCCAACGGCCATTGGTTCTTCGAACTATGTGCCCTGCCCATTGCCACTTCAGTTTGTTTACCCTGTTTGCTATGTTGGTGACCCTGGTTCGTCAACAGATCTCCTCATTCCTGATTCGATCTCGAAGAGAAATACCAAGCTTAGCCCTTTCCATAGCTTGCTGAGTGACTCTGAGCTTCCTTAAGAGGTCCATTATCAGAGGTGCCTACAATAACTAAAATAAAAATAAAAATTGTTTATTTCAGACCGTTGTGATCCATACGTTGTTAGTACACAATATGACCTTATAACAATAGAAATAGGCTAAAAGCCTTTGTGGCATTGTCCAATGTCCAAATCCATTTAACAAAACATTTGCTTCCTCGCAAGATAAAAGCTTTTGGATATTATCGTCATTAGTCGATAGCATCCAAACGACTATAGTTCAATTAAAACTTTATTCATGACGCTGGCTCGTTGACGCACGAGCATAATAAACAAAATATACTAAACAAGTATTTTTTACTGACCTTTAGCAGAAATACGTAAAACGTGGTGGACAGATCAGATCCATCAATCGAAGATTGGAAGTGTAAACTTACTAGTAGCACAACCGGTAGGCTAAATGACGGCTATTGAGAATATTAGCGTTACCAAAGGTGTGCATCTTGATTTTTTTTAGACAATAAATTTTAAAAAATCTGTTTGGACACAAATATGATAATGAAAATAAGTTATTATTAATTTCTCGGCCCCCACACAAGGTACTCATATTTAGTCGAAAAAAAATGTATAATGCACACCTTTGGGAAACATAATGGTCTTAATTTAGAGTCTAATGCAGGCTGTACAGCCTCGCCGAGTCCTGACAAGACATGCAGGCTGTCTCTTTAGATCCATATGAGTAAAAGAAGGAAAGGAAGAATGTGTTACCCAGCCTCGGACAGAGTGTACAGCCAGCATTAGCTTTCTGATAGTTAGTGCTAGAAGCCGCATATACTGTTTAATTTCAAGCCTGAGTATAATTGGGTTGTTAATGACCCATTAGGTAGCAGCAAAGAACGAAATCAAATCAAACTCACTCATATTAAACGCAGATAGGAATAGTAAAATGCTTGCATATGTTTTATATTAACAACATTTACGACATTGCCATTTTAAAATATAATAGTAATATTATTTTGGATGACCGGTTTAGCTCAGTGGGAGTAACGTTGCCAGCGAAGCTGAGGTCCTGGGTTCAAATCCCGGTAAGGGCAAATATTTGTGTGATGAGCATAAATATTTGTTCATGAGTCTGGGATATTTTTTATGTAAATATATCTAATAAATATACCGTCGTGTAGTACCCATAACACAAGCCTTATTAAGCTTACCGCGGGACTAGTTCGATTTGTGTAAAATTGCCCCGTAATATTTATTTATTTAATATAATCTCAAAAAGGTTCGCAAACCCCTACTTAATATGTATTATACAAACCGTATAAAAATTGTACAAACGAAATTTTCAACAACCCGATATAGCTTCCAGATGTTTTCCAATCAACTGAGGTGGGGGTCAGGTACGTTTCAACCACCGATCCCGTGTTTTATGATAAGTATTTTGTCAATTAAAAACTTCTTACGAGTAATAAGTGGCAAATGATAAAATCGATTCGCAATTTTAACATCGTGCGTGATTTGGCTATATACCTTAGAAATTTGTTAAAATCTCTGTTTTGGCCATTTCATTGCGACAGATGCTGCTGCTGAGCTGATATGAAAATTTTATTATGACCGAAAATGAACAGAATATATTTCAGTTACCCATTTGAAATATTGGAAATCAAAAACGGCTTACTCGTACAATGTCACTTTAAACTTGCACAGGACAAATTTTTGTCAAGGTTTGATTTTAAAATACTCAGTCGATTGTTGTAAAGCGGAAATGTGCTTGGGGATGAATTTCCGGCAAACGTAGATTGAAAATGTAACAACTATTTAAATTGATAGGATTGGCAATGTACAGAGGAACTTCAGTGATAGTTGTATCTTCGGAGATCTTAATTAATTAGAAGACCAGTGCTATGATAACATACGCACATAAAAAAAGTCCTCGATTATTTTAAGTCTGTCAAAACTCGGGACGTATGGATTTCGATATTTTTATATTTAACATTCCTTAATACATAGGCACACTAGGTTTTCGTCACCAACTATTTAACATAGAAAAAAAAAGACATGTGACATGAATATTAAATTCCATTTCAGTATTCCATAACATTGTTGCGAAGACCATAACGTCATCAATCGTCGAGTAGTGTTTAAATTTTAAATTGAATTAAGAACCGAATGGCCCTGTCGTAAGACAGTGGCTTAGTGATCGTGAGGTCGGCGGTTCTAATCCCAGCATGGGCGAGCTTTTTGCAAGTTTTCTTTGAATGTTTAGATTTTAGTAAGTGAGACTAAAGTTTCTAGAACGTTTGAAGAAAAGAATATTCCATGCCATAGAAGTTTAGAGGACAAATGTATGGGATTCGAATATGCTAGAATCTTCGACACAGCCAATTTACTGGAAAGGCGACGCTACTCAAAACAGCAGAATAACGAAAATATGACGATAAAAAGTGACAAAAGACGAGCGAAGTTGACGGGTATAAAAGACGACGACGGTGGAGCAGAAGGCAGTCTTAAAGTGGCAAGCGAAGGAGAAACAAGTAGAAAGAAGAGGAAGTTACAAATGAAGAGATAAAAGTGAAGTAGTGGAAGTGAACTAAAAAGTGGTCAGTGACTCAGTGAGTGCTATACTCAGTGCGAAGTCTAGTATCGGTACCGGGACGCGTTTAACAGTGAATCCCTGCTACTGTAAGTCGTGAATAAAGTTGTGGAACATTCCAGGTGTTTTAACTCTATCCTATACCCCACGCTCGTAACAATATGCTAAAACCACTATTTTAACCTGCTAAGCAAAACTGTAGTAATAATGGTTTTCGAGCATAAGAAGCGACAAGTCATATACCGGCAGTGTTTAGAGTTCCGTACTCAAACGGACGGAACTCTATTAGTAAGCCTATGTTGTTTACCTGTCTGTCGGTTACAGGGCTATATCTCTTGAAACATAAATATATATAGGAACTTGGAATGGTAATATTTGTAATGTAATGCGTTAGCTATAACAAAAAAAAACAAAATTGTTAATAAGTTTGTAGAAACAATTGAATTCTTGTGACAAGCTTATATTGCTGACTGTACTTTCCTTTGAACATTCATCAACTACTTACTCTCCTAGACGATTCTAAAGGTCCCAAACGCAGTAAGGTTGTATTATTTTATTATAGAGTTCATATGTGTACACTATCCGGCATCACTATCAGATCAGCTCGATGGTATCATAATCACTGGACTTAGATAAGTATGCCCTTTAACAGCAATCGGATGTCAGGAATTGGTTGAAAAATGGTTTGCTTTACTACTGTATGTAAGTTGCAGTTTTTGAAATAAAAGCTTGTAAACATTAAATATCATGCGCGAGTTTGACTCGACCTTAGACGGTTTTTTTTTGATATTCGATTGAATTTTTGGATAAACGTCCAGTCATGCTACCCCAGTGGGACTAGAGCAAATCTAAAAACAGGGACGACAACCGTGATTCATTAAGTAAAAGAGAGAAACAGGAATATTACATCACATGGGCAACGTGTCGTGGAAATGCCTCGTGTAGTTTCCTCCCAGATATCGCCGGTCACGCTATTTGTCGCGCGAAGCTTCCGTTTTGGCGCTGAAACTGCACGGAGGAGCATTAGCGCCGAGATAACGGCGTCGCAGACAACTTAAGGCACAGCGGTGTTCCCATTATTTGTGAATAGATTGAGTAGAAAATCGTTTACTTGTAAATAAATTGAAGAAACTAAATTATGCAGTTATTTTGTTACTTTTTAGTGTTTTTTGTTGGAGTCGGTTTAATTTTTTGTGAAAAAGTTAATTTATTCCACACTTTTTAGTTAATCTTTACCTGAAAATATAACAAACACGGCTAGTAGGATACATTATATTATTAAGGAGATCCGGTGCCTACCTTCCGGATCCATCATCAAATCAATTCTATGATACCATTCTTATCAGGACCATTTCAATTTGCGACTATGAAGGCTTAGCTATTTTAATCGAGACATATCTTGTCACCACCCGTAAATCACTTATCGTTGAGAAGTTCTTTATCAGTTCCACTTTACCAACTTACTCTTTCTGCAAGCAAATGCTTAATATTGTTTCTTAAAATACAATATTTGAGGAGTTCCTTTAATTCCTCATAGATTTCATCATCATATCTTCACTATTATTATGTGGAACCAACCTGGATGCCTCTTCTTTCAAAAAAAAAGGATAACAATCATAAATTATATACCTATATATATAAATATTGAAATATATACAACCGAATTGAGAACCACCTTATTTTTGGGAGTCGGTTAAAAAACGTATCAAAATTACGCAAGACCTAAAAAGCTAATGAAGCCCAATAGTCTACAGTGGACTCTATGTCTGGACACCGTTGGGTTCCATTCCGGAAACTTTCAGCTGTTCTTTTACCTTAGACACATAAACCTTGGCTGCCTACAGGCTTTCAACCATTTGCGGCATTCAGTAAAATATCCTTGAGTAATGCAATAGCTTACAAATAATCTTTATGAAAGCAAATAAAGTACATTGTATTTAAATAATTTACATACAGAAACATACAAAAACACACGTTAACATATATGTAACAACCCTCTTGGCGTAACAATAATACAAATATTTCGTGCCGTGAATAAATAAATAAATAAATATTACGGGTCAATTTTTCACAAATCGAACTAGTCCCATGGTAAGCTCAATGAGGCTAGTATTATGGTTATTAGACGACGATATATTTAATAGATATATTACTTACATACATAGAAAACATCCAAGACTCAGGAACAAATACTTATTGCTCTTCACACAAATATTTGCTCTTACCGGGATTTGAACCCAGGGCCTCAGCTTCGCAGGCAACGTTACTCCCACTGAGCCAAGTCGGTTGTCAGAAATAATCGAGTCAATTAATTTAAATGTGAACTTACTGTTCCTGATACGAGTATATCTGCATTTTAGCATTCTAGTAAATGTGGTTGCAAGTAGGTATGTCGGTCGTTTTAAATAGTGTGCGGTAGTGACTAAACTCGAGATTTGGCTTGTCCTAAATATGCATAACTTAGCACATTAGAAATTACAATTTAGTAGGCCATAAAGAAGGCAATGATTTACATTCGAAGTACCTATTGCAATTTAATCCTTTACCTAATGTTTTCAATTAATTGGGTTAAAAGTCGTTCTGAAAACTCAAGGGTTCTTTAATTGATTAAACACAAAAAAATAAAAGGCTATTCAAAATTAAACTCGCAACCACTTACCAATAAAATAAATTGAACACTTGGCATGTTATTCTTACAGACCCGAAAAGTATCAGATCTCGCTCACAACATACCAATGAAATATATTTGTATTTATGTTTTGTAATATAATTTATTGTTACAAGTAAATAGCCGCATATGCTCCCTTACTTTGGGATTTGGGATGTGGAGCATCTGTTACGTTATTGAGTTAATCATGATCTGTGTTCATAGTTTATTTTTTCAATAAATTGCCCAAGCGAAATAGAGGAAAGAAATATGTTCTTAAAATTGGGCGACTGCGCAAAACTGTGTAGAATGGATGATTGGCGGCGGAAATCCATCGCAATGGAGCATCGCACAATGGCAACATTGTTTTTACAGAAATAATGCCGTCAGCACAATGGGCAAGTTCGTGAAATAAAGTGAAATTTTCCGCCAGCCTATACACTACTAACTAGGCGGTGCAAGTGATAGGCTAATTATTTATGAATACCTATTAAAAAGAGTAAGAGTGTGCACACTGAACTTAATTACATAAAAATATGGAGAAACGGGCTATTTGAAAGCCACTGAATCGAAACTGAATGAATTTCGATATTTTCAGTATAAGGATTTTTAGAGATTATACGCTAAAACAAAAATAAGGGGTTATGGCATTTTTCTCCTCTGCGAACAAAGTTGCTGCTATACGTGTTACATATAACTTCGAAGAAAGTAGTTTGTTACCCCTGTCAGAAAATGAAGTTCACCTTCATAGGGATGAAAATATAATATGTATTACAAAATAATGTGTGGTCCTCATACAGCTGATGAAAACTGAAAACTATAAGAGGTTTTGTATTTAGAACTGATAAATATTTATATAATATTATGTCATTTTAAATTTAAAAGTTTTCATTTCGTTTTTGCTTAAATTACCTGAAAAGACGAACATTATTGGTAAATCATTGACGACAAAGTACCAAATATGGCCAGATTTTATTGTGGTTGCCATCTGTTGGTTGTAAAAGGGTGTAAGTATGATATATAGCAAGATGGTTTTAAAACCAATAAAGTCTTATTTATATCGCAGGGAAATGACCAAGACAGAGATATGAATGAATCCCTAAGGGACATGACCAAATTATACATAACGTTATAATGGCGAATCCATTTCATCATTTGCCTAGAAAAAAATCCTAAATCTGTTTAGTGAAATGATGAAATCGGCCAAAAAAGTCGACCTCTGATAAAACTCTATAGTCTATTTCCCCGAAACGCACTGCTAAACGTGTCACAATGTCGCTATTAAAGTATTCCTTGGTGCCACAGAGTACAAAATTTCAATCTAAGAATTTATATTCAGTGAGTCTCAAACTAATGTTATTTGAAATAATGAGTTCAGATCTCATTTGTATGCAAATGAGGTCCAAACTTAACTCAACCGGATTCGGGTAATAATATTCGGGTAAGTGAAATTTTGTAACTTTAAAAACGTTTTGTCAACCCGTTTGACGGATCTAAATATTTTGACCTGTGACCTAGAACATGTACCACTACTTGACGTGTATAGCACAGCTGGTAATCTTCGTATAACAAAACGCGTACGTTAGAGCCATGTTGTTTTTTAATGTTGACTGACGTTTTTCTCTGCTGTGAGTAGCTGTTACTTTATCAATACACTCGTCTTGTCATCTATATAGTATATGTCGAAATTTATTCTGTCAGTAATGTGTTATCGAGTGATGTCCTTGTGTTTATCCTGTCTTGCTTTTTGCAAAATGTTTTAAGAGTGCTGTGTTTGTAGAACTCTGCGAAAGGACGCTATTTTACACCATTTCCCGTGCTCTGATAAAATACTTAGTGGTTGAAGTGTACAAATCATGATGATCTTGCAAAATTATCGCCCACAAAACTAGCGAACATTATGTCCAAGAATTTATTTTGTTTATTTGACTGCGCCGAGCACAAAACTATTCTCAGTAATTTCATTGCTCTGACTGTCCGGTTTACAATTATGAATTGGTGCAACACAACCAACAAAATATTAAAAGGGACAGACGTATTACTTGCAATACAGAAGAAAGCTTACGACAAACTTAAAAAGAAATTGAATAATAGATCTTTTAACAAATTGTGTGTTTTATTTTTTGCCACTGAGGTATAATTCTCAGCATATAATTTGATCACGTAAATACAATTACTGAAGGTACGTGTTCAAATTTTACGTGCCATGAACTATTCATTCTAAATATTTGACCTCATTCAATGAACCTAGACCACTTTTTTTAATACGTTACGATCCCTTGCCATTGCCTTGCAATCTCGAATAGAAAAAAAATTAACGTCAGTCAACACTAATCGTACAGATTAAATATAGTTGCCTAGTGCAAATAATATTTGTTTCTGAGTTGGCAGTCTGGTACGTAGTATCTCTTATTAGTCTGTGGTGTATAGTTAGAGACGAACTGAAGGTGGTCGAGTGTGTGATTTAAGAATGACACAAATAGTGTCAATCGACAGACGTAATGAACGCTAAAAAAATAGGTAGGAGCTTGATGAAATTGGGTCTTAGTCAAGACCACAACACTCGCTCGCTTTCGTCACTTACTCCCAACATCCGCAGCACCACATTTCCAAGCTTTTTTCAGTGAGACAATGGAGAGATACGAACACAATGCAGGCACGAGTGAGAACACATGTCCCCATAATGTGGACACTTGCCTTCACAACTTCCTGATGCTAAGAAATTTCGGAAATTAATCTCACTATAAACTGGTACAGTAGTTTAAATAACGAAAAAAAAATATCCAAAACAAACACAAACATAAAAAATAAAACTGCATAATTCAGTTTATTCAATTTTAAAAATACTTACTAGTGACCGTTTTTCTTTTCAGTCTATAGAGTATATACAATTAATCTTATTTTGGCATCGGTGCCATATAAAGAATGTGTAAAATATTGAAAATGGTAAATTTTAGGAAGTTGTGGTTGTGACACGATGGCACCGACTCCAAAATAACATTAATTGTATATGTTGTCACAGGATCGGGATTAAAGGAAACAGGAGACCAGGGCCAGGATATTTATTGATGCAAATAAAGGAAAAGAAAAGGCACATTTTCTTTTTGACAACACGACTACGGTTCAACAGTATGGTTTTACTCTTAGATTCAGATTTAAGTTTGGATTCAAATAAATAATAGTCACTCAAAGCACTCAGGTTTCGGGAATAAAGGACTTATGCTTTGCTTAGGCTTGAGGATTTTAAAAACATTGTTCAAGAGTGAGACACTTAGAACAACATCTGATCAGGTCCGAAGTACAGAATTAAATGAAGCTCGAGAGTTTGTTCAAGTGTGGAATTTTAAAATAATGTATAATTTGCTGTCACTCTAAATTAAAAAAGTAACTGCATAATTCAGTTTCTTCAATTTACATACAAATAACAGTTTTTCTACTCAATTAATACACATTGTAACGAGGCGCATTACGACTCGTTTCATACAAACTGTCTGGCTATGCGTAGTTTTTTAATAAAAAAAAACTGCGCTTTATTTGTATGTAAATTGAAGAAACTGAGTTATGCAGTTACTTTTTTAATTCAGAGTGTTTTTTGAAGTCGGTTTTTTTCGTTAAAAAATAAAATTATTTTACACTTTTTAGTTAATCGTTACTTAAAAGTATATCTCGTGTCGATTCGAAAAGCCCAAACACGGCTAGGATACATTATTTTATTATGGAGTTCCGGTGCCTACCTTCCGGCTCCCTCCATCATCAAATCAGCTCAGTGGTACCATTCTCAACAGGAACTTTTAAGTTTGTGACTATGAAATTGCTTAACTAACTTAATTGAGATGTTTATCGCCACCCGTAAATCATTTATCATTGAGGAGTTCCGATGGCCTTCTGTGGTCTTCTTCAACAGTTACACTTCACTAATTTATATTTTCTGAGTGCAAATACTTAATTCGTTTCTTATAATGTAAAAAATGCTACATGGATAAAAAAAACAGAGTAATCGGTGAACATACAGTAAAAAAAAGATTCCAACGAACCTCCTTTTTTGGCAGTGAGTTAAAAAACGAATAGTAATAATGAATCACATAATTTATTGATTTGTTTCTTCTACTAACTATTTCCAGTCCACAAATATTCTAAATAATTTATAATTACTTACAATTACATCTTAATCTAACTAATATATATAACACATACAACTTTAATTCCTTTAATTCTTAATAATTGCTCCAATATGTTCAATATGTCGACCATATTAGCTTTTGTGAATATGCAATTTCTACAATGCAAAATACGGCTCTTCTTTATTTAATATAAAGGGTTCTAAGAACAGATAACGAAACCTTTGAAATGTAAAACACATCAGTATGAAGACTAGTGGCGAAAAATAAAGGAATCACTCGGAAAAGAGAAAAATTGAACGAGTTTCTCGTTTGATTGCATACAAAGAGATCCAGCGAAGCGGAAATAGTCGAATACGGCCCCTTTCGCTATGCACGAAATTCGGCTCTTATTTAGAAAAATATATTATGTGATAGTTAATACCATTGACTTTGGAATCCATACTATAATACTATAAATGCGAAAGTGTGTCTCTGTCTGTCTGTCTGTCTGTCTGTCTGTCTGTCTGTCTGTCTGTCTGTCTGTCTGTAACCTCTTCACGCTTAAACCGCTGAACCGATTTGGATGAAATTTGGTTTGGAGATAGTTTGAGGCCCGGGGAAGGACATAGGCTACTTTTTATCCCGGAAAATACCCGTATCCGCGATAAACAAATTTAAGGCGGACGAAGTCGCGGGCAGCAGCTAGTGTACTATATATTTCAAAGTCAATGGTATTAACATTTTTAGTTTAAAAAAATAAATATAATGTATGTACTTACCTATCACCGCTAAACATTGTTTAAATAATAATAAATATGATAAAGCTTAGAAACATGAGTATTCATTGATAAAATTATTCTCATTTGTTTTGTCGGGAACAATAACAATGAAGGCGTATTAGATTATTACAGCTTGATGTTAAGCTACCTATAACTATTATCGAGAAAAAATATCGAGAAGAAAATTATCTGTTCTTAATAATTAATTGTATTATTTTAACCATGTACGCGCTGGAACTTATATAATCTCGTGACATCATTTGCTTTTCAAGTTATTCGAACTCTTAACTTCACAATGCAGAATATTACAACGACTTATTGTCTGCAAGAGGTTTTTTATGACGACTCGAAGATAAATTTGTTCATCGGACACTAGGTAAGGTAAGTAACCTCAGTGCTGGATTTCTGTAAGAGGCCAAGAGGCCATGTCCCATTATTTCCTACTTTCATCCTAGTCATTATGACTTTATTATAAACTCAATCAGAATCAGAGTCAAACAGCAATTCCTGCGTGGAGTCATTAGGCGCCTGCGAGTCGGGGGGCGTTGAAGGTGGGCTGGAGGAACTCCCGGGGTCTTCGAGAGGCACCTGCTCTTGTAGCTTTTTGAAATCTGAGATTCGTTTTCTTGAGAAAAAGCCATACTGTAAAAAACAGATTTGTTTGCATGATTTTTTAACTAACACATTTGGGATGTTATGACGCAAGGGGTATTTATTTAATCATGTTTACCTACACATCAGCCTAAAGTTGGAGATCGAATTCGAGATCAGAATTGTAAACAAAGTGTTGCCACCATAAAAAAATTAACGCAAGCGGGTGGTTAATAAAATCATTGAAATACTCTTAAAAACTACCATATTCTGAGTTAAATAGAACCGTCCGAGTAAATAAAAATAATTTTGTAAGATAAACAGCAAATATTCTTTTTTCTAATACATATTTGTGTAGTTTAAATAAAATATATGTAGATTTAATTTATAACACTGGTAATGAATAGAAGTTGTGAACATTTCGTATAGTAATAAAAATAATAACCAGTTTCTTTGTAATTTAATTTTCAAATATTCAGTGACAACATGCAGAAAAGTGAGCGTTCAAGTATTACGAATTTTGGGGAGGAAGGGGTCAAAATTGCGTTACATAATACTTGAACGCTCCCAAGGACATATTTTACCACACTTTGGACCATAAGGCTTAAATCGATTAATGTCATAGCATGGGCCATTTTAGTTTCTCCGTCAGTCCATCACACGACATTCGTAATTCGAAGCTTTGCCCTACAAAAGGTGGTGTAGAAAATGTTTTAATTTGTATCGCTTATAAGTATAGGCTAGTCATGAAAAATGTAAGTTTTCGACTTGGGGTCACAGCGTTAGCCACCATCTTGAATTGAAGAGGCCAAAAATGGTTCTTTTTTACATAATGCTTTAACAGTTGACTTTATGACCAAAATGTCCATGACAAGTATAAAAACAATAAAATTTCAATTATTTTTTGTATTTGTATTTATTCTGTACGTCTTATAGGTACGAAGTTACAAGGGAGAGAAAATTTGTAATTTTATTGTCTTTATACTTACTTCTCATAGACATTTTTGTCATAAAGTCAACTGTTGAGGCATTATGCAAAAAAGAACCAAATTTGGCCTCTTCAATTTAAGATGGCGGCTAACACTGTGACCCCACAAGGTTGAAAACTTACATTTTTCATGACTAGCCTATACTTAAGCAATACAATTTAAAACATTTTCTTCACCACCTTTTGTAGTGCTAAAATACGTATTGACTGAGCTATTTGTCGAACGAATATGCTTCTCGTTGTTTGTAGTTTGTTATTGTTGCATTTAAACAAACATTTGGTCAATTTAGTTCGGATATAAAAAATATAAGAAAAATAAGATGATTTATCCCTGGTTACTTTGACGTTGACAGTTGTTTGTTTACATTTTTGATCTCGAATTCGATCTCCGACTATACTTCGTTGACCTGTTTTGTCATTAATACTCCATCGTAAAAATGCTGCCATATAAACGGGTTTGTCCATGTCTTAAAAAGTGATTAAAAATCACTTTTATTCTTTCTCGAGTCAATCATGCACTAAGTTACAAAAAAATATATAAAATATTATTATTATTATATTAATTGTATGGACTCCCACTCACTAGGCGAAGTACTTGCAATTGACATACCTTATACAATCCATAGGCAATAGCAGCTAGCAGCAAAAGCCCGGCGACTATGCCAACTATTAAGGGCCAAATAGGTGGCGCGGGGTCCAACACCAACCTGGTAGTAATGGAGAGAGTCCTGGAATAATTAAAGACATTCTTCATTGTCATTGATTAGCCAGATATATTTTTTTATTTTAATAATGCAATTGTTGTTATATTTCTGCTTCATTGAAATAATATACTGAACTCAGATTGGCTGGAAAGTTTTACCTAGTTTACTCAAATTATTATTCAGTCAATTGAAGAAGCATTTATAGAACGATGAGTTATGCGGCCAGTTATATCAGTTTGGAATTTGTGCTACCAGAAAAAAATATTTTATTAAAGATGTAATATTACGTTAGTATTTATGTCAAGACAGCAAGTCAAGTGCTTACTTATTCAATGTAGACGTGTATTTAGTCAAGAAAAAAGCGAAATTCGCGAAAAATAAATAAAATCAGCAGGTGTTCCGTTTAATACCGGCTTACGGCAACAAAAGCCAGGAATTTAATATCGTCAAAGCCGGGAAAAATCCAGTAAAGTATCCTTAACTTACTTATTTTGTTCGTAGAGGTGTAAGATTGTGGTAATGTTTAGCGCCGTGACCGCTTCTAGCAATTTGCCTGTAATTAACAAAGAACTTTTAGTATTCTTTGAATACAACTAAGATTAAGCACTACTTAATAGTAAAAAAGCTGAGTTCTGACGGAACACAACTGGACAACAATAACTAACGTATCCAATTTCAATCAAATTATAACTAAAAAAGTGTAACGTTTAAAAAAATTACATTGTAGAACATGGATGTGCTGTTCTCTACACTGCAAAATATCTATTGAACTATTTAATAATATAGTTGAGTAAAAAAGGTGTTATAATATAACAGTTAACAAAATAATAATTTATCTGTAGATACTAGTGGCCCCATCTGTCATGTACCATGTGAATTTGTACATCCATACTAATATTATAAATGCGAAAGTGTGACCGTCTGTTTGTCTGTTACCTTTTCACGGTTAAACTGCTGAATCAATTTGGATGATATTTGGTATGGAGATAGTTTGAGTCCCGGGGAATTACATAGGCTACTTTTTATCCCGGAAAAATACCCTTATCCGCGATAAACGAATTTAAGGCGGACGAAGTCTCGGGCAGAAGCTAGTTTCAAATAAATGTTAGTCTGTTTCGAATTAATGAATCAATCAAGCCCAATATATGGCACTAAGTGAGGCTTGTGAAGAGGCAATCTACTTGCAAATGTGTTAAGTGATATGACAAAGCCAAGTGAAAGTACACCGATTTGCTTATATAGTGATTGTCAAAGTTCGCTTAAATTGGCTGTGTCCACTATTTCACAAGTGTACAAAGCACATTGATGTAAGGCATCACTTTGTCAGAGAGCGTGTATTCAATAATAAAGTAAATCTTGAGTATGTGTCAACTTCCAACACGTACACTGTTTATCTTTTGATCCGCTCGAAGAAATATATTGTAAAAATATCCAAAATATCTTTCCGCCTTCATCAAGATAAACCCACAAATCCGCGATCCATCCCGCTGACAAAAGCCACAAAAATATAAAACTTCTCAAGTATTTTAATAACAAGAATTCCAAGTTGGGGATTTATTTGATTCAGGAGCTATATTTGGAGATCCTTAATCCTGTGGAAAGCCCGTGTTGTTAAGTTCCTTTGTCTTGTTTCTTTAAAATATTGATTAAGTCGCCCTTTTTTAAAAGTACTTTTAGATAATAACTGGAAAAATATTATGCGATAAATATAATGTGGTATTTTAGCATCGAGATGTTAAAGATTCACACGGATAAATGGCGCACTGGCGCAAGTGATATCCTAGAAATGTAAAATAAATACCGTACCATATTTATTAAGCGGGTTGACTCAGATTCATAGAAAGATTTCATTGAATTTCAGGGAAAACCCTTAAACAAAATAAAATATTAGTCAATTTGTTATTGATTTCAATAAACTTCTGGGCTCGGAATTTGTTTCCTTCAAAATAGCTCTTGTATCTATCAACTATAAACAACATGCTAGAACAAAAATACATTATAATTGAAAAAAATGTTTATTTACTAGAAGTTCGCGGAGGAGAAAAAGTCACCTTTCTTATTTTCTTCAGCGTAGTCGGGTAAAAAATATCCTATAACCATCTGGAGATACCCAGCTACTCGTGTACCAATAATTGTCGGAGTCACAACGACATATACAAACATTTTATTTTTAGCAATTTATAATAGTATCTATAGATAATAACGGTCTTCTTGTAGCTTCTATTGCTTATGACTTGACTTTCCCATACCGTCTCTGCTAAATATCCACTATTATTATGATTTAGTCAACAGAACCCTTCTCACCGTAAGTCTTCAGATCATAGCGCAGTGGCAGCACCACGGGTAGCGAAACTTTGGCGCTTACCGACCAAGTGCACTCCAGCACTGTCGCGTTACCGTGCGCGTCCTCCACGCACCCGTCCGTAGGGAGCGACAGGGTCACCTGAAATATAAAATATTCTTATTTAAACATTTTTAGGGTTCCGTAGCCAAAATAGCAAAAACGGAGCCCTTATAGTTTCGTCATGTCCGTCCGTCCGTATGTCACAGGCATTTTACTCAAAACTATAAGATGTATATTGATGAAATTTGGAACATAGGTGTAAGCCGCTACTTAGTTGGATGTAATTGTGTAAGCCGCTTCTTAGTTTGATAATTAAATAAAATATACTAGGGGGTACGATACTTTACATTACTCAAAACTACTCAAAACAAAATAGGGGTCAGTGTTGCGCGGATAATTTCTGTTAAATTTTTTGGTCACAAAAAACTTATCTCGATTAAAACTAATAAAACAATTGCCCATTTTATTAATCGATTATTAGCGAAACAAAAACAATAGCCTTATTAGCTGCAGAGTATGTAAAATAAATTTTACTAACTAATATACATTTTCACGTTACGATCAACATTTTTAGTATTATTGTTTTGAGCAGTATAGATTGTATTTAGTGGTGGATGTTTTGTACCTACGGTGAACGTCATCTAATACTTAGGCCCAATTTCTTTAATAACGGTGACAACTAAAGGAAGGGACTAATTTCTTCACCGACTATACTTCTAAAAAAACCTTTTGAAAATATGTACATATTACTAAACTTTTAGATAATAGAGAGCGGATATTTATAGAAAGTTTCGAATCAGTATTGCTTTTAGGGTCATTTAATAAAACAACTGTATTTTTTTTTTTCAAAATTGTGTTTTGTTTTTGTACTGTAGGTACACTTCTATACTATTATAAAATTGTAAAAATTAAATGTCTGTACATTGAAGATATTTTATTTTATTATTTGGAGGGCATTGGATTTTTTGTATGTTTGTATGTTTCGTTGTGGCTTTTTCACTAAAAATCGGCTAAACAATCAAATATTTTTAGTACACGGGTAGCTGGCTATCCACAGATGGTTATATATCAATATATGATACTGTTTCTCAACTACGCTGTCGAAAAAAGAGGGATTATGACTTTTTCTCCTCCGCGAACAAAGTTGCGGGCGCCTTCTAGTTATTTTATAAATTTAAGATTTATCCCATTTGAAAAACAGCACACATTAAAATAACGAAATAGAACAAGCCGTGTTATGCGCCAGGATTAGAGATGCGCTCATGTGACGTCATATATGCAAACGCAGCGCTAACTCGCATTGCACCATTACATATTCAATTACGCATGGAAATTACATCCTCGTTAGCAATATAATCACCATACGCTTTGCATAATTATTATTATTACTGAAGAGCTTGTAGCGTCGCACTATATTCTAGCTATCGTTTTTAATTTTAAATTATGTTAAGTCAAAATTACACTAAAAATAAAAAACCAGCCAAGAGTATGTCGCACCATGCTCAGTGTAGGGTTCCGCAGCCATTCATACAAGAAATGCATGAAAAAGTGCACTACCAAAAGAGCGTATCTCCACGGCACTTACATTCTTGTAAAAAAGCGCAGTTTTTTGGCAATAACTCAAAAACGGTACATTCGATCATGATGAAACATTTTTTTTTAAGTACTTATTAACCTTTTTTGGACATGCCGTTTACACATGTGCGCCGACCACATTTTACCCGGTAGCGGCGCGCCGGCTAATTAATAATCCAATCTAATTCAGGCTTAAGGAAAAAAAATAACTTTTTAAATATTTTTATTAGAAAATCCTACAGACTCAATATTAACAATCAACATAGTTAAAAATCCGTCGGATCCATCGGTCCATGCGGCACGATATTTGTCTCTTTAATACTAACCACATTAAAGAAACGATAGTGCGGAACAAGGGCTCCAAAGTGTTTGCAAGGGACCTGTCTATTGGGCAAAGCCAGCTGACGAAGTTGAAGACGGCAGTGTAGTGTCGACGAAGCCAGAGGTATTGAGAGAGATCGAGAGGTTCTATGGGCAGTTATATACCTCTTCTGCCAAACCTGTTCATAACTTGGCCAAAGACCCGAGAGCCAAGCTTACCTGACAGTATACCGAAGATATGACATCGGCCTGTACAAAATCTCGTAGGATGGCCTTAACAACAACAGCTCAAAAATAACACGGCGCCGGGTGATGACGGAATCACTTCAGAGCTTCTAAAAGCGGGTGAATCACCGGTACTTAAGGTCCTTCAGAAGCTCTTCAATACCGTTGTGCTCGAGGGCATCACGCCGGAGGCGTCGCATCGTTTGAATATTTCAGCTAAGGAGTCGTGGGTTTAAATCCCGCTCAAAGCATACGCAAAAATGATAACAGCCATATAAGAGATATACATGCCACAGTTTTTTAATGCAGCAACAGATGTGTTTGTAATTAAATGTTTTGAATCACGAACCTTTTCGGGCAAAAGTATACTTGCGTCCAAAAAAGGCCAGTCGGATGGCCCAGCATTAGTTACCTGTAAAAAAACAATATTCAATACAATTCTTGCTTATATTGTGCGGCAGGTTAATGACATGGCACCTGTTACTTTCTGACAAATACTTGATTGTGATAGTGACGGATGCTTTATCATTTATCTATCGCATGATAAACGTAACCATCGCAGGTCTACAGACCTTTTTTTTCGTGTATTAAGTTAAATAGGGTACGAAGAACCTTATAATTAAAACGTGTTTCAGAACCCTATTATAGGTTTATACGTGACAGGAATGATTCGCACCGCTCACACAATTACTCATTTAGTAGGTATTTTATCTACACCAATAATCATACTGTTTATTTTTTACTATGTTTGTGTGTATGTCTTCGTTAAATAAGTCGCTTTTACAAGAAAATTACAAAAAATTAAAATTAATCCAGAAATAAGTCCGTGGCATATTTTTTTGAATTGTATTTTGCCGCTGTTGAAAAATAAGTTCTTTTAACTTTTTCATATTTAAGCGATGCCTTTAACAAAATGGTTGAAATTCATTTCGTTGCAAACGCAAGATAATATAGACAAATCATGTTTTTAGGATTTAGTACCTATCTTTGAAAATCACTATTCCCATTATGTGATGATTTTCGCACAGATATTTTAGATTAGATGTACCTTGATTTTTTTTGTGTAATTACGCGGATATCAACATTTGCCAATATTCGAAACAGCCAAAACGGAGATATGAGCAAATCTCTAAGGGATATGGCCAAATGATAAAAATGATTCGCCATTTTAACATCCTGCGTGATTTTGTCATATCCCTTAGAGATTTGTTAAAATCCCCGTTATGGCCATTTCTCTGAGACATATATACTCGTATAATAAATGAATGTCAAGCTTAACGTATCATCTAATATTCCACAGACGACTGACCTCGAAGTAATGCACAAAAGGAATTAGGGCCTCCTTGTTGAGTTTCTCCCTAGACACGAGCACCGTAGCGTTGGGGAGGGCTTTTCTGAAATAAAAGTTGTTGTTTAACAATAATCGGTCATCGCAGTACACCACCATTTTACTGTATAAATGCTCGAACTTAGGTTTATACTAAAGCAATATTCATACAAAGATAAATTTAAAAAACACCAAGAAAATAATAACTGCGATCCATTGTTGTCTAAGCTGGAATCGAACCAGTATCTTTGTTGTAGCGGAAGAGCCTTCAGACCGTCAGACCGCATTTAATACGCAATTAATTATAAATCTACCTTCGATAACGATACAAATGAACCCACCTACTCACAATCGAAATTCAACTCAAATTGATGCTTTCATATATTTAACACCCTCTTTCCAAGAGCCACTTCATAAATTGTAACTTCTGATTGTTAACAAGCTTTTGCAAAAATCTTTATTTAATTGACGTTATTTGTTGCCTTTTTGATGGGTGATGAATTATGTAGCTGCTTGTCAAGAGTTCATGCTTCGACTATGGAGCTATATCCACATACTGTATGTAGAGTTGGACTTATAACAGTATCAGTTTTATATGTAGACAATAAGCATGTAAACACGTTACTTACCCACTAACCGTAACATTGGCTTCAGGAAATATATACAACTCCAGTTCCTGTATAGGCTCCCCACTGATGTTCCTGCTGAAGATCGGATCCTCGATGACAGCGTCCATAACCAGGGTATCCTCCTCGAACGTGGTCAGGGCGTACTCCAGCTCCACCTCCCAGGCTACGGAGTGGTTCCGGGGCAGTGGTGAGGGCACGTCACAAGTCATGTTCAATCCTGAAAGATCAATATCTAGTTAAAAGTGTAACATGCATACGGAAATAGTTAACCGTCACTATTACATAATGATGCGCCTTAAACATGAGTGTGTTCATAATAAGATCACTCGAGTGGTTTATTGCCAAATTATTCACTCGTACAGTTGCATAAACTACTTTACCGACACACATATTCATCGTCATGTGTAATAAAATATCAGTGATGTAGGTACCTATTCAGGATTCCAAGTTAGCAAATAGCATTACAATCATGCTACTTATAAGGTATCTAGACTTGGATCTGTCTTAGTTGCTAACTTTATTCTGAGAGCCAGTGTGACCAGGGTTTTATCCTTTGCGAATCAAAAATTTTACTGGGTTTAAAAAGTAAAAAAAGTGTCGCGTAGTTGCACCGTTATTACGCGAAGAAGGACAAACCCACCGACATACTTTCGCATTTATGATATATATAAGGATTCCATTTTTTGATATTTATATCATAATCCTAAATGAATCAGTTCAGATGATTTGAATTTTCTTTTTTACGAGTATGTCTGTATAATATGAAAGATATGTTTTCTTTTATAATGATTTACCTTGCAAATTACATGTCTTTGGCACTCTTTTAGGCTGAGATGGCAAGGTCAAATGAACCCGGATCCCGTAAGCTGGCTCCTCCTTGTTTAGCACCCTGATGATGGCTCCTAGTTTTCCATCAGTTCCTGGAATGTAAGGACTGGACAGATTCATTATAAAGTTGCTATATGCTAGAAATTTCAATTAATAAATTCTAGTATTGTTCTTAAATTCAAAGATTCTTAAGATAACTTTTTAAAGACATCAACGTATTCATCGTAGCGTCCCAATATATTTATGAGAATATTATAAATGTTATTAAGAACCTAGAGTATTTTACTAAGAATTCAGATATCCACAATTTTAATACTAGAAATAAAAACAAAATCGCCATTAGAAAGTTCCGCGTTCGTAATGTAGCCAAATCATTCGTAGGCCAATGTATACATTTTTATAATAAGCTACCTGATAATGCTTTAAAATTACCGTTTCCAGCTCTCGAAAAGTATGTACTTAAAAGAGTCCCTAATGGCAAAGGCATACTATAGGGTAGAGGATTATTTAACAGACAAAAATGCATGGCCCAAAACAGAAACCAAATAATTTACTTTTACCGGGACACAGTTCTTATAAGGTGGCATATCAAACGTATGCAAGTCGTTTTAACTAAAAATAACATTATTTAGCTTTTTTATATTCTATATACAGGGTGTCCCAAGAAGTAGTGATATACTGACGCTGGGAGGTAGAGGACCTAGAGGGCTATCTAAATCACCCCCATGTATGTTCCGCGTTTTTCGTATTTTCGGAGTTATGACTTTTTTTTAAATTTTTCACCTATCGCCGAGTACGATGAGAATTTTATTTATGGTGACGTGAATTATTGCGGTAGATGCTTGATTTTTTTTGTGTACTAAGCTAATAGATAGGCCAATTCAGTATGGTAACATTTACTATCGTTAGATCTTTGAATGGAAAAAAAAAAAATTAAATGCCAAGAATGATAAAATTACCCAATATGTTCGCAACTTCAAGGGGCTTTAAAAAGATAAAATCACATAAAACAATTACCGTTTGGCTTTTAAAAACTTGCTCTATCTATCAGGTAGCTACACTGAAAATTTCATTTTATTATTCATAAGGCTTCAATCAAAAAATTGAAATCTAAATGTGGTAAGTGCAAAATTTTAATTTACATGATGATTAATACAAAGAAAGTAAAACCAATTACAAGGTGTTTACTTACAAGAAATTTTCAAAATGGCCCCCCTGTTGCTCAATGCAAGTGCGACTTCGCCGAAAAAAGTTGTCTTTTAAACGTCTGAATGCACTTCTATTATTTTTAATGGTTTCTTCTGCTACTCTCAATTTCCGGGTTAACTCGTCCAAATTGCGGCATTCTCTTGAGTAGACGAGGTCTTTGTAGTATCCCCATACAAAAAAATCAATGGGGTTTAGGTCGGGGGACCGTGGAGGCCAGGCTATAAGGCAGGCGTCACCCCGGCCGCAACGACCAATCCATCTTTCAGGGTATCTTTGATTGAAATAGTTTCTTACGTCCAAGGCAAAATGGCATGGTGCACCATCACACTGCAGTACTATGCTTCTGCGTGTCTCCAAGTCCACATCTTCTAACAGCAGGGGCAGATCGACGCGTAGAAAATTTAAAAAGTGATTGCCGCCCAAGCGGTCTGGCAGCTGAATGGGCCCGATTAGCTGACCGTTAAGTATGCCAGACCAAAGGTTAACACTAAAGTGTTCTTGGAATGTCGATTCCCTTTTTAAATTTGGATTTTCAATTGCCCATGAGTGAGAATTGTGCATATTAAAAATCCCATTTCGTTTAAAGTGGGATTCATCCGTCCACAAGATTTGGTTAAAAAAGTTATCGTTTTCAGCTTGTCTCCTCAGCAGTTCCTGACAGAATTCAATTCGCCGATTGTAATCTTCCGGTTTCAACTGTTGCACTTTTCTAATGTGAAACGGATGATATCCTACCTGAGATTTAGAAAGTCCGGTACGACGTTCCATAATTCTCACACTGGTCGACGGGTCTCTTTCTACTTCTTCAACCAATGCATCTACTACATCAGGATCCGGCATAGTGGCCATACGGCCTGATCTGGTACCCGGTATGTAACCTTCCAAATACGCATTATGTACTCTTAAGATCATGCGATAGTCAGGAAAAGTTTCAGGTTGAGGCCCGCCTCTTCGTTCTACATGTTCCCGGTACAGCCTTAAAGCTTCCGCCGTATTCCCCCTAGCATAACCGTAATAGTAATGCATTTTTGCGTAGTCACATGAAGTAAACATGATCACTTACACTCAAACTCAAGTCCAGTTAAATAATGCCAAGTCCTCGATTCCAGGTAATAGCACTAATCCAAATCGTAATGCAAGTCAAAGTCCATATGAATAGCCAAAATGATTAGAGAAACGAACAATTAGCAGTATTAAAACACAATTTTTAAATTATTGAAAAGTACCAACGATGACCAAACAACGTGAAAATTTTCTCATGTGTCAACCGTCTCTTGTTTTTTGTTCTTTTTCTATTGATGGCCAGTGCGTGATTTAGAAGGAAATTTATTTAGAAAGTTAATTAATTTTGCACTTGCCACATTTAGATTTAAATTTTTTGATTGAAGTTTTATGAATAATAAAATGAAATTTTCAGGGTATCTACTTGATATATAGAGCAAGTTTTTAAAAGCCAAACGGTAATTTTTTTATGTGATTTTATCTTTTTAAAGCCCCTTGAAGTTGTGAACATATTGGGTAATTTTATCATTCTTGGCATTTAATTTTTTTTTATTCCATTCAAAGATCTAACGATAATAAATGTTACCATACTGAATTGGCCTATCTATCAGCTTAGCACACAAAAAAATCAAGCATCTACCGCAATAATTCACGTCACCATAAATAAAAATCTCGTCGTACTCGGCGATAGGTGAAGAATTTAAAAAAAAGTCATAACTCCGAAAATACGAAAAATCGTGGAACATACATGGGGGAGATTTAGATAGCCCTCTAGGTCCTCTACGTCCCAGCTTCAGTATATCACTACTTCTTGGGACACCCTGTATATATATATATATTATTTTATCAGTTTTGATATGTTTTCTTGAAGAACTACGCATTGAGTTTATACTCAACACATATATTTAGGATAGGCTAAGTACAAATATTGTAATAGATATAAGACTTATTTCGAAAAAATGACTGACTGTTGAGTTTGTTTCGGCTTTTTTCTGCTCAGTGGTCTCCTCTTGGGAAACGCCGTAGAGTCAGACTTGTAAAAGTGCCTGTCATTATTTCATTATAAAGTACCTACCTATAACAAGATGTTCTTTGCAGCGGGTTATGATTCAAATTAAATTTCTCAACATTGAGGACGATGTCGATTGTTTTGTGGTTATCAACATTATTCATGGCTTATATATATTTCATAACCACAAGCAACTTGATCTACCTACAGAATTTGTGTTAGTGTCTACCACTATTGAAAATTGAGCTCACAACGTCTGTATGTGTGTGTGTTTTTCAAGTAAATTCTGCCAGGGCAAAACACTTAGGTCGCGTTTATGTTTCCCGCATGAATAATATTATCACAACACGCGTTCGAGACGTTTTTGACGTTAAATAAGGCCTTTAATTTTCTGCCTATAAAAAATATATCCAATGGTTAGTGTCGATAAATAAACCGACATCAGCCATTAAATATATTTTCAAAAACATACAAGCAATAATCAAGTGACAGTTATTTTGACCATTTTGAATATTAAAAAAAACCGACCAAACGTGAGTCGGACTCGCGCACTGCGGGTTCCGTACAAAATTTCACTTACCCTAACATTTTACCCGGTTCCGGTTGAGTTAAGTTTAGACCTGATATCAATAGCATTGCATACAAATGAGGTGCCAACTTAACGCAACCGAGTTGTTCAAATAGGTTATTTGAAAACTAAAAACAAATTGGTAGTTAGCAGTGGCGTCGCGTTAATAGAACACGATTCCAATTGGCTTGCCTATTTTAAGGCATTTGAGTACTTTATTTGACTGTTTTTTAAGAAAACATTCTCCGGCTTGAAGAGAAAATATACTCCGGCTTTACCAACAATATGTTTGACGCGACGCCACTGGTAGTTAGAGACGTAGTTATAATTTTCGTGTAATATTTATGTTTATTTATACTAAGGGTGAATTTTTTTTTTGCCGTTTGGCAAACTTTGGATATAAAACGGGTCGGAATGGTGATTTTAAAATAAGAAATAAAAAAAAACCAAAATTGTGCAGATCAAGCCTTTTCATATGATACCCTACTCAACCTAGTAGCTAGACTTTTCATTATTGCTTCATACTTAAATAATCGTGTCCATTTATTTTTATTTATTTAATCATTATTGCACTATGCAAACGGGTAAAAATGCTGGACTTAATGCCATTCTATATCTAATGGCATTCTATATCAGTCATAGGGCCAAACAGAAAGTAGTAGTTCGTGCAGGATTATTAAATTCGAGAACATAAATAAAAGCAATAAAGAAAAGAGACACTAATCAACAAATCTTTATAGGGATATTATATATATATATATATATATATATTTATATATACGTATACATTATATATATATATATATATATATATAATGTATACGTATATATAAAAATACATAAAAACTATACAATCACAAAGTATATATGTACCTTTACACTTGAAAAACATCACACAGTTAATCAACACGACCATTCTACACGTAGTATTGTTATGTCTATGATATTACTTACTTAGTCATGGTCTCCAAGGTCATCTCCAGCCAGGGTTTGCAGATCAAATCGTCACCACAGTCCCTTGTCAGTTGAATGTCAAATTCCGAGTGTAAATTTGAATCTTCAGACAACCTTACTGCCGTTGGCGAAAACAATGTAAAACTCTCTGAAAATAAAGAACATTTCAACACGTGAACAAGTTCAACTTGAACAGTTTCACTACACACAAGAGCAAAGATAACATCGTGTTGCATTTCTATACACAGGTACCCATTTTACTTGATTTTGTCCATTTGAAATACAAATTTGGTTGTAAAGTTTTTTCGCTTGTTTTGACGATTATAAGTGCTTGAGCTGAACGTGACTACAAATGTTAGCAATCGTATTCGGTTGTAACTAATAAGCAAGCATTACACATTTTATACTTTATGGACTTACTTTCCATCATTTCAAGAGGTTCTAGATCAAATTTTATTGATATCGGCCTCGATAAATCTGCTGTAGGCTGGAACAAGGATGTCAAAATGGTTAAAAATATATCTAGTCCGTCAATAAAATCAGAAAAAGATATTAACCTTACCTTCACTACAACAACCAGTTCCTCACATCTGCTAACACCAGGTCTAGCAGTATAAAAATATTCTGGCTCTCCGTCAATCACTGCCCTTTTACCCTCAGGATCAACAGTTATTAAAGCTTTAAGATCTGTAGATAAATTAAACAAATCATTAAAGATTCTAAAGTGGATGTATTTAAGTATATCCATGGAATAATTAATATCCAACACCTATAACTCATTCTACAAATCACTATCTGTAATTTCTAAGAGATCTGTTTTTTATTAGCTTATTGAAGAACAGTGCAATGTTGTTACAGTTAAAAGAATAAGACAGTATGTGTAATTTTAGGTGTAGGAGTAATGCATTACATCTTCATCTTTGTGTGACTACGCATCTATACGGTCAAGGAATTTAATTTGTGTATTTTTTGTACCCTTTCGTACCTTGTCATAGTGACATTGATATCATGGAATCTCGATCGGCTTTCATATTGATTTTGATTGTGACAAGGTTCAAAATCCATACTAATATTATAAATGCGAAAGTGTATCTGTCTGTCTGTCTGTCTGCCTGTGTGTCTGTTACCTCTTCACGCTTAAACCGCTGAACCGATTTGGATGAACTTTGGTATGGAGATAGTTTGAGTCCCGGGGAAGGACAAAGGCTACTTTTTATCCCGGAAAAATACCCTTATCCGCGATAAACGAATTTAAGGCGGACGAAGTCACGGGCAGTAGCTAGTATTATATAAATTAAATTCCTAGACTGTACCTACCTACTCATATTTTGCATTAGTTATGTGACTGTAGCGTTAGCAGAATAACATCGTTAAACAGGGAACAACACTATTCCATAGTATTACGTGTCCCCGCATGAGACCGTTTGACAGTTTATAATTTTCCCGCGTGGTGATTGCAACGCAAAATATTTTAAATGATTCATCATCATAAAAGGTGAATTGTGGTAGTAGTAACTACTTTTCATCAGCCGTTTAGCATGCGAGATTATCAATTGTCAGTAAACAACAAAACAGTACCTATGTGAATATGATTCCAATTGTTTTGCGGCGGCACATGAATACAAAAGTTAGCGGTAAAATTGGTCGCGTTTTGTGGCAGGTCGACTGCCTCTTCAATTTTGATCGACCCGTGCACATTAAGGGTGGGTACGCATCTGTAGATATAAGCTGTATCGGACGCGTGCGCTCCCACTGCTAGATCTAAAATAAAAACACATGGTTATTCTACCAACTTAGCTATATCGTCCAGTGCATACCGCTCATCGCTTTAAGATATGGTGGACAGCCGAAATGTTATGACCACAAAGGTTGGCCGTAATAGCGGTCTTAGTGCGTATATGGCGCGGTGGTCATTCAGGGTAGACAAGTAGCTTTGTGCCTAGATGCCAGTATGCAGATTGACTAAATTATCTACATAAATTTCATTTGTAACAAGCCGTAACGCAGTAACTACTGAGTATGCCGTGATTAGCATTTGCCCAAAAGCCTTAATGTAATGAATTACATGTCATTTAAGCAGTCATCTCATGACAGATAGATGGATGTAGTGTAGGTATATATGTATGTAACAGAACGTGTAATGCGGTTTTGTTAGGATAAGCAACCATAGAATAAATTTCTTCAAAGGGAAATATAAATGATACAATTATGCCAATTTAGATTAAAAACAACGAAGGTATTTTTCTCTTTCTTACCATTGCAGTGGTTCCCATCGATATCATGTCCTTTTGCGATGGCTATGCCGAAATTTTTGGCTTCGGTCGCCACTATCTTCTGCTCGAATTGGCTTTTCAAACCCTTTTCGTCTCCTCTGTAGATAAATATAGCGCCTCGGCCTTTGCTTTCCCAGGGAGCACTTATTGCCACATCTGGTAATAAATAAACATATTATTTTCATCATTGTCACAGTACATAATTGTATGTGTAATCGGTTGGCCTTTTAGGCTGAGATGTCGCCCACGGTGAGAGAGACACGCGGAGGCATTGTGACATGGGGGTTTGACGGGAACCGGGTGCTGATCTACTGAAGATCGCCGGAGACTAATGGATGCGGCCGGTGCAGGACCGATTTTAATGGCGCTGATTGCCTATGTCTAGCAGTGCACTTTTTGTGGCTAATAATGATGATGCATTTTGATCCTTTCATCGATACGCCCTGTGCCTTTATCTTGCCGCGGGCGGCGTCTCAGTTAGCCGGTCGGCCTATAGTAGACAACCACGAAAGATTGTACACTATCTTGTACACGTTCAGAAGAACTTCATTTATTTCTCAATTGATCATCATGTATCGTACTTTGTATAAATTAATCTTTCGCACTTACAATATATTTATTCATTTAATCTTTATTGCACAAATGAAAACTTATCGTACAAAAGGTGAACTTCATGCCATAAGGCATTCTCTACCAGTAAACCTTAGGGCAAAGGAGAAAAAATGTGGGCGATGCTTTTTCGATTTTTTTGCAGGCAAACGAGCAGACGGGTCGCCTGATGGTAAGCGATCATCGTCGCCCATAGACACTTGCATCACCAGAGGAGTTGCTCTTATCTTGAAGGTTTGAAGGTCGCATTGGTCCGGAAATACTGCATGTGGCAATTTATTCCACAGGTCAGAATATGTTACTACAAAAACACATATTTATATACTTAAATACATGAATAACATAAATATATATACATAAATACATATGTATATAATATATATATATATATATATATATATATAGCGATGAAACCTATTAAGCAGATAAACTAAGATTCTTCGGTTCTGCCAGTAAAGAAGTTGCTCACGGACTTTTCAAACCTATATTATACAGAACATAAATCACAAGAAGTACCACATTTAATACAAGAATTCTAACCGACATGTCACCAGATTTACGATAATCAAGGCGTCGTGAGTTCTTGTGATATCGTAGCTTCTATTATTTTTGTCAATATACATTACGAGTACATATAATAGTTTTGCGTCAATACATTTTGTTTACGTCATAGTATATATACATAGTGTTTATAAATAAGTGCCTCAGAAACATTTTGGGTATTTTCTGGCCCAACACCAACGACAACCTTTAGAAAGTTGCAAACCGTCCAAACTACGTGAACAGGACGTAGTCATCCTTGCCAGTAAATGGCGTTGGATTGGCCACACACTGCGGCAAGAAGACTTCAATTTCACTAAACAGGTACTCTGTTACTCTCCCGTTGACAAAAGAAAAAGAGGGCGGCCAAAGTCCACTTGGCGGAGAACCGTAGCACAAGAAGCCGTCTCTATCGGAATGAACTGGCAGGAGATTGCTACCTTCGCCTCGGATCGGAAGAAATGGAAAACTGTAGTTGAGGCCCTATGCTCCTCGAGTAGGTAAAGGATCCAAAAAGAAGAAAAAGTATATAACATGGAGACAAAACGTACAAATAGTTTATTTTTATATCGTATCGTTATTTTTTTTATCTCCGATGTAACATTTGTTATCTACAATCGAACGTATAAATAAAATATTTACTTTTGGTATATATGGATTAGTAAAAATAAATTAAAAAAGTCATGATATTGACAGCTATCTTTTAATAAAAAAAAATTAACACAACGCGTATGTACTATCGAAAAAAAGTGAACGCTTCAGGGAAACTTAATATTCTCATTTGTTTGTTACAAGTGAAGTAATTAGTCTTATAATTTTGTCAGTCTCTTTCATGAACCCCGATATAATACTGTCCTCATGAATAGGGTACATGCATGAATTTTTTTATCGCTTTTCTCAACTAAATATTAAAATACCGTAAAAACTATTTCAAAATGTGAAACTAAAATTAAAATCGGCCAAGAAAAACGCATGATATAGGCATTTTAAACTGCTAATTAGACAGAGGTCCGATATGCACTGTTACGTCATCGTGCACTCCGGCCATATAAACTCCATATTCAATTCCGTTTAGCAAGAAAGAGATAGAATGAAATCTTTGATGGCTTATATCTTGGTTATTTTTATAGTTATTCGAAAAATATTTTTGTCTATTGTTAGTAGCATGAATGAGCTTTTAATAAAGCAAAAATTAAAATTCATACATATTCCCTATTCTACGTACCTCTATAGCCATCTCCATCAATGTCTCCTAGGTCAGCGATGGTATATCCGAATCTCGCACCATTTGCTCTGGAGCCTGTCACGTGGCCAGCATAATCGAGGAGAAACCCATTATCCTACAAAATACAAAAGTTTTATTAATCACTAGAAGGTGCCCGCAACTTCGTTCGCGGAGGAGAAAAAGTCATAACCCCTCTTTTTTTCCTTAGTCGGATGTGCACTTTTTCACAACGTATTTTTTTTATCTCTAGTGCAAACACCAGCTGCATTGTTACATTTATTCGTAGATGTAAACATTTATTTGTAGTAACGGCTACGGAACCCCATTGAGTATGGTTCGACATGCCCTTGGCTGGTTTTTTCTAATAGGCAACCGTAAGCGTATTATGCGAGGTCGGCGGCCGGACCGGATATGGTGACGCCTCGTTTCTTTTTTTTGAACCAGACTTGGAAGTTGGAACTGGATTAGTCTTGCTAGACCTTCTTACCAGTAATCGTATTCAGCGGGGGAGTGCAAACCCACATGGTGATAATCTTTAGGAGAGGCTTATGTCCCATAGTCGACGTCTTTTGGCTGCTGATGATGATGAAAAATTGTAGCATAAATCAGAACTTAACATTTGATAATCAATACTATGGCCTTACGTGTTCCTTATTTAAGTAAATATACACCGCTCCCTGATCGTATACTTCCTCCCCCTTGCCCACAAAATTTGGGGCGCCCACTAAAAGGTCCGGTCTACCATCGGCGTTGATGTCCAGGCAACAAAGACTTGCTCCGAAGTAGGCTCCCAACTGTGGACCTTCGATTTTAGCTTTGATTTTAAGGGGATCCATTTCACGAGTGGCAGGTTCATACACCAAGACCTGGAAAGGCACAGAATGGATTCTTTAAAACTAAATTTATATATTTTTATTACTATTTTCATTATTAATTTGGTACCCGGATTACTTTATTATATTTAGACTTATGAAATTATAGTGGATTATCTAGATCACAGATCAACAAAACTTACTGGCTCGAATAGCGCCCTGGTATCGGTCTAGCGCACCCAAATAACTAATAACTATAGGTCATTAATGGCTACGCCGAATTGTATGTAGGTACTATATTAATCAACTGTTAACGCTAACTGAGCTTAGGGAAATTGGGCTTTGATGTGACTTCTGCCTCTCAGTAAGTAGCCTCTTGTTATTTAATGTAGGTAGTAGGGTCGCATTTTTATTGGCCATTTTTAAAATCTGATTACCATTATCTCAAACAGATATCAGAAGCGGGATTATCGAGCTTTGCTCGGAGGATGCACGATTTTTTTGTTTTTCGAGGATCATACCTAAACAGTGTGTCCCTGAAAAACCTGCACAAACAAATAGGGATGAAAGTAAAGGCTTTGAAATTTGAAAACCATTATTTACTTTTTGATGAATATAAAAAAAGAAAACTCGTAAGTATAGTGAGTCTTATTGAAGCGAAACAAGATATATCTGCGAGAAAAATTGCAAAAAGTTATCCAAAATAAAATAAAAAAACTGATTTTCATCGTTCTGTTATTTTTTAGTTTAAATTAAGAATATTTTCTCGATTTAAATAAATAATAAATAAATAAATAAATATTACGGGACAATTTTACACAAATCGAACTAGTCCCATGGTAAGCTCAATAAGGTTTGTGTTATGGGTACTAGACGACGGTATATTTAATAGATATATTACTTATATACATAGAAAACATCCAAGACGCAGGAACAAATATTTATGTTCATCACACAAATATTTGCCCTTGCCGGGATTTGAACCCAGGACCTCAGCTTCGCAGGCAACGTTATTACTCCCACTGAGCTAAACCAGTCGTCAAATTTACTCAAAATAACATCCATTATCACAAATTATTGTATCAATAATGTTTTCGTATCTTATTGCCTTTAAATAAAAAAGAACCACGTGTCTAACGTACTCACAACATCCTTAATGAGCGGTCAAACAAAGACATTGCGATTACGCTTAATTAGGTCGGCGCTCCGATAATCACCCTTAAATTTAAAAGCAACAAACAGACCAAATTTTACCCAAATCATTAAAGTAGTTATCGAAAAACTAATTACATAATTGTATTTATTTATGTATACATATATAGTTACATAAAAGAATTGCTCGTTTAAAGTAAAATTATTGATTGCAATGATGCAGTATCTTTCCTTTTTACCTGTCCAAAGCCTAATTTGGCGCGTGGTGCGCCAGCCACGTAGAGAATCTTGCCACCGTCCTCGAAAATACCAGACTCCACGCTGTAGCCTGAAATTAATAGAAAACAATTAAGGTACCTAGTTTAAATAAGGTTCTATTTATTAATATACTCTTCATAAATTCCATTTTACCAAGGACCATTTAAACAAGAGGGCTGACAGTTAATTATCTAGTTACTTTGGATCGTGTTCCGATCGCAATGAGATATTCTTTCAAAAACTAGATGGTGTTTTAAGAGGGTTTATACCTGCTTAACTGGCAACGTCGCATATTTTACGGTTTTTCTTGATTATTTTGAGAAACGTTAATGTAACTTGAACATGTTCTTAATTCATTCATTACGTTTTCGGTAGTTAAGTCGGCACAATGCAAAATTTCATGATATTGCCACAACCAAAGCTCTAAAAATGGATTTATGTCTTTATCTTGTTTTGTAAGAAAATAAATTACATGAATTAAACACAATATAAATGCTAAAAATGTGGGGTATGTATTGAACATATCTTTAAGTTTCATTCAAATGCCACAAAATAATGAAGCAAGAAGAAAAAGTATGCGACGTTGCTAGTTAAGGGTATAAACGGTCTTAACCCTTAAATAGACAACGGTAATTGCAGTGTACGCTGGCTTTTCAAAAATCCTAAGTCAGATATAGGCTAAAAATTAAACAATTGATGGCCAAAACAAACAACATCACTTATTGTGATTGGTAGTAAAATACATTTGCACTGATAACACCATTAGAAACTTGCCAGTGTCAAAATATAAGATCGACGCGGAAATACTTGCCTCCACCTCGGATAAGTCTTTCAAATATTTCGCTAAATTTAGCTATGAAAGTAATGCATGTTGTTTATTTATGTTTATAAGGAATGTCAGAGAAATGGAATCATGTCGGAATCTTCCATGTATTTTGCGTAATTAAAACACAAAACGCTCAAAAGTTATGGTATACACTGTGATTACCGTTGCCAATTGTAATATAATTTACCTTAGTCAGCTAACGGTAACCACGCTTGCCACCTTGCCAGTTTTATAGCAACATTTTTTTTGTTTTTATGGAGTATTTTAATGTTTTTTCCTGTTTTTTATATTATATATCATTGCATTTTTGTTTCGTTTTGTTCAGTGCTTAAGTCGAATACGTTCAAACAATATCTTGGCTTTGATACTAACACTACTTGCAAGTTTTGGACGTCGAGTCTGCTTCTGAAAATGAACCAAACTTTTTGCGATCACCTGCTTTGTTAGTATCTACCTTAAGTTCAGATGCACTTTCACTAAATTGTTCATTCGAAAGGCTTAATTCATTAAAATAGGAACGGAAGCACCTAATTAAGTATCTAATGAAGCGACAAACTACGTTGCATTTGAAAATGTCTCACTAACACCAAATTTAAGTGAGGGCTCTCACATCTCGATTATAATCTAATTACGAGGTTTTTGACTTTCTGACGCCAGATATTGTGCATAACATCAAATTGTACTCAGGTTGTAAGCATGATGGTCAGTTCCTCTCAGTTGGAAAACGGTGTTGGGTGCTGCGTCGAGTAGCGTGAATGCCGCTTTCGAGTGTCTTATTGAATACGAGTGTAACCCTACGATTTACAATATAAATTACATTAAAAAGCGGGTAGTTGGGTGCCTTTGCCGCCCGCGCCTATGTCTGTTTCGACTATCCAGACTATCAAAGCCATGGCGAGCAGTTCGAGGCGGGCATAGCGTCGGAGTCATTACATTACTGCAAAAAGGAAAAGAGACATGTTGCGTGGTATGATTATTCCTCTGGTATAGTCGCAAGAGAGAAAGAAAGAGATAGGGCTTGAGGCAGTTTCATACTAATTAGTACCTATTTCTTTATAGAAATTACTTATTTTTACATTATTAATTTTATATTGGTCCTTTGGCATCGTTAACCACAGTGTACATTGTTATAGAGATTATTTCTACTGAGAAATTGGCAGCGTACACTGTGGTGTGCATAGTTTTTCCAAAAAACGGAAAAGTTTAGAATTTCTTAATTATTTTTCATAGCTCTAAGAAAGGATAATATAGTGTGTCGGTTACTTACATAAACGTTTTTTAATTTTTTTATGCCTTGTCAATTTAAGGGTTAAAAATAAACATTTAACTATGTTATAAGTGTCGACAAATGTCAACACACAGCAATCGTTTATAATCACTTATTTTTTCTCTTATTAAATTTCTCGTTCAAATGATCTGCAGAAATATTTATTTAAAATTATATTTATAGTGTTTTGCACAGTATTTACGTTTGTCTTCCATTAGCTATATATTTTACTTAATTCACTGCACTTAGACTAACTTTACTCCCTCCGTCTTACATTATAAGCATATTTTTCAAGTGCATGAAAAGTATTTATATTTATATTTATTTGGAGAACCAACAGCTTTACATAACTTAAATAGAATTAAGATAGCAAAAGAAAAGCCAATTAGAGGAACTTACGGTACAAAAATCATTTGTCAAACAAAACTTACCCATATAATCGTCAGGGCCGACGTCGGGCGTGTGAAACGGGTTAGTTGTCTGCTTCTTAGCCAAGTATACACTGTTTACATCCGGATTGTACGTATAATCCACAATTCCACCTAAAAAATTGCACAAACAGTAAGGATCCATATCTATGACTAAAATAATAAAGTTATAAAATTTAAATGTCGGTATATTGAAGAAATTTCAAATTAAAAAGTGAAACGGACCGAAACGAACCGAACGGTGTTCCCGTGACCATGGAAAGCTGAAAAGCTTCCGAAACTTTGGGAACTAAAACGAGATAATATACGCGATATAATCCGGTAAATTGTTTTATTTCCATGATTAATAATCGCAGAAACAGAAGAAAATATTATGAAACGGACTGAATGTGTCTTGTGCAGCCTCATCACGTCGAAACGCTATTTTTGGTACATGCATAGGATACTTTTTTACTTGACTACGCTCTAGTAAAAAGAGGGTTAAGTATGACTTTTTTCTCCTCTACCAACAAAGTTAGGGAAAATAATTGTAACCTACATATCATGTTTTCGATAAAAAAATCATTTGTGTGTCTTCCTTTTACGGAACCTCTAAAATTATATTTCGTACAAAACGCTCGTAGAAACGTCCTTAAACAAACATGTCCATTGAAGCAACCCTGGTGCTCCTATATATGTTCATGCTACTGTTTCCCGTGACCTTAACTCCATGCAGTTCTCACTTCTCTCGTGCATATGCATGGTCGGAGACGTCGTACACTGCTCAAATAACAGGCTGTTCACTAGAAGCCGGCAGTTGAACGGACAGGCCGTGCTCAGACAAAACAAATAATAAATAAACAGAACATACCTGTCCACTGAAGCAGCCCTGGTGCCCCTATGATGATGCTGCTGTTTCCCGTGACCTTGATCGCCATGCCGGCCTGCGCGTATGCATAGTAATTCAGATGCGTGCCGTACTGCCCGTACTCTTTGCGGGACCCGCTCGTCATAAAGGCTTGGTTCTCTGAGGATCAAAGAGAACAATACAATATTGCAGGTGTTCCTAAAGTTTTATAGTAATAGTAATTATAGTATTACAAGTAGTATATGTATCTGGCTGGTAGGTATATAAAAATAAGGGTTTTCTCACAGACAAGGACCATTAAAAACAAGAGGACTGAGAGTTGCGATACTTTGGATCGTATTCCGATCTCAAGGAATATAGTAATAATTAGCTCGCAAATATTGTATCAAGCTTATGCAAAGTTAAATCATTGTCAAAAATAATTCTTATAAGTAGATGGCGTTGTACATATCGGGAACGGCTTTTTGTATGGAGATGGTCAGTCCTCTTGTTTTAATGGTCCTTGCTCACGGACATGCCGGAGTAAAAAAAATATTTTGGAACCCTAAAAACATTTTTATGATGAATAATAGCTTATTCCACATTCTGGCCTTATTTATCTCTATAGATATGAAATTAATTCTATTTTTTTACTTCGTTGTAGCAAAACTGTAAAATACAATCGCATTTTCGGATTTATAACATTGAGTTAGGGGTAACGTGTAATATAAATAACCTTCTGTTCTGTAGTACATACATATATGCAAAAATCACGACGATTCGTTGCTTCTTTATTGCGAAAGTGCAAACATGAATAAATCAAACCTCACACGCATGTAAGCCATAGTTTTGACTCTAACAGGGTATATTACGAGTATAAGTCTTTTCCATATTATGCTAGCCGTAGCACGGATGAATAAAGCAAGAAGATTGCCAATCGCCACTTCGGATCGTGCATCCACTGCAAGGGACTCACTCATATCTGCAAGGTCCAGTACGATTACGAGTATTCAAATGAAACGGCGCTTTTAAAGTGAACATTAACGATGTTATACTTGACCAAAGATACATATTATGGTGTGATGTTTCTTTGTGCAATAATAATTAGTTCGTAAACAGTCATAATAGTTAAGCACACTATCACGCTAGCAATGTTGAATGTTTCAACACAATAATACATAGCCGGCGCGGCGGCGTAATAGGTATGAGGAAAATGGGGTGATTTCTTATGTTTCTTGTTTTAATCGTCCATTTCCGTAGCCATAAGTGGCCTTTATTAGACCTAGTCTAACATTTTGCGAGCCAGTTGACTAGAATGCCCTAAATATCTGCGGCTAAATACAATAGCCTCAAAAAGCCCGAATGGAGGTGAACCGAAAACCGCAATTGTTCGACGTTTTGGCGAGAATTTTCGACGCTACACCGTTTTTGCAACTTTGCTGTGTTCACAGGAATGTTTAATTTTTGAAACAAGGATAGTCTACGGGAAAATACAGGCTAGTTTTCGTTTTAAACCCCAGAAACAAAAGAAGTTGTTTTGTTGTAAGGTTTCAAGCCTTTGTCGGTGAGAAATTGTCATTTTTAGGGCTTCGGCTTAGGTAACACTTTTAGGTCATAAATACCTGTATGTACACTTTAATTGGTGATTTGAAGTACAGAAATGTAAATAACCAGCTAAAATAATTTGACGTAGAGAATAAGAACACACTTAACTATCTGAGGCATTTTTAAGATATTGAAAAACCGGCAAAGTGCGAGTCGGAATGTTGCTCCGAGGGTTGCGTACCGAATACAACAATGTACAGTACATAATCGTACATACATATTTGCTTGATAAAAAAATATCAGCAGTCAAATATCAGTAGGTAGTATACCTACCCGGTTATCCTGATAAATAATTATGGCGTTTGCCTCATTTGCACGTAACAAATGAGGCAAACACTGAACGTATTTAAGTCCCGACTATTTATATTAGGACTGTTTACGAGGACAGCGATGTGTGATAGGTATAAAACATGCATAAACTCACTCATATCACCAAGGGGGTACAGAGGGGAGCCTCGTCTCCTGGTCTGCATGTAACACGCCCCGTTGGCCAGAAGATGCCTGTCTCCATACGGCCTCGCCCAGCGCGGTGCACATATCTAATTAAGGAGAAATGAAGTTAGAAACCATGGCACTAACCAAACGTTTTCCCAACCGACGATACAAGCTTATTTTTTTCAATATATATTTTTATTGTAATTCTTTTTTTGAAAGTATACGTTATATGTTGTATGTTTACTGTAATGTAATGTAATCCAATCCAGTGGACCTGCAGATAATACTCAAAGGCAAAATTTCGGGTCAGTAAAATACCGTCATATTTCCTAAAGTAGTGCAGGGTTGTAAAGTTATTTTAATCCTGTCATGATTTTTATTTAATTTTACATCAAAACTTCTAAATCAAAACTTAAACAAACTACGTTTTCAGGTTTAAAGGCCGAGCTACACCGGATCCGTGTGCGTGACGTGCTCGTAGACGTGCGCGTGGCGTGCCCGTTGTAAAGTGCGAATCCTCATAAGATATGAGCCACCGCTGCGTATGCAAACGTCACGCAAGCGGCATGTCATCTCTTATGATTATTCGTCACGCACACGCATCCGGTGTGGCTCGGCCTTAAATCAAAGTTGGAAAAACTCATGAAGAAAAAAGACGTAAAGCTGTAATTTTTGAATAGTTTTATGGTAGGATCGCGGAAATTGTTATAGCTTGGCACGTTCTTTCGTTACACTCCCATAGTCTGCAGGCGACGTGTCAAGAAAGAACTTGTCAAGCTGTAATACAGTTGGGTATTCCGAAGAATATTTAGTACATTATGTACATAAAATTAGTGTCGAGTAATAAAAAAAAATATTTCTGTTATTTCAATTAGGGTTACCCGAAATTTTTGTCCTATAGCTTTATCACCCTGTAAAGTGTGCAGATCATGATAAACGAGATAATGAAAAAGTTTCTTTCAGGCCGGGGTTACCAAGATTGTGGCCCAAGTTTGACTGGATACTGAATGTGTTTTAAACTTAAATTTAAATACATATCATTAAAAAAGTATATAAGTGCAGAAATTTGCAGTGAAAATCAGTCCAACCTTGACCAAAGAGTAGAAAATCAGGTGCCGCCGTCAATCCGTGGAAAATAAGGGAGGCATCTTAACCTAATAAAATAATAAGTTACTGTCAAGCGAAAGACGATTCTGAACAGTCGAAATTAGGTAAGATTCCATTATTTTATTTCAATTTTCATGTGACCACCATCCGGCTCTATAATCATATCAGCTCGATGGTGTCATAATATTGTATTGTCACCTAACTTACATAAGTATGCTATAGGTCAATCAGAAACTGGGAAGTGTGTTAATTTTAACTTGCAAGATTTGACCCAGAGAAACACAGCAATACAATCGCCATACAAAAAGCCGTTCTCCGATATGTACAACGCCATCTATGAATAAGATTTATTATTTTAAATTTTTCACGTTTACAAGCGTGACACAGTATGTCAATGTTACAATTTATTTATTATTGGCTGTTTACGAACTAATTGTTATTGTACAACGGTTTTTTGTACACTTATAACATTGTTTAAAGTTTGGTTTTAAAGCGCCACCTAGTTTTTGCCAGAACATCTCCTTGCGATTGGAGCACGATCCGAAGTATGATAATTGTCGGTCCGCTTGTTTTAATGGTCCTTGGTAATATGAGGTAGGGTTTAGATAGCTACTTGAGGCATGTGATATTAGACTTCATAAACACTTACCAACAGCTTTCCCGTCGGTACCACGGCTATGCTGGCGCCAAACCACATGTCATCGCGGTAGAAATCACGAATGCTGCTTAGCCGCGCTGTAAATGTTTTGAAAATAGGTGAGCGATCAAAGTTTTTTTTTTGTTTTTGTCTACCAGGATTAATTACCTGACATTTTTGGAATATGAATCAACGCTTAGACAATGAGTATCTTTGTGCTTTTGTGTTATTACTTTACAATTTGTTGTTATTGTTTAGAAGACAATGTCATTAAGTGCATTTAAAGATTCATTGAAGCCTTTGTTCGAAAACCACGTCATGTCTTCTGCTGACATCCATAACTGAGTAAATAATACCTACTTAGAACAAAGCTTGTATCTTAGTATCGACGCAGTACCGAAATACGAGATTTTGAAGAGTAGAGTTCCAAAGAGATTTTAGTGAGTTTGGATTGTTAAGAGACAATGTTTACATGATACTATTGCATGCCAAATCGCTTTTACAAATGTTTGAATAACGACTACGATTCTTGTCGTCCATCTTTACCGGGCGATATAAATATGTGTGGATCAACTCAATATTTTATTGTCGTACCCTGGGTTTTAAACTTTGACGCTTGCAAAATGGACAGAAGCCATTAAACTTAAAAACTGAACTGAACTGAATAACGACTAGGGCAGCCATATGATAGCTTAGTTTTCCATGGCAGGAAGATGGCCGTAAGACGTTACGCTCCGACGTTTTAGAGGTTGGGGTGACTCGGACGAATCTGAGTTACTGGGTTTGAATCCCAATTCATTTAATTTTGCGCACTGCTCGCCATCGATAGGGATTTTTTGTCCACTCATTGGAACCTACAAGGTCGTGCACTAGGAATTTGCTGCTGTGAATGGTCTGGATGTGGAATGGGCAGCGGTTTTCTCGCAGAGTTACTTCAAGAGAGGAGTCAACAGGTTTATAAAGGGTTATTGCGAGCGGCTAGTCTTTGGTAGGTAACTGCCTACCAGGTAGGTCGTACCTACGCTAGTTTGTCAACATCATAGTAATAAAAAAACTTTGTGCGTTAATCTTACATTCGTAATGTAAAGTGGGCCTATCGTAGATAGAAATGTAAATAAATAGATATCTGTACCTTATTGTGGCATGTAGTTAACGTAGGTACTTATTAAATTATTAGCAGAGAACCATAAAGTTGGACTAATAGTAATAGTTACCTTCATTCTCCAAGCTCAAGGGTGAGCAGTAGATGTCCTTTGTTTCTAGATCATGGAGCGAACAGTTGAAGACCGCTCCAGATATAATAGCCGATCCTTTTTTTACTGCTTTTGGTGCACCTATTATAAGATTGCTGCAAATAATAGTACCGTCAGCTTTACTTAAAGTGTTGGTAGTCGTAGCAGAAGATATTATGGTTTCGTTTGTCGCGGGATAGATGACTAAGCACCAGTCACCATCTGATAAGTATGTGAAAGTGAGAGTGACGGATTCTTAATAAAATAAACAAATATTTGGGGGCAATTTTATAACAATTGAAGTATATTGTCCTTACGTATTTAAAATAATGTAAACAAAACAACCACGTGACGCGGGTCATTCAGCCAGTGGCGGCGTACCACAGATACAAAACATTACCTTGATTGGCGGAATGAAACAAGTCACGTGGTTTTTGTTTACATTATTTTAAACACCTATAGAAATATACTATAGTCCCGTGGTAAGCTCAATAAGACTTGTGTTATGATGAGTACTAGACGACGATATATTCAATACATAGACATATATACTTTATACGGTTAAATAGAAAACATCCAAGACTCAGGAACACCTATTTTGCATATCTCACAAATAATTGCCCTTATCTCTCATTATTGATTATATACTTTTATTTAACTTGCCGTGTTAATATGTATGTCAGTTTTTTTATCTGGCTCAATCTTGTAAGTTGAATTTAACCCACTTCCCAGTTTCCAATTAACTATATAAGTTAGGTAACACTACAATATTATGACACCATCAAGTTGATCTGATGATGATGGGGCAGGATGGTGGTCATAGGAACTCTGTAATAAATTAACGCAATCATACCGAATTTGGTATCTTTCTTTAGAATCGTCTCGATGAGTAGTTAACTGAAGTTCAAAGATAAGTACAGTCAGCAATAAAAGCTTGTTACAAAAATGCAAGTTTTGACAGAAACTTATTAATTCATATATAGATATTAACTACTTGTTGCCCGCGACTTCGTCCGCATAGAGATGCAATTAAAGTTGTTAAGATATCAATATTACTGAAAAGTTTCGTTGAGATCCGTTTCGTAGTTTTAAAAATTAAGAGGAACGTACATACATACATGATCACAATTTTTTACGTTTATAATACTATTAAGATATTAGGATTTATAGCGTTATGAAAGCAAACATGATGGTCTCTCTAGTATGAAGGAATCGTTCATAATACAGAATGCCGCTTACCATTTCCACCTTACTCTTTAAAGTCATGCCATGTTTCGTTATTGCTCATACCGAGACAAATATTAAATTTTTTGTCCATGGGCTTATCTTTCATGGATTTCATTATCTATAAACATTGAAACATATTAAATTGTGAATATGTAAGTTGATAAATCGTCTTTGTTGTCAAGATTAAGTTTTGTTTACATTCCTTATCAATTTTGTTGATAACTTTACGGTAGCTTTATTCCAAGTAATTTAAGCCCAAATCTTTGCTTTGACCAACTTTCAATGTTATCTTAGTAAAGCAAAATTTTCATTTAATATTTGGGTATAATTTGGCTTGACGCTATACGAAAGATTTGTAAAATCCAAAAGTTACAAGGTTTTCCGTCATAAAGTGAAGCGATGTTTACAAAATATGTAAACAAAATATGTTACGTTGTTTTTGTGCCAAAATTAGAGAAATCGTTCCTAAAAACGTTTTAATTTTTTTAACAAATGAAAATCTAATTTACTAATTCATGTTATTGTAATATTAATCACTATCAATCTACTTTATTTTTATCCTCTATTTCGCGTTTATTGTTTTTAGTATCCTTTTCTTTAGGGATGCATTTATTTTTAGAGGTATATTTCTGACAAATGGTCATTACTGTAAAATGTCGTTTGACCACTTGTATAGCCCTCCCGAATATGAACACAATGGCATCAATAACTCACGCTAAAAATGTCAAATTTAATGGTTTGGTTTGGTTGGTTTAATTTTGTTTTTGTAAACGTCCCTTCAATTAATCCATACTTAATATAATATTATAATTGCAACAGTGTTTCTGTCTGCCTGTCTGTTACCTCTTTATGCTTAACCCGTTGAACCAATTTGGATGAGATTTGGTATGGAGATAGTTTGAGTCCCGGGAAAGGACATAGGCTACTTTTTATCCCAGAAAAATACCCTTATCCGCGATAAACGAATTTAGGGCGGACGAAGTCGCGGGTCGAAGCTAGTGTGTCATAAATATCTTCACGTCTATCTTCTTGTCGTATCAGCGTAGCATAAACTCCACATGTGAGTAGAAAACTTACCCATTTTCACCAAAAACAACACTGTAACCAAAAAAACTTCCTGCACCGTTGGACCGAAAAGTCACTTTACTTCCCTCGTGAAACACATCACTGGCATCACACAAACTTAACAAAAATACACACAGAAATACGTAAACACTCATTTTCGGTGCTTGTGTAAGTTATTTATTTATATTGAAGTACCGTCATTTAAACAGAACTCGCCTGTACCGCGTCAAAATACAAACTGATTAGTACGAACCACAATTATGCTGATAACAGATAACTGAAGAGCTCAGAGTAAGTGAACTTTGGAAGCATTTGCATCTTCGGAAGTGCATTAAGTCTATTATCAAAATCGATACCTACGAAATGAAAAATGAAAACCAACTTTTTATAGTGTGGTACCTACCTAAACCACATGGCTAAAAGTTGGCCAAATTATATCTTTTCGACTGTATCGTGTACCTAACGAATAAGTATATAGATACCTAATGAAATTAAATCTAAATTTATTATTAAGACGCTTTCTTCGTAGGTATTAGCTGCGCCAAGTCAGCATCAAATTGGTATAACATCCAAAGCGACAGATATATCGTCACTTATCTTTGTGCGTATAGTAATTGATTACATATTTGTAAGTTTGATTATTCGTGTTTGTTGTGTAGCATACTATTGACACATTATGTAGGTAGTAACCGCTCACACGTCTTGTCCGCGTGTCGTGCGGGTTTAAGTATGGCATATCATAGATTTTACAAACTTTTATTTGACTTGCAATATGACTATGTATGTACGGGTGGAATATTTGCAAGTTAAAATTTGACCTACATCCCGGTCTCATTTGGCATACTTATGGCAGTTCGGTGACAATGCATTAATATGTTGTTGACTGGTATAGAAGGCCTTTTGGCATTAAGTCCGCCATTTGTACATTTTTAGATTGTGCAATAAAGTTTAAATGAATAAATAATTTGATAACATCAAGCTGATCTGATGACGGAGCAGGAAGGTATAGTCATAGGAACTTTGTAAGAAAATAATGCAATCCTACCGAGCTTTGGCTTTTTAGGATCGTCTCGTAGTAGTTGGTGGATGTTCAATGAAGAGTACAGTCGGTAATAAAAGCTTATCACAAATAATAAAGTTTCAACACAAACTTATGATTTCAAACATAATGCTCAGAGTTTGACGTCATAGACAAGTCGTTAAAACATTAATGTCGTTTCAACGGTATCCGGTTGTCCCGTGCCCGGTTGTCCTGCGTCCGGTTGTCCTGGGTCCGGTCCGGACCAGACGGTTTTTCGGTTTTGCGGCGTCCGGTGTGCGGGTGTCCGGTTGTCCGGGTGCCCTGGCCAGTTGTCCGATGTCCGGGTGTTCGGTTGTCCAACTGTTGACCGGTGTCCGTCTACCAAATAATGTTCAAATCCATTCAGCCGTTTTGACGTGATGAAGCTACAACGAGTGACCGTAGGAAATAACGCTTTAGTATTAAGTATATAAATTTCGTCTATTTCGCCTATTATTTCATAATTAATTAACAATCTAGATGCTGAAGTTTGTTTATGTTTTTTTGTTTCGATTGTCACATGTTTTAGACTTTTAGTGGTATGGAATAAATTATTATAACCTGCGTACTGCTTTAATTTCATAAAACTCCTCGAGATACAATAACGTTAAAATCACACGGTCACGGAATTCACAGGCGAGACGTCACACCTTCCTACCTTATATGGGGAAATAAGACCTTTCTTCTGCAGCTATGTTAAAACTTGCGTTTATCGAAACGGTTTCATAACAAAAGCTACCACACATTTTATGGGTTATTCAATGGTATTATTATTTATTAATACTTTCAAACTTTAAAAATCGACTTTCTCACCTATTTTTAAAGGCTCATAAAACAAGATACGCGTAAAGTATCAAACTCAAAGTTTTGTTTTAGAATTTTCGTCATAAAACCTAATCATTTCGCATCAAAATTTTATTATTATTTGAGTACAGTCAACATCCCTATTTAAAATATTTTGCTTACCAGATTAAATATAAAAGACTCGGTCATACCATTAAGTGCCCAACTTGTGAGCAGTGGATATCTAAAATATTGTGAGCATTGATAATGATAAGGCCGCTGATATTATGGAATTGAGAGTTATCTTTTGAAATTACCCAAATGCACCTTATTGACTTTGAAACTGCCTGGACAGCACCCACTGTTTTAACCCTCGTCAAATAAGAGGAGTGTTTTGAGTGGATCTGTGTGTATGCCTCTGGCATTGTACCCGCTAAACAAATGGACCGATTTTTATTTCGTTTGGTTTTGTTTAAAAGTTTATTTGATCTAGAGAGAATGGCTAACCATTCAAGAAAATCTTTACAGTCGTTTGAAGAGTTAGCCTTTTTAAAAGTGGTGTTTTTTTTTTCTTTCAACTATTACTTTTACTGCAATAATCATCTAGTTCTGATGGCTTCAATACAGCATCGTTCCGGATGCGTTCAATGCTAGAGATATTAATTATTTAAAAGTATTTTTTATTATCAAGCATTCTTTCCTGTTGGGAGATAACGACTGGCTGACTCATTAGTATATTGTTTTGTTTACTTATTTAACTGTCGACTCCTTTTGTTAAACGATGAGCAAGTTGTATTTCGTGTAAGATTCGTTTGAATATAGGCATCTGAGTCATTATGACGTGACAAACTTTATGTCGTTATTGTAATACTGCTGGAATTAATATCTAATTCACAAATGGGATAAAAGTAAAAAAAAAGTAAATTTTTCGGGCTTATCTTACTCAGAATCGTTACATTTGATATAATGTTCGAACCTCATATAAAAAAGTGTCCAAAATCTTTATCTCAGTTTCGTTACAGTTTAGTATGAATTATTCTTTTATTTCTGTAATCGTAACGAAACTCAGAGAAATATTTATATATATAAAATATTGGACACTTTCTCAGTTTCGTTATGTTCGTAGAAATAAAAAAAATATTCATACTAAAATTTAACGAAACTGAGATGGAGGTTTGGACACTTTTATGTAGTTACACTATTTTTGATTATTTACTAAAAGTATCCTGTTTTTGATGAAACTAGCATGCAAGCCCGTGATGGTTGTTTATCAAGTCATAGATGCGTCTATATTAAGATGCATAATATAAATGGTCCTATTTTAAAATCGCAGGACAATTGTATGCATAATTGTAAATCCGCATCATAAGTATACGCATAACAGAAGACGCAGCATTTTAATGCACATAATGCTGACGCGCTCTTAGCGATTACCTGTCACTGTCATAATTTGAATTAGTCTAGTGTTAATTTTCACAAATATTAAAATCTCTCCCTTCACACCGGACGCGTAGATAGGATGCATCCTCCTTCTCGGAGTCCATGTTCTATCCTGACCTAACCTATAATTTCTGGAATTGATCGCAATGCTAACCTACTTTTCTGGCAACTTCATTTCTGTTGTGGTCGCAGGTATAGCCTAACCTAACTAATCTACGAGTACTAGTAGAAAAGAAGAGATTAGAAGGTTGTTGTAGAAATATTATGGTACATTAAATTATGTTAAACGGATACCGACAAAAGTAATCTTCTACTAAATCCATACTAATATTATACATGCGAAAGTATGTCTGTCTGTCTGTCTGTCTATCTATCTGTCTGTCTGTCTGTTACCTCTTCACGCTTAAACCGCTGAACCGATTTTGATGAAATCTGGTATGGAGATAGTTTGAGTCCCGGGAAAGGACATATGCTACTTTTTATCCCGTAAAAATACCCTTATCCGCGATAAACGAATTTAAGGCGGACGAAGTCGCGGGCAGAAGCTATAATAAATATACTGCAAAATAATTATATGAGTAGTTATTTATATATATATATATCAGATAAGTGTAATCCATCCTAGTTGCTTTTGCCCTAACCCATCTTACTCCATGGTAACGTAAAGTAATAAAGTTATTCACATTACAATCAGATAAATTCATTATGATACTGATTTAGTATTATATGTTTTTATTATAAGGATAATTCAGTATTATATATAATTATCATATACCAAGTATGCGAATTCACGATACGACAGTTAATGTTAAACTACATAAACACAAGGGACACCCCGCCATAAACAAACGATAAAGCACCCGTCACTCTCACACATACTTCCTTAGTATTGCATTCACAAAATGTGCGCTTGCGTCTAACGCTGCGCTGACGGACTTGTCGCTACTATAATAAGACCCCTAGGCACATATAAACTATTTGCTTTCATAGGTCTCGCCGTTGGCCTCGTTTTCTAAAGCCAGTTTTCACAACGTACTTGACGGACCAATACATTTTGACCTGTAATTTGGAACTTGTACCAACACTGTCTTCATGTGTCAGCATACAAATGCATGTCGGAACATGCTCAGTGTAGGGTTCCGCAGCCTTAAATACAAAAAATGCACTATGTTGAATGTAATTTTCGTTGAAAATATTTATTAAGTTTTTCTCTGTAATTCTTTTCATATTTTTTGGACATACCGTTTAGGAAATAGAGGGGGGGGGGGGCAGTTTATGCAACTTTCGGAGCGAACACTAAATCATTTTTTTTAGAAACATAGTCTTTTTTTAAAGAACTGCCGAAATATGTGACACTCATTGATATTTGCTGAATTTTTTTTTTAGTTTCTTTTACATTGTATGGAGTGCCCCCCCCTAGAAATACTTATATTTTATTATTATTTAACTATCAAACTAAGTAGCGGCTTATACAAGGCACCTGTCCTCCAAATTTCATCAACATACATCCAGTAGTTTTTGCGTAAAATGCCTGTGACATACGGACGGACGGACGGACGGACGGGAATGACGAAATTATAAGGGTTCCGTTTTTGCCATTTTGGCTACGGAACCCTAACAATGACACCCCTTGTCAGAACGCGACAGCTGTTTTGGTGCATTCCACCAGAACGTCTACTTTATCGAGTACGTGACGGCTATGACAGCTACCTTAAAATCATATAAAAAGTCCAAGAATTCACTAAGTACCAATACAAAAGCCAAGTTATAAAATACTAGCTTCTGCCCGCGACTTCGTCCGCCTTAAATTCTTTTATCGCGGATAAAAGTATTTTTCCGGGATAAAAAGTAGCCTATGTCCTTCCCCGGGACTCAAACTATCTCAATACCAAATTTCATCCAAATCGGTTAAGCGGTTTAAGCGTGAAGAGGTAACAGACAGACAGACAGACAGACAGACACACTTTCGCATTTATAATATTAGTATGGATTACTATGGATATGGATAGTATGGATTAGTATGGATATGGATATGGATTGACATACCAAAAACTTTTTTAGAAGTATGAAAAGAATGGCGTCATGTACCCGAAATTCTGGTAGAATGTACCTTTTATCATTTATCTATTACGCTATAAACGCGACGAACATTAGCCCGGAGGTGTATTTTTAGATTATGCTTTGTTTGTTCTATGTGCCTACTTTGAATATAAATAAAAGTGCTCATAACACATTTTTTATTTTATTATGATACAACAAAAATGTGATCTCACATAAACAAATCAGTAATTATAAGCACTTCTGAAGTAGGAACATCATTCAGAATCATTTGAATTTAAGCTTCTAGAAGATCGGCCCATATTTAAAAGACTTTCATCACAGGAATTGGATGTCGAGGGTTCTGAACGGAAATGTGGCTCTGATGACAATGATTGGGAACAATCTTCTGCATTGGAGCCTTTGGAAGACGACGATGATCCCGAATATTCTGAAGAACAGCTGGTACAACCGCCATTCTTCTCGGCAGGTGCATCATCTTGCAAAGTCTTGTAGTTTGGATCACGCGATCTTGAGAAGAATCCCCACTGCAACAGTATACTCACTGGTTAAAGCAAAAATTAACAAAACACACAAAGATATTAAAAAATTGTAGAAGGTGCCCGCAACTTCGGCTCGCAGTACAAAAGTTATAATCTTATTTTTTGCTTCAGCGTCGTCAGAGAAAAAGGATCTTATAACTATGTGTGGATGTTCAACTATTCCAGTACCAAAAAATGGCACAAACCATCCTGCCGTTTTAACGTGATGGTACACTATACATACAATGAAACATACCAAAAAACTATTGACTTTAAAATAGTCCGTTTAATTATTTTTTTTATCTTCAATGTACACGTATGCTTTATTTTTTCTTGTACTTTAATAATAGTATACATATTGATTAAGTTTTTTCATAAAGGAAATATTCGATGGCAAAAGTGTAAGATCAATAGAATTGGAAAAAAATGTAAAACAACGCGCAATAAGTCATGGCGAACGGAAAAAAAACTCCAACATCATTATAAAAACCGCCCAAGAGCATGTCGGACCATGCTCAGTATAGGGTTCCGCAGGCATTCATACAAGACAAATCACTACAGATGATAAAAATACGATCTGAAAAGTGCACTAGCAAATGAGCATATCTTTAACTTTAACAGCAATTAGGTAGGTAATTTAGCTGAGAAGCGTGGTTTTTTGGCAAGAACTCGTAACCGGGATATCCGATCACGTTGAAAACAATTTTTGTTGGAATTATTTACTAAGCTTTATCTTTGTAATTTTTTTCATATTTTTTGGACATACAGAAAATAGGGACACAATTTATGCTATTTTTGGCTGTCAAAATATGTGCCACACAAATATTTGATGTTTTTTTTTTCAGTTTCGGTTACATGTATGGCGTGCCCCCCCAACCAGATTTTTCTGTGTTATTTAACTATCAAACTAAGTAGCGCCTTATACAAGACACCTTCAAATTTAATCAATATACGCATCTTATACTTTTTGAGTAAAAAGCCTGTAAAATACGGACGGACGGACATGACGAAACTATAAGGGTTAAGGTTTTCTCTAATTCGGCTACGGAACCCTAAAAACGCTGATAATTTTCAAACAGCTGAACAGATTTTCTTGAACCATAGCTAAAGACACTCAAAAATACTAAATGAAAATTGGCCTATCCGTTCAAGCACTACGATGCCATAAGACAGGAAGTACAGACACACAGATAAATAGTAGGTACATAGACACACTTCAAACTTTTAACACCCTTCCTGTTTCATCAAGGGGTAAAAAATAGGGCCGTAACTAGAGTTGAATTTAAGATAGGGCAGCAATATTACACGTAAGGCGGAAGTAAAGAAATTACTTCATCGGAGGCCCGTTCCTCAAAAGCTTGTAACTTTCATTACAAGTGGAAGTCACTTTATAATATTTACTGTTGGAAAAAGATTTCCGCTTGTAATACTAGTAAGAGTTTATGAAACGGACCCCTGATCTAGAGAATCAGGTAGGGTAATGGTGTTTTAAGGTACCATTGCCTTACAATGCCCCCTAAAACTACAGCCCTGTATACGCGCATCATGGCTAATCCACAAACTGGCTGTCAATTTTCGATCGCCACAATAAGGGGTAAAAAAATTCGTTCTCTCGCTCACGCGAATATTTTCCTCTAGGTCATAATCAGTATAGTACGGCTAGTCTAACGCAACTAGGAACAAAAAACTTTTATATGGACTTTGCATGGCAAACCGTTGCCATGACACTGAACCAGTACGTCAGTACAGTTTATCTGTCATGTCATCATACATTGTCAACCATAATGGCTTTGCTTCTCATTGCGGCTCGCGTGTTTTCTATGTTTGTTTTTCGATTTCTAATTAAATTATTCTTAATTGTTATCGAAAGTAGTGAAATGTGATTGAACACTATTTAGTGAATACATTTTGTGGAAATGCCACCTAAAAGACGGTTAATCACATGTGAAATTTGTGGAAATCGAGCTAGTCATGAAAATTGCGATAAAGTATGTTTATGGCGAAATTTCTCTGAGATGAAGGCCGGTAAGTATTGCCTTAGATTCTTTTAGCCATATTTAAGTGCAGCATGCTAAATAAATAAACAAAATTATATATTTTATATCTATTTTCATTGTGTACTAGGGATGTACTGTAACTATCGATAACTATAGGCTTATTTTGTTTATCAGTGAAAATAATTATACAAAATAAGTCGAATGGCGTGAGAACTTGCATAAAATATGATCATAAAAATACTTCGTACCTACGTTTCAACTGAAAAGTTTACTGCCATCCATACCAGAAAATATGAGGATCCTGATATTTATTTGTTGAGTAGTAATTGTTTAATAACCTTAGACATAAGAAAATATATCTCTGTTATAATTATAAGATATCTTCAGATGCAGACAGTGGGCCAAGTCTCAAAAGAAGATCTAATAATGCTAGTTAAACAATAAATCATTAGACTAAAAGAAAAAGCTTGTTATTTTATTTCGGGTTCACATTTAAGTCCAACCTTGTATTAGTACATTTAAATAAATATCCACTGTACAACATAGGACTTAAACGTGGACTCAATCCTAAACCAAATTTCGATTACAATAATTGTTGACATGAGCCTATATTCCAACCCAGTCATTTTTTTCGATATCGATAAAAATCACAAGCGTATAGCCTACTACACTATTTTAGTCTGTTAGATTGGTACTACTGCTGTTTGACGGTTCTTTGACGTACATGTTGGTATAAGTGTGCCATGCAAATTGATTCTATTGGCTAGTATGAGAGTCCCGCCTCTTAAAACATAGTGGTTATATTCTCTTTGAGCACGGCTTTCGCTAAGGTTAAAAGAGAGATGCTTCTGTACTCCTACTATTATATATTCCAGTGTTAAGCAACCTTTTTCATGACGTGACCTCATTCTTTGGAATAATATTTTGCGATCCCTTTTCTGCGCTGATTCAAACATTTCAAACATGTGTTTTAAAATGTTACAAATATTGAGTTCGAATTAATTTAACCGCGACTCCTCTTTAAGGATCTGGAGACCCCTTAAGGGGTTGCAACCCACGGGTTGAAAAACACTTATCTATTCTACTAGGATAGTACTCACTTTATGCATTATGTAGGATGTAATAGCTAGCAATGTAAATCCAGCGACTATAGCCACAATAACAGCTATCCAAAAAGGAGGGGCTGGCTCCAAGACCAATGTTGTAGTGATGGTGACAGTTCTAAAAACAAAACAAAAAAAATTAAAAAGTACCACACCAGCATAAAAACATCATTGTGGGACTTATGTCCTTTTGTTGAGAAGCCCAGGTTTTCGGCAATAACTTAAGAACGGCATATCCGATCATGTTGAAAAACACTTTTTGAAAGTATATATATCAATTACTTTTATATTTTATTCATAGTTTTTTTGACATTAGGTTTAAGCGCGGAGCACAATGTACCTATTGATTTAGAAAATATACACTTTTACCCTAAACTTCAATTAAAAACATCTTGTTCTTTTTGAGTAAATTTCCTGTGACATATACCTTTAAACGGGTGGACATGAAAATGACGAAAGGGTTCCGTTTTTGCCATTTTGCCTACGGAACACTAAAAAACTGATTCGTTTTCCTTAATAGTTGTTCATTAGTACATATTTTAGGGTTTGTTTCTTTTTATTACGTATAATGAGTATTTTTTTTAATCTGATTATTATCGTTATTCTGTAAGTAGACCGCAAGGGCACTTTTATAAGTCTGAGTCTACCGGCATTTCCCAAGAGGAGACCAATTGTAAAGAAAACCGAAAGAAACTCAACAGTCAGTGTTTTTTCTAAATATCTTTTAATTAATTTTACGTAGAATTGTATCATTTATGCAACTGATACATAATGAGAGGCCTTAAAACACGAGTATATATAATAAGTTCACACGAGTGTTTTAAGGCCTAATTATTTACATTATTTTATCTACATCCACATATTAAATTATTTGATGTGTTTCGTGTGCAACCATTGAGCCAAGGACCATGTTTACCAAGATATCATGACGCACCCATCCGGGCGCAGCGGCGGCCCGGATCTGTACTGTACTCATCTCATAACATCGCTTACAATGTAGTTATGACCGCAGCGCGGCCTGCACGCCGGGCTTTCTCGGATATCATTGCAGTTATTACAATTGAACATTTTAGTATTGAAAAGCTGGTCGGTGTCGTTACCAATTTTTTTTAACACAGGGTAATCTTATACAAATCGACCCAGAGGCGATGATATACATAATATATAGATAAATTATAATACTTAAATACATAGAAAACATCCAAGACCCAGAGACAAAGATTCGTGCTCATCACACAAACACCTGCCCTGGCTGGGATTCGAACCCGGGACCGCCAGCTTCGTAGGCCGTTGTACAGCCCATTGAGCCAAACGTGTCGTCGAAAAACGTATGGGTAACATATTAAAGAGGATCTTACCCATATAGTAATTATATGGGTGTAGATAAAACATCTGTTGAGAAAGTTTAATTTGCATGGGTGGGTTTATTATTCATTCCTGGGGTGGAAAGTATTTGGTTTTTTGTTATGATTAACCATGGAGTCGAATATAATTGAGTTATGTCATATTATAAAATAAAAGCTTTTCATATATCTAAACTCAGCTATACTTTAAGCGACATGATTATTACACTCTATAAAATGATATTAAAATCATTTTACAGTTGGTCTAACTGATTATTCTTAATATACCTGTTTTATAATATGCGTTTAGTATTTTACTTTCCTCAGAGTCGAAATAAAAAGAAGAGTGTTTAACTCGGGTAAAATTACCCATTTCACCCTTAAACTATTCAATTCGAGCTCTCGCTTCGTTCAAGCGCCACAAATATCTCGGCTGAAATGGGTCACTCTCAACCCTTGGTTAACAATCTACTATTACGAACGTTCGATATGCTTTCTTATAAAAACCGTGTCCCTTAAAAGTAAGTAATTTTGGTTTCTGGTTTGGGCCATATACTTTTGTTTGTTAAAAATAGTCCTGTACGGTACTTTTGATATTACTTAGACACTTTTTCAAGTAGTTTTTAAGAGCTAGAAACGGTAATTTTAAAGCATCATTTGGTAACTTATTATAAAAATAAAAGCATTGGCATACGTATGATTTGTATCAAACGAACTTGAAACTTTTTATTTCCAATATTAAAATTGTAGATATCAGTAATCTTAGGGAATTAGTCTAGGTTCTTAATAACTTAAATAATATTCTCTTAAATAGATTAGAATGAAATAAAGTATAGCAACGTTTTCATGAAAACAGACAGAAGAAAAAAGACCTGACCGCAAAATAATATAGCCTATGTCATGCTTACTGCCAAGACTAAACAATATTCGTAAAAATATAACATTCATAATGGTTATAAACTCGCAACGAAATTAATTAAAAACTAAGAGAGATACTGAAATATTAATCGCGAAATGAGTAAGTAGTCATCAAATATTATAAGCTTCTGAAGAAAAGGTCCGTCTTATTAAATCTTAAGCGGGTTTAACTGAATAATAAAGGTCAACGTGTAGCAATGAAAGATAAGTAGGTCATCTGCGCACGCCGTGAATTTATGCGGCGCGGCGCTGTACCGGGGGTGTCTGCTCAACACGGCACGGCGCCGTGGATCGCATGAAACGGCACCGGTTTTCTTTCAGGCGCCCGCGCCGTTTCACGTAGACGGCGCCACACCGCCATGATATAGCCAGACCCTTAGACCGGTTGAAACTAACAGAGTAAAATGGGTCGTGACACATTGATATTTTCCCTATATTAATTTATCCTCAAATCAGTTATACAATATAGCATTTATTGGCCATACTTACATATTTTGCTCGTAGATGAGTAAAGTTGTGGTTATATTGCAGCTCATATTCGCTGCAAGAGAATCACCTGCGGGTTAAATGTTAGCAAAATGTTAATATATAGGAAAATAAACTTGATAAATAATATTAAGGTGTATATATATATACGCAATAAAGCTCCAAAATATATGAGAAACGAGAATCGAGTACGGTTCGTCAGCGACACTTATATATTCACTATCTTGATCCTCAGAAGGCATTTCGTTGTACGTATGCGATTTCATAGACACTTGATGAAGGGCCTCTAGTATGAGCCACTCACTCTGCATGGGTTATTTATTGTTCTTAGAATTATAATTATTCTGATAATTATTTGGGAAGCATTATTACACTTTACAAAAATAATCAGATACGCATATGCGTCAGCATTCCACGTTACAAAATTGCGTAGTTCGAAAAATATGGGATGTTTGGGATGTACAATAAAACCAGCACCAGCTAGCTATTATAGCGGCTACACTAATACACTTTCTTTTAAATTAACATGTTGAACACACCATCCATCAGAGACAGACAAACATCCACTGGAGGCTTAGTAATAGGGTTTTGGTACGGAACCCTAAAAATTTAACTCTGGTTATATTATTAAATCAATCTTTTTAGTGACTTGCCTGCTCAGATCAGCAGATTGCGATAAATTTTAATAATTGCGTACCTGATATAGCACGAAAAACACCGACTGGCGGCATCACTCTTGAGTGCTAGCTGTATTGGCGAGTAAGATCTCACCATTCTTTCCCAGGTCGTAACGCAGCGGCACCTTGACAAGCAAGGACTCCTTAGCTTTCACCGACCAGGCACAATCCATGGTCAGCGTCCAGGTGTCCAAGTTCTCCTCGCATCCAGATACGTCTTTAAGTACCAGCGACGCCTAAAATTGTAGAGAAATAAGACTCGGAATCATCTATTTTGTGACAAAATAACAGTAGATATTTGCATCTGAAGCATAACATTTTATGATCGTCAAATAATAATGACTGTACAATGTAAAACACAACAATACAAAAATAAAGAATGTAGACAGTGAAATATAATGTAAACAGTATATACAACAATGTTTGTCACAAAGTCAACTTTGCAAGAAATATTTTAAAAATCAATACAAAATGTAGACAAGGCACACTACCCATTCAGAAAACACTGGATAACCTTCCTGCCACACGCCTCCATTCCCGAAGATCCATCTGGTCAGACACCCAAATTCAAGGCCCAGACCTTTTCAGTACCGATTCAGAATGGAGAAAAACCTGTAAACAGTCCTGATCTTGACCCAATCGATGAACTACCCGGATGTGATAAATCACGAAGGATCTTGGTCACGCTGAACAGAATTAGGACAGGAGTTAGCTGCTACAACTACATTCTCCACAAGTGGGGCTACAAGTCCTCTAAGACTTCGAGCTGCGTCTGTGGTGCACCTGAAGAGACGACTACCCTTATTGTTGAGGAATGTCCTGCATGACGCTTTACAGGAGAAATAGACGACTTGCATACGCATACTGAAGATGCCAGGGAATGGCTATCAAACCTAGACATTCAATTGAAAAGCATGACTGTTTTTATTTTAATCTTTATATTTTGACATTGGTTCATATCTTAAACTTGTACTTTGACTGGAAATAAAGCCATATGATCATAATAAATAATAATACTAATAAATATTTTAACTTGTGATGCTTTGTGAAGCGGAGCTAAAGTGACTGTTTTAGCCCTTAGGGTGTAGGGCGACCCGGTGAGCGGCTCCAGCAACGCCGCACCAGGGCCGACCGCCGTGGCAGGATCCCAGGACCGAAGGGTCAGAAGTATCAGTCTTACAAAACATTGTTGATGAAGTAGTTTATCGCTCTCTTCTCACACTCGAAGTTAAAAGCAGAGCAATGACTAATGACAAACAAGCTTAGGTACACCATGCTTGATGTTAAACAGTTACCGTAGCCTATGGGGACACTTGCAAGGCCAGACACATTACGCGCATGATGTCGATTCTTTGCGAATTTAATCTATTAGGTGTATATAAACACTTAATTGGACATAAATATAGAACACCATTACAAAATACATATGCACAAAGACAAAGTAAGCGCTTTAAGGGTTTGTAATAATGTTATTTTATTTATGGTATATGAAAAATAACGTGGGACCTCCACTTGTTGTTTCAGATCATGGTTTTTGTGGATCCGTTTGACTCAGAATCATACACGACATTATGCATTTCGAAGGATGGAGGATTTGGCCTCCTAAACAAGACATGCAAATTGCAAGACATAGAAATATAATATTATCTATCTAATTTTTATGAGTGACAAAGTTATAGCTGACAACATGACATCTTTCTCTCTCTTTCGGGAGGTTCGAGTTTTAACCGACTACAAGAATGAGCGACTTTTTAAAGTGAATATGTTTTTCTCACGATGCCGAAAAGTCATAATTTTGACATAATGAGATAAATGAAAGATTATCTTATTACTATTAACACTTCGTAGATAGTAACTGGAGCCCTCGGTGGTAACATTATTGACTGCGGGTTCTGGAGATCTTATCTGTGCGCATTTAACAATTGATATTAAGCGAATCCAAAATAAAACAATATTATTAATGACACAGTACCAACCTTTTCAGAGACAATTATTCTGGTGCTAAGATCTGACCAGTCGGATGGTCCAGCGTTGGTGACCTGCAATGATAAAAAATATTATAGTTACAATAGCTATCCTACCCAAGTAACAAATGCGTATATACAGCCTTTGTAACTCTAGCTTGAGCATTGTAAGGGTTGTTTAGCCACACAAAGCTAAGCTATGTCTGTAAAGAATAATCTAAAATAATCTGGCAACCCCAAAGTTAACCGACAAAAATTATGATACTTTTCAATATCAAATAATTTCAATGCAAAGTTGTGGAAATTTAGCTTTGGCAGACTACGTAGGTTTTTATGTAGTTTGTGTATTTGGCTATCGATCACGAATATTTTTTGCATAAACGTTAAGTATAGGTGAAAATCATTTTTAAAACTTCAAAATGATTTTTGAAAGGTCTTGTGAAAGGTCAAAAACATTGCGCAAGAAGCGATATGAATATATTATCAGCTATTGGAAATCTTGACTTCTCCAAACAGACTTCAAAAAAACAGAAGGTTCTTTTTGTTTGTTTTTTTTTTGTTACAATTACAAACAGAAAGTACACTCAGAATGCCAACTTCCTACTGACAGTTGCAATTATGCTAACCCTTTTTATTGGTCTACTACTACATAACTAAGAAGTTTCAGAGTTTAATGTGCATGCGGCTAGTTGAGTAACTGTTTAACACTCAAGTAAATCATAAATGAACATAAATTCGGCTCTAAAAAACTAACCTGGAAATAGTGTACAAAACTAATACTGCTGCCTTCACTTAATTTAGTTCTGGGCACGGACATCGTCGTGTAGGGGAGAGCTTTTCTGAAAAGATAGATTTCACTAAAAAGGTGATTTTGATTGGCATATGACCAGAGTTACTCGGGTTTGCCTTTGTTTTATTTATCTAAAGGAAACAGTATAGGCTGTGTAACTTTGAAATCACTTTTCGATTTAGATATGTATTCCAATGTCATCTTCTCTTGAACTAATCTGATTGGTAGGATTTTTTTGCTTTAAGTATTTAAAATGTTCACTTACCCACTAGCACTGATGTTTGCCATCGGTGTTACATTGATCTCGAGGTACTGCGAAGCATCGTTGCTGACATTCCGGTTGGTCACAGGGTCATCGATGTCTGCCTCTATCATTGCCACGCCCATGTCTTTCATGTCCTGGGTGTATTCAAATTCTATTTCCCATACAACTGAATTGCCCCGGTTGAGCGGGGAAGGCAGCGCACATGTCATTACCAGTTCTGAAAATAAAGAGATAATAATTATTTCAAAATTATATTACGTAAAAACACTAACACTGACGTTATCTGAATTACTTTATATTTACCGCATGATGAATAATGACTCAATGACACTAATAATCGAACAGTTTCCGCGATGATACATTATAAATAATAATACAAGTACCTACGGAAGGCTTTCTCTTCCGAACGTATCGCGTGCGAGATAACGGGCAGCCTTTGCAACCATTGCTGTGCTCAAAAACTAAACACACAGGCGTAACGCACGATGGGCGTCAATGTATTGTATACTAACGGTCTTAGGGCTGAGGAAGCCAGTAGGTGGTTTTAAGAGCAGTAGGTGCTTTTGAGTGCTCCGCAATGGGCGATGAAAAGTATATGACTTTTCAACTGCATACAAGTACAGTAAAAAAAGTATGTCGATTGGTTCTTTATTGTTGCGCATTTTAATTCGCTGTCTCCGGACAATGATCTTGTGAGACACTTAAGATCACATGGATAAATGTGTTGCTGAGAGATATGGAGGAATGCCACGTTTTCGAAGACGACGTTAACACGTCGGATGCCATACACTGGTGACTAATAGGTACACACAGCTTCCGCTCATATCACTTTTTTATTTAAATAAACAGGAAAAGAACTTTGTAATCGATATATTATAATTCATTTCACATCACTTTGAATCCCGATGTACTATCAACAGCATAATTGCATGGACATGGCAAAGACGATAATCGCTTGGCTGTCTTAAGATGCTGAGAGCACGTAGCTCTCAGCTATGCATGATGGTTACAAAAAAATAAACTAGATAGCGTTGTTATCAAAACGAACAAGAAGAATTTAATGCTTTGTTTGTTGATATGTAAGTCTCACAAGCACTAAAATTGTTCTGTAATAGAATAATCTACTACATGGATGAAATATAATTACTATTAAAGATGCTTCCACTGAAATTAAAATGGCACCTGTATTTAACTTTTGGAACACGCTTCTTTTTAATTCGTTGGAATGTTCTTTTTTAAGTAAGGTTGTTTTAAAATTTATCTTTCAAGCGTATTGTTACTATCGTAACCGAACAGAGTCTATTCTGCAACAAGAACTCATTCCAAATATACCGCCATTTACACTTGGTTTCTTCATGAAACTACGAGGTTTTTAAACATACTTAACTTCATCCACACTTCAATAACATATGCGATGACATGAATATTACGGCACTATACTTTAATAAAAGTAATATAATAAGCAAGGTGGAACTTTATAGAATACCCACTTTTGGAAAATACTCTACTTTGGATGCAAATTTCCGTAAAAAGTTGCGTTGCTAGTTGTTTGAAAGTCATCAAGGATGAAAATCTATTATAATATCATATAATATGAAGAGATAGTCAATTGATACATAGACTAGGCTGAAACAAAATAATCATTGTTTGCCTGGATCTTTGCCTGAATATTGACTATGAATACCTACACTTATAGCAATCGAAATACTGATTCAATAGTAGTATGGTTATTAAATTATATAGATATTACAAGAAAATTTATAATTGACTGTGTGTATTCATAAAAGGTAAGGTAAAAGAAAAATAGTCACAAGTTCTCTTATAATGACACTCCTCAAAAGTAGGGTTTTTTTTTTATTTAAAACCAATTAATAACTATCTATACTTACACCTAGAAATAATACAACTCTGAAATGAAAAAAAATAACTTTATTTCTTTCACAATATTTATTTAAGATAAAAAACACAATTTATTAATCTATAATTTAAGTAAAATCTCTTCTTACGAGGTGGATTGTTGAGTGTATCGCTTAAGTATTCATTTGCAAAATTGGAAAGAGGATTGAAGCTTCCCTTCAACAAAACAGTATTATGAGCGAATACAATTAATTACAAATCTGAGACTGGTTATCATTGTAGGCGAACGCACTCTAACATTTACCTTTTACTAACTTATCATTTCTTAACAATTCAAAGACTGAATGATGAAAAAAATATCGTAAAATACTGTCACAAAATAGCGTACATGCAAAAAAAAACAATATGTGATTGAGTCCCGTTTTGTAGCATAAAAATGTAGTTATTTACTATCATAGTATAGAAAAAAATAAAATATACTTAACGCAATGACGCCCTGTTTAACTACTAATAAACATCAGTGTAACCCTATCTCCACTTACTTCTGTCCTTAATTGGTATAGCCACAGGTTTTCAATGGGATTTAAATCTGGTGATCTAGCAGGCCACGAAATGATATTTATATTATAACGCCGGCGAAAACACTCACTCACACTTTGGGAATGATGTATAAGACAATTATCCTGCACAAATGAAATTATGGGTAATTCTTCCTCCGGATACACGTTTCGAATCATGGTCTCCTCCAGCACATTGACGTAATCAGCAATTAGCCCAACTGGACATTCTCACGAGTTCTCCCGGGTCAGCCCCGCTCATCCAACTCCACGTATTCACTGTAATGCGACCAAATTGCACATTGGGCACTACGTGATCGTTATTATAACGCGAATTATTTCGACGCCACAGGCTAAAACGTCCGTGTTGACTAGCGAAACGTTTTTTCGTCAGTGAAAATGACATTACTTCAATCGGCATTTAAGTATTCTCGAGCAAACTTTAATCTCGCTTCTTTGAGCTGTGGAGTCAGCAAGGGTTTGACTGCATGCTTGCGAGGATGTAAACCCCCGCTGTGTGGAGAACACGGCGAACAGTCTCCACGCCTATGTTGAATAAACGGGTGTACTGTGTTGTTGGTGGAAATCCATTTTCTTCATAATCCTGGACCATGCTTTGACGCCACTGTGCGCTTATACGTCGAGGTCTATCGATCCTTCGGCGGTGCAGATCCTATATGATCCTTCCTCTGTGAATTGTCGCACCCATAACACAACTGTTTTGCTCTGTAACAATTTTCAGAAATGTATAATCATTATTAAATTAGCATACAGATATAACTAATATAAAAAATCTAGAAAGAAATGTAAACAATAATACTTACGCTTAAGCCGGTTTCTGTGGCAATTTCTGTCAAATTTTTGCCTTGACTATGCAAAGTAATTATTTGTAACATTGTGGCTAAGTCAATATTGCAACGAGAACCCATGATTACTAAATAAAAGAACTAAATTTATACTAAAACTCAATCAAAAATACAGTCAAACGGAGGCAGCCGCAAGAGAACGAACGAAAAGTGTCTTTGTATAAAAACAATTACAGTATATTCATAATCTTATGTCTATTCTCTAAGTATGAGCGGTTATTTTTATATAATTGTTGCACTATTCAACAACTATTCAACATGTGACTTAATTATAAATATTTATTTGTTTAAATAAAAATTTTAATGACTTGATCTATACGACGAATGTTCCGGGTTCAAATCCTCACGAACACGGTATAGGAAAAAAGCGTTTTTGTATTTTGTGTTTGAATTAGCAAAATCATCGATGGCTTTGGTTTATATATGACGGTGAATCTAAGTAATATTTAATTGAAGGTACATTAAAAAATACTGGATTCTGAAAATACGTTCCATAATGTAAATTGAATATTTGTGTGACTTGCCGTGTGTGTTTGGCAATCGTAAGTTCAACAGAGATTTTTTTTTAATATTTTGATGTTATCAACGCCATCTAGTAAGATCTTATGAAACCAATGTCGTTACCGGATAGATGGCGTCTCGTTTCGCTGCAAAGCAAACTTTCTGACAATTGTCCATGCAATTATGCTGTCCAGTGTACCTTATTGAGAGATTGAACATATTATACTTACCACGTAAATAACATGTTTTTGGCACTCTCTTAGGCTGCGACGGCAAAGTCAGGTTGACGAGTATTCCGAAAGCTGGTTCTTCATCATTCAGCACCCTAATGATGGCTCCAAGCCTTCCTTCGGATCCTGGAATATAAGGACTGCGCAGATTGTCACATAGATGCATGCAAAGACTGAGCCCAATGTTAAAAAACCTCTTGCCATAATGTTAGAAAACTCTTGCCTGATCTCGAACCAAGGGTTTTGTGTAAACCAGCAGCAGAAAGATTTATATTTACAATTAAGTGGTTTGTCCGAGGAGTAAACAGTCTAAACCATTTAGACGAATTCGCAAATAGGTTAAAAATTAATTGATCACTGAAGCGCAACGTTGAAATAAATTTCACAATTACTTTTTTCTCACTCACTTTCTATTTTTTTATATATTAGATGGGCAAGCATTTGACGTCAATCTCACCTATTAGTCAAATGAAAATGAAAAATGAATGAAAATGAAAAATGTTTATTGGTCGCAATCATTGTGGTTACAATTTGACAGGTTTTGGATCTCCTACTCCTCTCTCCCGCTCCCGATCCCGCTCTTCCAGCGTCAATTTTATGGTAAAACCAATATGATACATTATAGTTCTCATGAAAGGTTAAAATTAACAATTTTTATTTTTATTTATTAAACTAAAAAAACTAGAAAATAAGTAAGCCACGATGAAGCCGACGATCGAGCATGCTTACCTCGATAGTGCCTATTCACTATCGTCTTGAATAGATCCAAGTTATATGTACATAATCAGCAATCAACTATATCAGAGTGAATTAGTGTTCCGTAGGTTTTTTCATTTTATTTTATTCATAAATTGGCCAGCGATTGACCCCAGTATCACATGGTAAGCGATGTAACGGGGTCGAGGATGTAGCTCACTGTAATGTTAAGGTGTGCATTCAGATTTTTAGGGTTCCGTACCAAAGAGGTAAAAAAGGAACCCTTATGGTGCGACTCTGTTTGTCCGTCCGTCTGTCTGTTTGTCCGACAATTAGAGCACCATATCTCAAAAACCACTTATGCTATCTATTTCAAATTTGGAATATTTATAAACATGGTCAGCCCACATTTATTGCAAACGAAACATTATAAAATATTTTTTTATTAAAAAAAAACTACCGTAATGAGGGGGGCCAAAAAATCCACAAGGTCAAGTTGGGTATGATATGAAAGAGCTTTACCTGCACATTTTTGCAGATGTTTTAAAAATACTTTTATTGTGATAAAATTTTGTTTTAAGAAGGAAAATGTGACTAACGAAAATTAGGACTACGTATATCTCTAAGTAGCACCAATTTTTTGCACCTCATTTGTAAGCAACTCCATAGATATTAGGTGCAAACTTAACTTAACCGGAACCGGGTAATAATGTTACGATAAGTGAAAGTTTTCACGGAACCCTTGGTGCGCGAGTCCGACTCGCATTTGGCCGGTTTTTTTATTTGAGAAGAAGGTATACCGACGTAGTTAGTGGCCCCAGAGGGGTTAATCCGAAACTCGAAATTCGAAGTTCGTAACGTACCGTCCCTCTCGCTCTCATGTTAAGCTGTATTTGAGTGAACGGAATAGCGCCATACGAACTTCGTTTGTCGGGTTTCGGAGTAGCCCTTTTCGTCGAATTAAGGTGAGGGTTTAATAGTACGTTAAATTTAACTTCGTAGGCAACGAGCTATTTAGATCACATGAATTTTAGACGAATTTCTTTGTCAGCGAACAGCTATTTAGACCACATGCATTTTAGAGTTGATAATATGACAGTAGACGAAATAGTTTTGAGACGAGTTGCTTCATGGACCGATTACGTAAACCACTGTCTGCAAATTTACCCAAATGACTTTTAGGTGAGTTGGTGCCGTAGACCACTTGCGTTGTTGACCACTTGAAATTTCCCGCCCACAATGAGTAGGTACATCATTTTACGTCTTCCTCCAGGCTAGGGAGTAGTTTTTTTTTCGCGTGTAACAGGTTATATATTGTTGAATTTCAATTAATTCATATTCTATGTATTTAAGTATTATCATTTATCTGTATATTATGTATATCGTCGCCTAGAACCCATAGTACAAGCTTTGCTTATTTTGGGACTAGGTCGATTTGTGTAAGATTGTCCCTTTGTTATTTATTCATTTATTATTTATTTATTTAATTTAGTTAAATAAATGCTCACCGACATGGTTTACTGACGGCAGAAAAACCGGTTAAAATACAAAATGCAAAGATCTTGTAAGAAATAAAATGTTGAAGACAATATGAGTGGGATCTGTAGCTAAGTTGGCACAGAGTCGGGTTCGGCAAAGTACAAGCCACTAGTTCAAATCCAGTCGAAGTCTTGGATTTGTTCATTACTTAGATTTTAGTATTTATAAAAATATAATTTTGGTTATTGTTGTATCTTTTCCACTTAAAGGAAAGGAACGTCATAATGTGTTTGACTTGACCGCAAACACCAAAATTACCATATTGTAAAAACTCGTTGTAGCCACCTTGAAAGTTCAATAAATTATAACTAGACTTACTGCTCGGGCTAACTTAAAAAGTGTTATTGCTCTTTAGTCTTACGCCTTTGAAAAGACTTTTCTTACTTGCTCATAGCCTCCAAAGTCATATTTAACCAGGGTCTACAGATCAGGTCTTCGCCGCAGTCTCTCATCAGTTGAATATCTAACTCAGAATGCAGGTTGGAATCATCGGACACTCTTCTGAAGTAAGTCGCAAACTTAGTGGGATGGTCTGTGAAATAAGAGTGATTTGTTGAGATTAATAACCTTACCTAAGGGTTTACACAGCCTGACTATCATAATGTTATTACGGGCGGGGATCATAAATAAGTGAAAATTTTTATGGTGTGAATTAACATGTGCACTTAACTACATTGTTTTATAACCGACTCCCAAAAAAGGAGGTGGTTCTCAATCCAGGCGTAATATTATTTAATATTTGTTACCTCAGAATTTCGTCATTTATGAACCAATTAGATTTTTTTTTGTTTGAAAGGAGGTGCTTCCCGATGACTGATGTGCAAATTGCGGAAACTTTCCAAAATGCTTAAGAAAGGTCTTAAGTCTAGTGTTAACTTACATGTTTAAAATACCTTTTTTACGCATTTTGGAAAGTTTCCGCAATTTGCACATTAGTACTCCAGAGATTGCTCGCGCTTCATTTTAGTGAAGATGGGATCCTTGAGGAATTGAAGGAACTCTTCAAATATTGTAGGCATACATATGGCAATTTTGGTATTATAAGAAACATAGTAAGCATTTGCATTCAGAAAGTGTACATTGGTGAAGTGGAACTGATGAAAAAGACCACAGAAGGTCACTGGAACTCCTCAACGATAAGTGATTTACGGTTGGCGACGAGATACATCTCGATTAAAATAGCTGAGCTCATAGTCGCAAAAAACGAAGAAGAAAAAGAAATTAAGAAGTATGTGTGTGCTGGCCGCACCGCCACCTTCACACACTGAGATGCAGTATGTAACAACAGATGGAGCCAGGGCAATGTAGGTCGCTTTGAGAAGCGGTTTATCGAAAACATCGCGCAGTTTTTGAAGGTATATATTTATTTTCTGACCCGATTAACTGTGATACGAATGCAATGTGCTCTCTAAAGTTAAGTTTCTCATCCAGAATGACACCTAAGAAAAGTGAAGACTCTTTCTATACCTTTACAGCTACACGTAGTCACGTGAGAGTAGGTATGTAGGTATAATTCCTCAGCCATAATCTAGCTTTTAGCTCAAAAGGAATAACGTAACAAAAAATGCAGTTTTGCTAATACGTTATTTGAGAAATGGGTAATTAAGGAACTACGTTTTGCAAAATGTTGTGCTGATTTATTTTTTCAGTTTCTGCAGTATAACTCCTAGTCGTACTCGTTTTATGATATTATTAAGTTTGAATATCAAACGATTCACGGGATATGGTTTTTCCAAGAACTAGAATTTGACTTTGACGCAGATTTCATATCAGAGAGTAAGTATAGGCAGGTGCCCACCAGTTACTAATATAAAAGACAATAAAGTAATGACATCATTACCTTGAAATACGTCCATTGGTTTCACATCGAAGATGATTGCTATTGGCTTTGTTAGATCTGCCGAGGGCTGCATAGAAGAAAAATAAAATTAAAAAGGTTCCACCCTCATATTTTTGCAGAATGTTTTGTATACTTTGTAAGTGGATTTTAATCACTAACCTTAATCTCAATTACTTTCTGCTCGCAATTACGTAATTGATGACGCAGAACTGGAACCCTATATGTTGAACTCCCGTCAATCGTTGCTCTGTTACCTTTGGGGTCTACAGCTACTGTAGCGTTTAATTCTGTAAAAAAATATATTTTTTTGTTAATCATCATACAGTTTTATTAATTATTATAATATCCTATTTATTTGCGAATTAACGTTTGTGGCCGCTGAAAAATACGTCTATAATATTGAGAGTCATCATCATGATTATCAGCGAATCTCCGTCCACTGCTGGATAAATAGACCTTTCACATGACATGCCGCCGAGTCTCGAGTTTTTTGTTTCGTTTGGGGCAAACGTGTTTTGAAGTAGAGACTGTGTCTTGGCAAATGTAAGACGCCGAAAGTAAAGTGGATCAGTGACATACGAAAAGTGGCTGGCCACGGTTGAGGGCCATATTAGCAACGATATCATATCTACGTTATATTCTAGGGAAAATGCTTGCTTCTTACCCATGTTGGATTCAGCGTAGATGTTAAGTGGCGTCACGTCTATGCAGAACTGAGCGGTGAAATTTGTTGTGTCTTGTGGCAGGTTTAACACCCCCGGTATCTTAATAGTTGTCTGAATTTTCACAGTGCGAATGCATCCATAAATGTAAGCCGAGGCGGTATCTGGAGCTCCAACAATGAGATCTACAAGATAACTGCTAGGTTGTAAGCGATCTATATAACATTCGCAAAATAATATTTTTTGTCACGTTCAAAACCATAACGAATCTAATGACACGTCAAACGTTAAAATCTATATTTTAGGCTTCGTAGTAAATAAATATCAGGGACAGTTTTACACAAATCGACCTAGTCCCAAACTAAGCATAGCTTGTGTGGGTACCAGGTACTAGGGGCTACAATATACTTGTTACCTTGATGTTTTACGAAAATCTTGATGTTTTGCCATCACGATCTTCGCGATTTTTAAAGTGAATTTCTTAACTAAGGAAGATTTAGATCTTTGTATTTATAAGAAAATATATTTACTTAATTATAAGATAAATATAATCCATACTAATATTATAAATGCGAAAGTGTGTCTATGTCTCTATTTGTCTGTCTGTATATCTGCCTGTCTGTTACCTATTCACATTTAAACCGCTGTACCGATTTGGATGAAATTTGGTATGGAGTAAGTTTGAGTCCATTGGAAGAACATAAGCTACTTTTTATCTCAGAGAAATACCCTTATCCGCGATAAACAAATTTAAGGCGGACGAAGTCGCGGGCAGAGGAAAATAATATGCGTGATCGCATTGTGGATCATCCTATACTGAACGATACGAACGATTAGATTTATATTTAGAAGATAACGTTTTTTGAAGCATACTTTAAATATTCTAATATGCCCGCAACTTCGTTCGCAGATGAGAAAAAATCATCTCATCATCTGTTTTGCAGTCAGGTGTCAAAATATGCTATAACTATCTGTGGGTAGTGGTTGCGCAGAATGATTCTCGATTCAGTTACCTTCAGATAGCCTGTTTCATAATTTTCTTGAAAATATCAGTTCAATCGTTCCATTTTTACTACTTAATAATAGTACTGCACTTGTGTATGAATATTCATATATGAAAACATTTGAAAGTCTTTCAAAGTTACATTGATCACCCGGAATTGTGGCATAATGTTGGTCACCGTCACATCCATTCTGGACCACATTACCCCTTATTAGACCCATCACGAAATCCTTAGTTTCAATCGCCACATTAATTTGCACATAGCGCTTTTACCTTTGGTATATAATACACCACGCCTATGCCGCCGTTTTCATATGGTTAATGGTGCACGCAGTTAAAAGAACCGCATTTTGTTTTATATGTATAAATATGCATGTATGGAAACGCTTGCAACTATACCTAGTAACAAGGGTTATATTGAACACCTACTCGTAGTAATGCATATAACTGATAGCAATAATGTTCCTCACCGTTACACCCATTGTAGTCCACATCACCCTTTGTCACACCCATGCCGAAACCCTTAGCTTCGCTCGCCACAATTCTTTGCACATAGCGCTTTTTAAGCCCGTACTTATCTCCACCGTATACGAATACTGCGCCTGCGCCATCGTCTTCCCAAGGCGCACTTACAGCTATATCTGAAAACGGTTGCATTTTTATAAGGATAGAATTATGTCAATTTTGAACGCTCAGTGACTTGACGTGTGTTGTGTGGGTCTCCGTATCTTGGTGTCTGTATAGACGGACACCCAGACTACAGAGTCTGTAGCATCGTAACGGCGAATAAACTGATTATCATTTACTTGAAACTTAGTTTAGTGGACTTGATCGAGAGAGTGAAGACCAATAGCTTATTTTGTGTCGGGTTTATTATTGTTTCACCTATTACTTGTTGTTAATTACCATTATATCCGTCGCCATCTATGTCCCCCATATCAGCAATAGCGTAGCCAAACTTTGCTCCATTGGCTTCTGATCCGGTAACTCGCCCGGAATACTCGAGGACAAAACCAGTTGTCTAAAATAAGTACATGAAATTATGTGAAAGAGTACTACTGCACTGTGGTGGTGGCTATTTTAAGACCTATTTTGTGTGAGTATCGAAAAATTATAAGAAATGTGCAAATAATGTTTTTCTGGGTTTTCCCTAATCCTTGCAACAAATGTTGAATCATATTGTATCTCTCCCAGCAAACACTTCTCTAATGGACTGTACCTGACAATTTGAAAGTGCTTGTACCTACTTGAATAAAGCATTATTTGATTGATTCTTAGTCTTTCATAAGGTAAAGATAGAGGTTACCTAATATTCCTATACTTTGATCCAACGTTGTCAGCGGTATATTTGTTTTTTATTAGGCTTAACAAATATTTTAGTACGGTTATTGAAGAGAAAAAATGCATTGGTTTTATAAATCGTTCGTTACCTGTTCCTTGTTCAAATATACATACACCGCTCCTTGATCGTAAAGTGTATCTCGATCAAACCATTTCACGTAGTTGGGAGCCCCCACCAAAAGATCTTTCCTGCCGTCTCCGTTGATATCCAGACTGCAGAGACTTGCTCCAAAATAAGACCCAATTTGATCACTTTCAAGTTTGGCAACTATATTAAGAGGTGCCTCCTCTCTGGTTGGGAACTCGAATACCAGAACCTGGCAAATTGAGAAATAAATGGATAATGGAAAAACGTATAATGACGCTGCCTGCGAAACTGATGGTCCCGAGTTCAAATCCCGATAAGGGCAGATATTTGAGTGATGATCATATCATATCCTCCTGACACTTTTGTATAATATACATCCTACAATTTTATTATACATCCTTCTTTACTCATAACACAAGTCTTGATGAGCTTACCATGGGACTAATTCGGTTTGTGTATAGGTGTTCTCTTATATTTATTTAAAATCAAGTCAGCTGGGACAATTGCTCCCTATCCAAAAATTTAAGCAGGGAAGGTAGAGTTAGTTTCAAATTGTAAAACTTTAATGGACGCATGTGAAGACGCAGTGTGGGTAGGCTCTACAAAAGGTGGACTGATGATCTGCTACAAAGGTAACTGGAGTCCACTAGACGAGGGCATCGGTATTGGTGACTTTTTTTGGGGCCTATGACCAGCAGTGGATGCCTTTTGGCTGATGATGATGTAAGATTTTTCAACAACATTACCACACCAAATCCGCGTTTGCCCTTTGGCCCACCGGCCACGTAAAGAGTTTCACCACCATCCTCGAAAACACCGGACTCCACGCTATAACCTGTGAATTTATTGGTAAATGAGACTGAATGTAAATTTTTAAGCAAAATGTATGCTCTAGAAGGACTTTGCCCACGTCTCCAACGGCTATCCACGTCGACGAGGGGCGTTAATCAATTAAAATGTTTGAATAATAGGTTTAGGCTGTTAACTTCAAGTTCCGCTTCAGTGGATTAGCATCCATTGACGCGGAACTGTGCAAAATGGACCATTCAAGGTGCCTCGCTGTTGAAACCAATACCAGCAAATGGTCCGTTTCAATGGATTGGCAGCCTTAATCAAGCAAGTTGTTCAATCAGTTGCTTCATTTCAATAGTATGCCTTAATAAACTACTTGGCAGGTCGCTATCAGATTATCATGTCTATTTTTTAGGGTATCACAGCCAAAATGGTAGAAAAGAAGCCTGTAAACTTTCGTTATGTCCGTCCATCCGTCCATTCGTATGCTACAGGTATTTTACAAAAACTACTAGATTTATGATAATGAAACTGGGAGTAAAGGTGTCTTGTATAAGCCGCTACTTTGTTTGGTAGTTAAACAACAAAATAAATATTTCAACTCCATACATGTCATACAAAAATCCGAACATATTCACAATCATCCATATTTTATAATAATATTACGTAAGTAATAGCGACGTATTTAAATAATGAAAAAAACTTCAACCCACAACAAGTTTTCAGCCAACTTTTATCTTGCGTCTAGCAGGTGAGTTAATTTTGAAAATTTAATTTGTGTGTATTGAATCCTTTTCCCTTAACTACTTCCATTAGTGTAGTATATAGGATTTAAAACTTACCAAAATATTGATCTGGGCCAATATCATTAGTAAAAAAGGGGTTGTAATTAATTTTTCTATTGTATTTTATACTGTTAACGTTGGTATCAATATTGTACGAAATGACGCCACCTGAAACACAATTTTATTGGATACTAAATAGAATAAGTGACCGCAACTCTGTTCGGTTCAGAGACATTAAGTCACAGGGGTCGGACAAAAAGTGCGGATGACGTCAAACCACTTAAAGGATGATTTCAAATAGTATTTTTGATTTTCATAAGAATTAGTTTTTGACTGACACATTGTCAATCAGATGAATAATAAATTGAGTTCGTTTATTGTTTAGCTATTGTATCTTCAAGATTATATTTAACTAAAATTTATAATTACTAATCTATAAAAAAAACGCTGAAGAATGTCATATTTACTCGAATATTGTGTAAATTTTCCGTTTTTGGAGGTACGTGACAAACACGTATACTGCTCTTGCTGTAATCAAGATGTATCAACGAAGGTAAGCAATATTAAGACATTTGGAGACAATCGTGAATTTAATGTGAACTTTACAAATTTTATGATAGCAGCAAATATACCCTGGGTGCAACTACAAAATGAAAACTTCCGCAATTTCATAGAAAAAATGCATTGATGGTGAATATGCAAAAACAGTTACCATACCAACCAAATCAAACCTAAGACTACACTATTTGCCAAAAATGTTCAAAAATGCCTTTTCTTCTATACGAAAAAATATCAGGCAATCCTATATTTATGTTACAGTAGATGAGACAAAAGACAGTTTGAAACAAAATGCTGCTAATTAATCTATGCATAATTTCATTAAATAATAAGTATAATAACATCAAAGTACTTTTTTTAATTTTTACTAATCTCACCTACTGTACCTTTGAGTATTAAACTTATTTATCTGAGGTTCCCACAGATTTGTCGTAATTATTTTTAAATAATCGTACCTTATGGTAACAAGTTTAGTGAAATTTATTTTTTTCACTACATCACCCTACCACCTGTATTATTAACTCCGTGAATTTACTTACGATTATTTTGTTACTTCATTAATACTACTTCGTTACTACATATCACACGGAAGTATAAATACAAACATCATCCTGTGTGCAAGAGTAGGTACGTCATTTTTACGTCTTCCGCACTTTTTGTCCGACCCCTGGCACATAACCTAGTTCTAATCGCCTATTTCAGTTATTTTAACATTTTAATTAAAATATGTTCAATGTATAAAGACATTCATTATTATCATTTCCCTCTACGAATGCAACTTTTTAAAATTGAATAATTGTAAAAGTCCGTTCACATCTATCTGGCGAACACGCCGCGAATGCGCCTATTTGCGGAAGGCTCGCTAACTGGGTGCAATCGTGCATTAATTACGTAGAACAATCAGTTTGTCTAGCATGCTGCCGAGGCGCACTAAACTAGGTCTATACAAGGCCTACGTCCGGTCGCGGCTGACGCGCGCCGCCGCCTTGGTACGCCCTAGCAACCCCTAAGAAGAAGCTGAAAACCCAGGAATCCAGATCGCAGCGCATCATCGTCGCCGGCCCCCGCTACGCGCGCAACCGCACCATCTTCGCCGAACTCGAGTGGCGCGACCTGGAGAAGTTCGTCGGCCGGCTCGCTAGTCGAAGGTTCGACCGCGCGGACCACTCCAGCCACACACATCTCCAGGGCGCGGGCATCGCACCGCACCATGTCCGGCTCCCGGACAGCCGTTTTCGGGGACTGCCCCGAGAACTTCTCGAAATCCCGGCCTGGCCCAGGATTCGAGCCACAACCTCCTCTGCCACAGCCAAAATGCCACAAGGTTCTAGGGGCCCCCTGCACCCCTCACGGAGCAAGACTTGCTGTCTGCCGTTTCTATCATACACTCTCTTGCGCGCCGTTCCCGTGCAGGCTAGGCGTCGTAAACGCGCTAGCGTTGCCTGCGTAGATGACTCTTATCTAGTAAGGTACACGCAGCAAAGAGTTGCGCCAATTAACTTTTATTATGTAAAATTGTAAGTTGTACGCCTAATGGCAAAACATGGAGGACATGATGATTATATTTTTTACTATAACCGCTTTATGTAAACTTACTCATGTTTTACACATAATGTATCTTTATTTTTTAAGGCAAACAAACAAACACGCGCTAGCCGCATTCACCAGATGTGGATCAATCTTAATGAATAATTTGAACTAACCTGACCAATCCAGCAACCCTGGTGCTCCTAAGATGATGTCATCGTCTGTGACTTTTATCGACATACCGGCTTCTCCAAGTTGGTAGTAGAAGTAACGAATAAATGTAGTGTTAGAATCTCCGTTGTAATCTGAGTATTCCTTTCTTATTTGAGGAGGTTTGAAGGTTTGTTTAGCTAGGGAAGAAACAAATTAAAATCATCAAGTATTATATGTACGAGTATATTGTATACGCGTAAGAAAGACAACCCGGTCTCTGTTATCGTTCATGTATATATATATAATATGCATATATACACCCAAGGCCGAAAGTAAGGAAACAATATTGTTTCCCTTATTATTTACAGTTTCCATTTATTTATAATTATTAATCACTTTATTTATTTATGATCATAAAATAGGTGTTTTACAATATGAATATAAAAAGTAAAATTCAAAAAGAAAATAAAAATAAAAACAAATTATAAAACCTAGGATGCCACCGGCAGCGGGGCAAGGCTCTATCTAGCTACCGTAAGGTTAGAGCTGCACAGAGAGGAACCTCCTGACGATGCGTCCCGCGTCCAGGATTACTACCTTCTGTATCTGACCCTTGATCCAGCCTTATAATAATTATTATTACTGTGTATTTATTACCAATACTTAGGTACATCAGACTGATGGAAGTTTTTGGGAAAACCAGATAAAATCAAGTGCACTGTTCAAGTAATTTATTGTGTCTGAGACAAGGGCTGACAGACAAACTGTCATATAAAGAAAAACTTATTGTATACGAGTTTGTATAGATTTACATTTCAACTCTATGTTCCAACACTGGCCCTTAAACCAATATTAGCTTAACTACCTAACTCAAAAGTTAGCAAAAACAACGACACATCTGCTGTCCTTACAATTAAAACAACACGGTATCAAAAGTTCAGAAATAGTAAAAATTCATAAATATACTTATATGAAACGGATTTAAAACAATTTGTGAGGGAGTTTAGTAAAACGTCCCACTTTGTCGATTCTAGTTTCGGAGTTACGGGCAGTTTAGTGAAATATGGCAAAACCTACCGAAAATGACTTTCAATGAAAACTGATACAACATACTGTATTAAACCTATGATTTTGATGTCGACCCATAAATGACCAATTTAAGCAACTTTTTAAGGCCTCAAAGTTGCGTGAGTGTCCAAAGTGCCCAGCGTCCCACTTTGTCGAATACCGAAAAAAATCGTCGATATCATATTTGTGCCTGTTATAGGGAAACATTTCTACTTTGTCGATATGGAGTTATGAGTAGTTCCTAATACTACACATCATACGCTATCTTTTGGTGAAAGATATATGTCTCTAGGTGCTATAGTTATTTTTTTTAAATTCTTCAAATTTGCAAAAGTGAAAAAGCGGCAATTGAGAAAACGTTGGTTAAAGTTTGGGACGGCAAAAAACACACTTGTACTTTGAAGTTATGGAGTGGTTAGTATAAAATGAATTGGCATACTTTAAGGATTTCAAATTAGTCAAAATCATGTATGCAACCTTAGTAGTTTGTATGTTACGGAGGCTTGAACATAAAAGGAGAACAAAAATATGTCAATCCTGAACATGGGTTTATTTTCTATATTTATAACATGACATGCAGATTTATCATTAAAGTTGTTTTTATAAATGTATTCTCATGCTAAAAAAGACAGAAATAAATCTATGGATTCCTTTAGTTAGTTATTATTTCAAAAAGTTAAGAAAAACAGAATTGAAAAGTACAGCATATAAAAATACAAATGACAAGTGTATTTTAATATATAACATAAGATTACTTAAAAAACACACTTATCAAGCATAAAAAGTATTAAAAGTACTTATTTTATGCATTATAAAGTTTAGTGATTTTCTATAGGTAGCGTCCCACTTTGTCGATTTACTAAACTTTAGTGCTTGTTCAGTGAATAGATAGTAACTAGATTAAAGAAAAACTTATTGTATACGAGTTTGTATAGGTTTATATTTAAACTTTATGTTTGAACACAGACATCCTAAAGATTAAAAATACACTCAAAATAATACAATATATTGAAAAAAAAATAAGTGTATAACTTTGGGTAGAAGTTCGCTCCTTTTAATTGCCTATCTACAAAATGTTTAAGTAACAATTTTTGTAAGTTGTCATTATTTAGCTTATTTACTTTAAAAATGTTCTGTAATCACTTTTACTATTTTGTTTTGTAATTATTACTAAGTACTAAGTCAGTATTAATGTCCATAGGAAAAGCAATTATGCCAACATATTAATAATATAAAATACAATGGATCATAGTAATCAACGGATCGATAATAGTTAGAAGGAATCCATACTAATATTATAAATGCGAAAGTGTATCTGTCTGTCTGTCTGTCTGTCTGTCTGTCTGTCTGTCTGTCTGTTACCTCTTCACGCTTAAACCACTGAACCGATTTGGATGAAATTTGGTATGGAGATAGTTTGAGTCCCGGGGAAGGACATAGGCTACTTTTTATCCCGGAAAAATACCCTCATTCGCGATAACCGAATTTAAGGCGGACGAAGTCGCGGGCAGAAGCTAGTATTAATATAAATCTAACTAAAAAGTTACAAATATATGTTTGTTTAAATAAAAATAACGTTTGTATGAAAATCACAGGTTTTTATCGTCATGTAAGCTTATTTGTTTCCATACTTTATATATTTATAACTAATTGTATCAGTTCACTTTCCACATTTTTCACGTATTTTTATGAAAAGATCCTCAATACTACAGACATTTCTTTTTTACAATTTTACTGATTATTGACATAAAGGCACAAGAATTAACAACACATGCATTACAGACCGCGTACTTACACGCAAGGCTCAGTGGATATATTAATCTTTCGTATCGTTTCATCTGCATGTAGCAGACTCCGTTCATTTTTAGATTGGCTCTAAAGAGACGCGTCCAGCGGGGAGCACAGATCTAATAAAGAAAGCAACAAAATATAATATTAATAAAAAAAAACAGCAATTGGCAAACTAAAAATGATTCACAGATTTTCTATACAAACCTAAAAGATTATTTTAAGATACTAATTTCTTACATGTTCCAGTGCTTGATTTTATTTTTGAAACCTACTCGACCGTTTATTTATTTCTTTATTTAAACTTTATTGCACAATTGAAAAATTTGCAAATGGCGGACTTCATGCCAAAAGGCATATTCTCTACCAGTCAACCATTGGGTTAAATTATAGGTACGGTCTAAAAATAATGAAATAAGATGTCCCTTACCACTATTTTTCCTGTAGATCCTACTGCTAAACTAGCTCCAAACCACATGTCCTTTTGAAAAAAAGTACCTGCAAATAAATAAAACCTTGTACAAATGGCCTGAGGGATTTTTTGCCATTTTTAGATGAAAAAAGAAGTAGAAGTCATGTCGTACCTACAAGGAAAGGGATGGATACACGGACACAGCTACACGCTTCATCAGCTACACCGATAAGAGCTTATTGAAACTAGTTGAAGTTGAGTTCTGTATAGACATCCGCTAAAAAACTGTCACATAAACTGCATATCTTTTGATTTTTGCCAAAAGTTTCAACATAAGTTTCCTAAGAAAAAAGATCTTAAATCTGACGTAAGACAATTCTGTTCCCAGTCGGAATACTTGTATGTTTAGTAAAAAATGCTCACAAACAAGCAACATCTATCCATACTTAATATTATAAATGGAAAAGTGTGTCTGTCTGTCTGTCTGCCTGTTACCTCTTCACGCTTAAACCGCTGAATCCATTTAGATGAAATTTGGTATGGAGATAGTTTAAGTCCCGGGGAAGGACATAGGCTACCTTTATCCCGGAAAAATACCCTTATCCGCGATAAACGAATTTAAAGCGGACGAAGTCGCGGGCAGAAGCTAGTAATATTATAAAGTTATAAAAATGAAATGTCTGTACCTGCATTGGAGATATAAAAAAAGTGACACGGACTATTTGAAAGTCACTGAATCGAAAAAATCATGACACTGTTTTTTTCTGCTGCGTAGTCGAGTAAGAAGTATCCTATAACCATCTGTGAATGCCCAGCTATCCGTGTACCAAAATAGTTGAAATCCGTTTAGCCGTTTTGGCGTGAGGAAGCCACAACTACACATACAATCATACAAAAAATCCAAAATATGTACCTATTTTCGATTTAAATAAATCATTTACTTTTTTGAAAATATCTTCAATGTACAGACCTTTCATTCTTACAATCTTATGTAGGAATCACACAAATATTCACCCTTGCTGGGATTTGAACCCAGGACCGCCAGACTCGTGTCATTCCACCAATTAAGGTAACCTTTTGTATCTGTAGTGCGACGCCATTGGCTAAATGACCCGAGTCACGTGTTTTTTTGTTAACCCCTTTTTAAACACCTAAAATAACAGATATGACGAATAACGCCAAACATATTTGTGAATAACTTTTATCCTGATGGCCACTCAGCCGTCGAAATTTACTCCGTCCTTATAACCACACCAAGAATCTGGTCTGGGCGTGGATGGATCAGTTAGGACCAAATTTTATACACAATATATATGTTATTTATTTATTTCTTTATTTATTTAGGAACAGTAACAAATTAAAAACTAGAAGTTCACACATTATTAACAAAATAGAATTATACATATTATATGTTTGCAACTTAACAAGAACTGTCCACAACGTTTACAGATTACAGTTTTAAATAAAAAGCGGGGTAACTACTTAAAATTAAAATTAAAACTGATAACTTTATTAATAATTATTCGCATTTGAGGACCTTTGACACCGTGGCTATAAACGTACGAAACGACATTGAAAATATGTCGCATTTTTGGCAAATAGTATTAAATGTGTCACACACGCGGACAATTGGATTATTCGCCGAGACATTATTGTTTGTTACAACATTGGCAAACAATCGAGGATAACGGACTGGTCTGGTACTACATTTCAATTTGAATTCTTGAATGATTTTTGCATCCACAACGGAGTTTACAATTTTGAATAGAAGACCGATATCTGCAACTTTCCTCCTATGTTCTTAGGTACTCGTTTCAAACAAATTCAATCGATCATCGTAACTGGGGAGAGATTGACGATTACCCATTTTCATACAGGTATATCTAACTGCACGAGTTTGGACCGACGAGTTATGAAAGGATATGACTCCCCAAGGTAAAAAAAATGCGGTCCTTCATGCGCAAACAAAAAAATATGTTTTACAGAGTCTAAATTTTTTTTGTTATCTTAACAATAAATATTGTAATTGTAATAATGAAGCAAAAACGAGTCCGTAGTTGCACGTCTTCCACCAATGTTTTGCCTTAAAGAATCATTCAGGAAAGTCTCGTTAGAACTTATAACACGCATAGGTACATATATTTATTTATATTATAGATTATTGACGACACCAGAATCAGACTATGGGAAGGCTTACGTGGTATATGCCCCAAATCCAAGGGCTTGCAGGAGACATTCCGGTTCTCTAAATTCTGAAGAGTGCAGTTGAAGACAACGCCTGCCGCAACTGCATTGCGTCCGCTGGTGGTTGCTTTTGGGGCACCCACGATAATACTAAAAAAAGTTTAAGGTTGAAAATTATGTAAAGCCCTACTCGTACTCGTGTAAGATATATTTTCAACACACTTGCTCGTAAAGTGGCTCTTATTACACCGTTTTTATGGCTGTAATCTAGTCCATTACATACGCGTGTTTTTTAGTGCCTTTTCATTACAGTTTTTTTTTTAAACTTCTGTAGATAGGTTTTAGGTACAAGAAACATTTTAGGTTATTTTAATAAATCTAAACTGTTACTTGTAAAAAGCAAGTAATTTCAATAAATTATAAAGTTTTCTAAACAAAATATCATTTTCATTGTATTAAATTGATATAATTATTCCGTTTATTATATTATTAATGTCTGGCTGATTGGTCAATCAGCCTTTGCCTCAACACTCGTGCGCGCGCATAGACAAATTCACCGGTCGCAGCATGCCATTTTGATTTGATTTGACATATTTAATATTTACAAATATTGCATATTGAAGTATAATTATTTTGAAAAAGTGACAATATTGTGTAAATAGTTTCAAGCAATGATATTTAAAATATAATCATTATGTAGGTACGTAAATTTGAGGTACCTACTGATGACGGATGAATGTAAAACTTACGACTACAGGATTGGTTACGCATGTATAACCTTGACCAAATTTTAAGTAAGGTACCTACGATTGCTTTTTTGCTTTTTTCCCCGCAAGTGTGTTGAAAAACGTCGTATGAAACTCGTGTGGATTGGTCATTACACTCTCGGCTTTATACAGCACTCGTCTACGACTCGACATAGCCTAGAGTGTAATTACCAACGTACCACACTGGTATCATAATGTACTATTAAAACACTGAATACATGTACGATACTCTATGAAATGCTATATTTAGTTTTAATTTACAAAATTTAGCGTAGGTATATTTACCAAATGTATATAAAACTTCGTACTTATTGCAAATAGGAATACTTTTATAGGTTCTCGAAATTATTAGAGAGAGATTATCGCTTTAGCGATATAAGACAACAGACTGTCTTATATCGCTAAAGCGCGATCTATTTCACATAACTTTTCGATAGTGATTCACTTGAAAAATAAGTAGAAAATCGGTTACTTGATGTAATTTGAAGGACCTAAATAACGCAGTTCTTTTTTGTGTTTTTTTGGAGTCGGTTTTCTTTTTTGTTAAAAAGTTAATTTATTTCACTCTTTTTAGTTAATCGTTACTTAAAAGTATATCTCATGACAATCCAAGCAAGCCCAAACACTGAAAGGATACATTATTTTACTAAGGTGATTCACCTTCCGGCTCCATCATTAAATCAATTCAATTGTACCATTCTCTAGCTTAGCTATTTTAATTGTCACCCGTAAATCACTTTTCGTTAAGTAGTTCCAGAGACCTTCGGTAGTTCTCTTTATCAGTTCCATTTCACAAATTTACGGATTTCTTAACAGGTATGTTTCATAATACACACGCTTACAATATTTGAGGGGTTCCTTCCATTCGTTACGGATCCCATCATCATATATTCACTAAAGTTATATGGGACCAACCTAGATAATCCTTTCAAATAAAAAAAAATAATCAGTTTATAAATGACGGTGTTCCGAGGTAATAAACTTAAAAAAAAGAGAAAATAGTACCGAAATAAGAACCACCTCCTTTTATGTGAGTCGGTTAAAATTGGCTTAGGCCATGTTTTTACAATGTGGCCTAAATTTAAAAGACTCACAAGGCTTTATGAATATTATTTTAGGTAAGTAATCTGAGTTGTGAATTCCAAGATATTGCCCAAAAAATACGTACGACCTTTGTTTCATATTTATTTAACCAATACCTACAATTTCTATATTAAGCCAGTAGCATACTGAGTTGGGAAAATGGATTGCATTGTCCAAAGAGTCCATACATTGCATACCTACTATTCCGTAAACAGATTATATCTATGAGAGTTTTGTGAGTCTGAGCTGACAATGTCAACATGTTTTGTTTCTGTTTTTGGAAACAGACAAGTAACAGCTAAAGTAGATGTCAGAATTAGGCGAACTAGATTGACTGCTGAAAATGTTAGCAGGCTAAGGAAAAAAAATATGAGTCACAGATCTATGCAATGTCGATAAAATTATGTCGATATTGTCGATATATCCTTGTACCTACTACCAATCTGATTTAATCATTGTATTCCATCATGTTGTCTTAGTGTTTGCTTTGGAGGTGTAACAAATTCGAGTTGTTTATATTTGCTTTTGCCACATTTGGGTATTTTACAAACGAAAGAAACGCGGAACGATGCAAACTGAGATTGGATAGGTATATGCTGCAATCAAGCAGCAATGCAGCAAAAAATGCAAAGTTCATCAGGTAAGCACCCGATGAACTGGGTGCGCTGGTAATAGTGCTGGAGTCTTCAGGATACAAATCATCACCTAACGTTCACACCACTCACACTTGATATTATGCCGGCCGGCTAAAACTTTACAATATTCACGACAATAACGTTAGAGTTTTAATTTTTTTTTATCCTAGACGAAATTCGTTACTGCGTGCACGTTGTGTTCGAAAACGGTAGTGGTGAAGCCCAAAATTCTGTTTCAATCTTCTCTTTCGCACGCTCGTGTAAGGGCACTCTTGCATCCCTTTCTAGCGATTGCAGGCGCAAGCAAGTGACTCGCGTTAACCCGTCAGAAAGCATCGCTGTATGAAAACAAATCGCGCGCAATTTTAAATACTTACTAAGATAAAAGAAAACAGGAGGTAAGTTCTAGAACCAAATTGAAATATACCTAATAACTTGTACTACGTAAATACCAACTTACATAGTGTAAAGGTATAAGAATTAAATAACCCCGTGTATGAATTGCATTCATACGGGGTGATTTAATTTTAATGGTGGAGGGTATGATGTTTTCTTTGGCTGATAATCAGATATGTGTAAAATGTATATTGTTTTCTTAAAATTTAAAAATTATAGAATATTATTATCAATTAGTAAGTATGTGTTTATTTTTTCATGCCAGTTCTTTAAGTATTATTTCGTATTAATAAAATTATTTCTTTGATTTCAAACTCAATAATGCTGCTAAACTATACTGGTATGAAACCTTCATGTAGCGTGTTTTTTTTAATGTCGATAATATCGATATTATCGACATTAATATTATTAACATCACTAGTGACACAGAGGTAAAGTAAGATTACTTTGAGCTTACCACCGACATATGCTTTTATTCCATTGCATATGCGATTTTAACACTAATGTAATAGTATTTTATGCAACTGTTGTATAATAGGGGTCAAAAAAGACGAGTGGCGTGGATTGCAAGTAAAGACGCCACGAGTGTTTTTTGACACAATTATAAAACGTTGCATATAATAGTTTTTCTACGACTAAGGGGCCGTTCACTAATTACGCAAGGACAATAGCGAGTATCGCAAAAAGAGACGCCACGAGCGTTTTAGACCGAATTATACAACGTTGCAAACAATAGTTTTTCTAGAACTAAGGGGCCATTCATTAATTACGACAGATTTTTCGAACCCCTTCCCCCAGGGATCCCTACGTAATTAATGAATGACTAATAAGCACTTTTTAATAAAACACAAAAAGTCTAAAAATTTATATTTGCGCCGAGATTTTTCTAGCAGCAAATTGTTTGATACTTCTTGCGCCACGACATTGATTTCTTCGGTGGTAAGTACCTACAATTAAGCTCGTCTCAAGATGAATAAAATTTAGCGCCACGAAGAAAATTAAAAAGCGAGCTGTCAATCAATACCTATGGCTTTCTTATTTTTTAAATTCGCGTATACTTGCCAGGGATGAAAACATGTTGTGACTTGAAAAAAAAATAGGCGATAAAATATGTCTACGTAAATTGTTAATTTTTTTTAAGTTGGCAGCAATGCATTTACGTACATTATTGTTTTTTTAATTAAAAAAAGGGTATGAATTCGGCGGCTTGTTAAGTTGGTAATATAAATTATTTCAAATAACATTAGTTAAAGACTCACTGAATATAAATTATTAGATTGAAATTTTGTACTCTGTGGCACCAAGGAATGCAGTGCTTTTTTGGGAAATAGACTAAAGAGTTTTGCAAGTCTTAAGTAATGTATGTCTTTATATTAGAGTTGGTAACCATTTAAATGACAGAAAGAAGTACAGGAGTAGAAAAAAGAGTTTATATTACTTACACACTGTCTAAACGTCGTTTGTTAGTAATAGAAATTCTTTATATTATTGTTAAAGTCGAATATCCAATGGAATAAAAGCATATGTCAGTGGTAAACTCAAAGTAATCGTACTGTACCAACATTCGTATGTAATGAATTGCCAATCTACATATTTCGCCTAATTCTGGATTCTACTTTACAGATTTTTGCATTTTTATCTTCTTCAAAATTCTTTAAATAATCTAAATCTAGAATGTATTTATTTGTTTTTAATTAGTAAGTATGTCAAATTAATATATTTTATCAAACAAAAATGTTTCAAAATAATTATGTTGTCAGAAATTTGTAGCGGAGAATTTTATTCCTACACAATTTTTAAAAAGTGCGTTGAGAAACTGCACCCATGATGAAATAGGTCAAACTAAAAAATAATATTTACAAGTTAAACTCGATAAACATCGTTTTATTTTTACAATATAGATTCCTGAGTGTAACGAGGCTTTCAAGGCACGAGAAGCCAAATAATTTTGCTGCCGTGCGAAACACACAACTTTTCATCTAACTGCAGCGAGGAAAAAATTAGAATAATTTTCCATGCTAGCGGATAAAACGAACTATTCTATGTAGATCTGGTGCTGTAAACAAGACTTTTGAGCCAGTGAGGTGAAAAGAAAATTACGGGTGTGGAGAATTTGGTCTGAAAACGCTCGAACAAATGTACCATCGACCACTCACTTGACTGACCATTGGTAGACTTTATTGACATCGACATAAGGCCTACAGATGGTCATAACTGTGTTGCTGTTATAGAGCATTAAACGCAATATTTTATTTAGATTGAATATAATTATTTTGACGTCAATTTCTTGATAATGAACATGCTAAGATTACAGAATTATTTACTGAACACGCAACGTAGCAAAAAATGATTTTTTTTTTACCCTTAGGAAAGAAGATACGCGCGGCTTGTTTTAAAGTAGTTAAGCAAGAAATCAAAACCGATTACACCGTGATACCAACCCAGTTTGACTATAAGCGACGGCATAGCCAAAAAAATCTGCAGGGCCATCAGGACTTAAAGTTATTTTACTTCCTTCGTGGAACACATCACTGCTATCACATAAATTAATTAAAAATACACACACTAACACAAAATACTTCATTTTGATATAATTATTAACAGCAATTACTTTAGTTCCATTTGTTAAATAATTTAATATGAACTTGAGATGAACAAGTATCATCCGTGGCATAGTAGGACTACTCAGCTTAATCAAAATGGTTACTGAATACTACTGATAGGTACCTACGCTATAAGCTGGTTTATGCCGTGTTTACACTGTGTCTTTGTGAGTTTACAATTCGGGGTACAATCATATTATTACGGGTCGGCTTGTTATGTAAAATAATAATAAATACATTTATTTAATTTCTGACATGAAACGTATAAAAAGAGTTAAAATCTTACAAGTTTTAAAGCCTACTCGTATATACCTGTTTGTCTGTCTGAAATCATAACTCTCAAACATATCACCCGATTTGTAAGCTTTTTATAAGAGGATATACATAGCTTACTGGTTCCTCATTCTATTACTTTAAATGGCTGTTACGATTTGGATACAATTTTGTATGTAGACCAAGTTTTTCTTTTCAAGTTTTCAACTGCTAAAATACACAAAAAAATGTGGCAAAGTATGTACAACTTTACCGTCCAGGTTCCTTTTCTTAATGCACCCTAAAATCGATCAAATGATAATAATATACAATAATTGAATTTATTTGACGTTGGAGGTAAAAAACCCGGCCAGGTGAGAGTCGGACTTACGCACTGAGGGCTCTGTACAAATTTTTAGGTATGTAAATAGTTCGTCTATCACGGAATCGAGGTGTCAAAATATACGGTTGAAACGGCTATATCTAATTATCTATGAAAATCCAGTTTTAGCAGAGCCCAAGCAAAATATACGCTGTATGTTGTGGGGTCATTTTATATTCGTTACAGACATAGATAGACACACACAAATATCAAAAATTTTCAGACTTTTCTCATTCGTTGTACTATGAGTAGTACTAAGACATTGGTAGCTAAGAGCTACTTTCATACCAAATTTCAAGTTTTTGTAGATAACTACCCCATAATGTTTCAATTGCACGGCAATTTGTATGACACATTTTTTAATTACTGTATCTCTTAACTGCATTGACTCAGAAGTGTAATTTTTTCACAGTTTCAAGGAATTGCAGACTTGAGTATTTTTGATACTAATTTTAGTTTGATGCCTCCACGTGCTATACCTACTAAGAAAAAGCGTCTTGACAGACGGACAAAGTGATCCTATAAGTGTTCCGATTTTATTCTTTGAAGCTACGGAACCGTACAAAATTACCATTCCATTACATACATGAAGGGGTTTCCTAAAAGTTTGTTTATATACTTACGTACTCGTTTCTTTATGTGAATAAAATGTTAGCTTTACATGTTCGTTACATTCTGAGAAAAAACCGGCCAAGTGCGAGTCGGACTCGCGCACCGAGGGTTCTCTACAAACTTTCACTTACCCGAACATTATTATACTACCCGGTTCCGGTTGAGTTAAGTTTGCACCTGATAGCTATAGCATTGCATACAAATGAGGAGCAAACTTAACGTAGCCGGGTTGTTCAAATAGGTACATTGAAAAAAAAATTGCTAGACATGGTTATAATTTTCATGTAATATTTAGTTTTATTTATACAAATTGTGAAATTTACAAAATTTTCGTACGGTAACCTTCAGACATAAAGGGGGAATGGTGTTTTTGTTACATTTTCAGAATCAAAACAAAAAGAATAAAATTAGTTGTTCAAAAATGTGGAGATTAAGTTTATATGACTCCCCCCCCCCCCCCCCCCCCCACCATATTCGTCGTTTTTTTTAGAAAATAAAAATATATTTTTGAATATTTCTTTTGCAATACATGTGGGCTGACCATGTTTATAAATATTCTAAATATCAAATAGATTATCATAAGTAGTTTTTGTGATATATATAGAGTCGCAATGGTTCCTTTTTTACCATTTTTAATACGTAACCCTAAAAATGAGTGTATACGCAAACGTATTTGTATGCACAAATGGATTTGCCGTAGCTAATAGTTACAAAACCCAATCCAATAGAAAAAAATAAAGAAGTTGAAACAGTTCGTGTAACGGGACCTTAATAGTGAATAATTCGCTTCTGATAAATGTTCGTCCAAGGTCTAAGGAAGCGCTATGAGTGGCCCGGATGCATGTTGACCGAAATATTAGTACCTAACGTTTTATTATTTCGTTGATACGCCAAAATAAAACTACATAATATATCTTCATCTAAAAACAAACTCCATCCGAAGATCATTAGAACAAGCCCAAACAATCTAGGATATATTGACTATTTTTACGAAAATTTTGATGTTTTACCATCACGATCTTCGTGATTTTTAAAGTAAATTTCTTCACTAAGAAACTATATTGATATAACACCTTACCTGCCTGCTTCATCATCAAGCTCTGGGAACCATTCGCGGCCAAAGTACGTCCCAGGATCAATCTAATAAGCCCAAATAAGCTTCGATATACGTTGGCCCGTTAAAAAGTTCTATAGCCTACCCGCCTGCTTCATCAGGAAACCGTGAAAACCATTTGTGGCCAAAGTTAACCCCAACACTATTATAACGAGCCCAAATAGGCTAGGATAAGTATCCGTTGGTAAGTACGTTTAGGAGTTTCAGTGCCTGCTGGCCTGCTTCATTATAACACTCTGTAAACCAGTTATGGCCAAAGTGCATTCCAAAATTATTCTAGAAAGCCTGTGTTAGGATATACGCGCATCCGTTAAGGAGTTCTAGTGCTCATCTACTTGCCTGCTTTATCATCAGACCCTGGAAACTATTCATGGCCAAACTAAATTCCAAGACCTTTCTCCTAGCCTTAAATAGCTAGGATATCCGTTGCTACTTTTAAAAGTTCTAGTCCCTGCCTGCCTGCTTCATTATCACATCTTGAAAACCGATTGTGGCCAAAGTACCCACATCACAAGATTATTAAAACATCCCATGCAAGAATATACATCCGGTAAAGAGTTCTAGTGCTAGTGTACTTGCTTCATCATCAGACCCTGGAAACCGTTCGTGGCCAAAGTTAATCTAAAGACCATTCTAACGAAAGGAATTCGAGTGCCTGACTTCCGGCTTTATTATCAGATCAGGTGGATGATATTATATTATTTTCTTTTTCAGTGTAGCTGTAGGGACTCATCTTTACAAAATCGTGTATTAATTTGTTGATATAACTTGACTTGACGATATAGTTCAACTACTCGTATGTTATAGTAATGTTGGATATTTGATAATGCCTGGAAGCACTATTTCCGCCATTAGTACTTATTTTTACAGCCTGTTTATACTCACTTTAATGAGTTATTAGTGCGAGTTCATACACAGTACGTTCATTTCGTACTTGCGTTTATGACTAAGTAGGAGCAAATAAATAAATGAATTCATTCTCACTTACTCGTGGTCGTTAAAGAGAAATAAAATTAAAAAAAAAAATATACTACTAACAGACATGCGAACGGCCTGCCTGATGTTAAGCAGTCACCGCAGCCTATGAACGCTTGCAAAGAACCTATTCACTCCCCGCTTGAAGAACCCCATACTGTAACGGAGGTCCACATTCCGAGTGTGCGCGATAGAAAATTCCTTAGATACCGCACGTGTGGATGAATACACTGCCGATGGCGAGCGGTGCGATGGTAGAAGGTGGCTGTAGGCATCATATACAAGTGGTAGAACCGAACACACATAAGGAGGCGAGGTCTCTCCTAAGACTTAAAGGTTCAATTCAATACATAGATCTATGTGGTGATAATATAATTTCATGATGACAAATTTCATACTTCCTACCGTGTTCGGCAAAAACGCGATTTTAATGAGTGAAGTCCCAAATTTGCTTCCACTACGAGTATTATTCCATGAGATTTCTCTTAATTTCTCTGAGCAATAAAACTGGCGGATAATCAGGTAATTTATATGTAATTGCCTTGGTTATACTCCACAAAAACAGTCAAGTTTCATACACATTACCTAAATAGCCCATATCGCTCTTACAAAAAGTTCAATGTAGGTATGTACTTATACATAATACATGTTTTATATGTTCGTGAAAATAGGCACCTATGTGAAATTATTGTTATGTTACGTTAGATATCAAAGACTATCACAAACAATGATATAACATAAAAAGAGGTACATAGGTTATACGGGCTCCGAAAATAGCACACCAAAACTACGCCAATTGGCAAACCTTAACTCAGTCTTGCGTACAGAGTACTTTGTTATATATTGGATTATGCGTCAAATAAACAAAAAGCCGTCATGCATAATGAGATTTTGCACTAATTACTCAATAAAAGCGTCTAAAAGCATTTATGATTAGTGTCTTATTGGAATATTATCAGATTTATGTGTGCGTAAGCTTGGCCATTTTTACACGTGGATTATCGTGTAGGTAACCTATCTGCCTCTTTTTATATTATATCATTGATCATAAACAAAAACTTTCGCTCTTGTATCATAAATAAAAGTAAATCTGATTCCAGTAGGTAACTGTACCAAAATTATAAGTTTATGATGGTAGTGTAGTAGGAGAACTTTGTTTACGACGAAGAAAAAAGTCATAACCCACTTTTTTGCTTCAGCGCCATCGGAAAACAAGTAGATATACTGTGAATATCCACCCATTCCTGTACCAAAAATGGACACACTCCGTCTAAGTAGACGTGTCGACATGATGAATACACAAAGACATATTTTTTTACTGTTTGTAGGTACCTACATACGTTCAAATATTCAATTTTACCATGAACGAATAATACTTTAGTGGTAGGTACTAACAGTAAAAATATCTTCAATGTACCTTTAGAATAAGACTAGGTATACGAACATATAAACATACAACATAAAATTTGATTTTATTTTCCTTCAAAGTAGCCTGTTGCGTTATTTTTTGTGGAAATATTTTCAATGTACAAACAACTTGATATTTAATAGTATAGTACCGATGTTGCATTACAAATTGATAATTGAGTGCAAAGTGAGTAATTGCTACAAAACCTGATAAAGTGATGACAAATACCAGTTTTGTAAACCCTGGTTTTATCAGTCTAAAAATGGAAGGAAATGGGTCGTCAATTTCACAACATTGTCAGTAAATATACGAGGGGGGATCCCTCTCGCCAAAGCGGGCCATTCTACACGAAGTTCATCATTATTTTCGACCTGACTTTGAATTGGGTAGGTCTGTCTTTACCTAGTAATCGGATTCAGTGGGAGGAGCAAACTCACAAACGGGAATACCCCAGTATTGTTCGGCCGCAGTGCGCAAGGTAAAAAAGGACTACGAAAGTGGGTTGAACTATTTCAACCAACTTAAGGCGTGGGAGAGCGAGAGCGAAAGAATCAGACATAGGGAAGAATATTTGTCGACACGTTTGACTCATATTGCACATCGGCCCACGAAGCCAGCAGTCTCGGGTTCGAATCCCGGCCAGGGCAAGTGTTAGTGTAATGAGCACGAATGTTTGTTCCTGAGTCTTGGATGTTTTTATATATTTAAGTACTATAATTTATCTATACATTATGTATATCGTCGCCTAGTAACCACAAGCTTTGCTTAGTTTGGGACTGGGTCGATTTGTGTAAGATTGTCCATGATAAAAAAAATGGTATATATATAACGATAGATTATTGGTCACCCTCGCCGGTGCTGTCGAAGCTAAAATATGGTCGGAAGAGTTCTCAGTAACTATCCTTTATAAGCATAAGCTAAGCAGTGAGCTAATGATTTACAAAGATAGCTGAACCGATTATTTGAATCTATAGGCATGAACAGGCTCGATCAAGTCCCCTTTCAGACAAAACAACTATTTTTAACAAAATCGATTCAACCGTTTATGAGCTAAGATGCTACAGAGAAGCATACTGAAACAGACGTTGAACTTATAAGTATCCCTCGCTTTTCGTCGGGGGTTATAGTAAGTACTTAGTTTCATTACTGCAACGTACAGCCTGAACATTCTGAAGGCAATTATGAACATATTATGTTACTTAGACGATGGATAAGCACACTAAAATAAGAAGGTTTATTCGGAATGGAAAGTCTGGAAAAAATATATTAAGAGCCCCCGGCAAGCTCGGCCGAATTTCACCTTCCCATACAAACGGAGTTTCGCTTTCATTTTAAAACTACGTGTTAGATTGTAACGACACAATGACATGAGGTCTGTAATTAGTTTATATGACTCCAGTTTGTAAAACAAACGAAATACAGCAAAAAAAAATTTTTGTACGAAAGACTTAAATTCGCCGTATTTATTTTACTATGGTATCTGAAGCGACATAAATTAATTACAGACCTGGATATACCTTAACTTATTCTAAGTACAAAGTTTCAGAGCCAACTAGCTACTTAGTCGTTTTTAAATGAGCGCTCTCATGTAAAAACGTTTGTTTGGAGAAACTACCTTGCCGGGGATTCTTAAATACAAAAAAAGTTCCACATGGACGAATCCAGTAGGTAATTTAAATAAAAATCCGTTTCGAATCCGCATAAACATTACGTATCCTGTATCATTCATTGCATTCTGCATATTTTTTAGAATAGGCCTAAAGTCCTTGACAGTAGCGGTCATATCACAGCTGTTTGAGCTGCATGCGTTATCATACCATCACGGCCGTTTTGGCATTGTAAATAAATCTGAGCCTTGAGTGTAAGCTTCATTCCTGACACTTCTCGAACGCGTTGTGTTCATGGTACACGAAAACGGGACCGGGTTCGACGCGATTTTACACGATAAGTAAACTAAAGGATATAAATACAGTGCATCGCGCTGCGATTGTGGTGCGATACTCCAACTAGTAAGTATTTAGCTTCGTTCGATACTCGTACAAAGATAGAACACTGAAAAGTTTATTGCGATCTAACTGAACAGCTGCCAAGACGGGAAAACTTACAAAAGTAAGTGTATTTGATTTATTGACGTCGTAAACCGGGGTAAGTTGCACTTTGTCGCGTATTTTAAATTGTAAAGTTAACGTTCCAATTCTGGACAGCCTAATTGACACCTCGTTTTTCACCTTTGTTGCTAATAGACTTAGATAAAAGGTGCCAACTATTGGGGCAGTGTCAAGCACTGGGCCATTTACATTAAATATAATTATAATTCCTTATTCCATGTCGTAAAATAATTAATTTATCGCATAGTTATTAATCCTTATTATTAACTAGAAGGCGCCCGCAACTTTGTTCGCGGAGGAGAAAAAATCATAAGTTTTCTTTTTTCTTTTGCATAGTTGGGTAAAAAGTATCCTATAACCTACCCAGCTAGCCGTGTACTAAAAATAGTTTAAATCCGTTCCGCCGATTTAGCGTGATGAAGAAGTCATAACGACACATACAAACATTTCATTTTTACAACTATCATAGTACTAGTGGCCGCCCGCGACTTCGTCCGCCTTAGAGTCGTTTATCGCGGATAAAAGGTATTTTTCCGGAATGAAAAGTAGCTTATGTCTTTCCCCAAAACTCGAGATTTTACTAATTTAATTGTGACGCAAATTACCAAGATTTCAAGTTCTTTTCTTAAAAAAATATTTATCGTCCATACAAATTTTCATCCCCTTATTCGTTCCTACAAGGGATGAAATTTGACATACATTGTAGACTATGTCATATTCTAATATACCTATAAGGTACATAACTGGAAAGTTTAATAAAAAATCGTCCAGTAGTTTTTGAGATTGAGTGGAACGTAAATGCATACTTTCACGTTTATAATATAGTAAGGAGTAAGGATAAGGAGTAAGGATAGATAAAGGAACAGAAATATGATAAGTTATATAACAAAAGTTTGTTTGTTATTTTAATATGAAGTTCAACAGAGTTTTGTAAATAAATTATTCACTCGACGATGCAGCGCAAATCTAGCATAAACAAAATATGAATCGCTTGCCGGCTGTTACGGTAAGCGGAGAGCTTTCTGTATTTCGCTCGTTTCACTCGTTTTGCTCGACAAGCGATCCGCAAGCGCCAGCGGAAAATCGCTGCGATACACAGCGGTATGTAGTTTGCTGAACTGAAGCAGCAAACAATGTTATTTTTTCGACGGTATAAATGCAATGAAAAATATTTATAGCAATAAAATGAGAAACGAAAAATATGAAATATTAATATTTACGATAAATTAGCGTTTGTGTTAACGGCATTGAATACTTTTGGAAAGTCTGATGAATCAAGTTATTTTGTCATTACCAAGCCATTACTTGATATAATCATATATTTTTATAAGCTTTTAAAAATGTATCTACTAAAATCCTTTTTGGTACAGTCAGCATCAAATAGTCTGTAATATCCAAAGCACCAAATATATTAGATACTAAGACGTGCTACGATAATATTTTTCTTTGGATGTTACAGCTTGTGCTTAGGCTTATATCTCACAAGTGCCGTTAGTTACAAACGGTTGAATAAAGCCAATCTGACTTCGTCTTAATTTTGTGCCAATTCGCTGTGTATTACTTACCTCATGATCATTCATTTGAAAATCAATGGGCTGTTTATACATCGGTTATTTTTCTAATATTTTACATGGTTGGCCAAGGGCAAACTCTCTGTGTCACTTCGTCAAATGCATTTAACGGGCGTCTGTTAGTGCGGGAGCCATTTTGGAGATTTTCCTTCGGTCTACCTTTATAGACCGAGTTTTCAGTTCATACGGCTTCGCCGGCTGCCATACAAACTCAACAAGAACAACAAACCAGAAGAATACAATGCTATATTTATGGGTTCCATAGAGTTGAAATGACGAAATCTGTACCCAAGAATTGCCTTGCCAACAGAACAGTGATAACCATATTAATAACTAGAAGGCGCCCGCAACTTCGTTCGCGGAGGAGAAAAAGTCATAATCACTCTTTTTTTCTTTAGCATAGTTGGATAAAAAGTATCCTATAACCATCTGGAGATACCCGTGTACCAATAATAGTTGAAATATATTTAGCCGATTCAGCGTGTTGAAGCCACAACACGTACACAAATAGAGGTGTGTTCAGTTCGATCGGTCGATTAATCTGTTTTCTAAGGAGTAACTATGACTATAATCTAAATGGTTACAATAGGTCAGTGAATGACCGGATGTGGACGAGCTGGGAATGTGGACCTAATGGGATTATGGTAATAAAAATCGGCCAAGTGCGAGTCGGACTCGCGAACCGAGGGTTCTTTACAAACTTTCACTTACCCTAACATTATACTACCCGGTTTCGGTTGCGTTAAGTTTGCACCTGATATCTACATCATTGCATACAAATGAGGTGCAAACTTAACGCAACCGGGTTATTCAAATAGGTTTTGTGAAAATTATAAAAAAATATTAGCTAGTTAGAGGCATGGTTATAACTTTCGTATAATATTTATGTTTATTTATACAAATTGTGAAAATTTCAAAATTTTTCGCTCGGTAAACTTCGGAGATCCAGCCCTTTCATATGATAAAACTACTTGACCTAGTAGCTAGACTTTTAATGTATGCCCCCACTTTTTCGTCCGAGTTTAAAGGAGCAAGAGCAATATTCTTCTATAAATTAAAATATCAAAGTCGAATGGTACCTATACACTGGTTCTAGATGGCTTTGGTATCTAAAATGCTGTGTGAGACAGTAGGTATCTATGTATTTATTATAATTTTCTGCATTCAAAATATATGGAATACAAAGTTCCATTTGTATGGAATAGTGGATGTACTTTTAAAAGATTATCATTTAGAGAATTTGCTGGTTCCCCTTTTAGTGCTCTGGAATTCGTCAGTTTATGAGACGAATATTCACCGTTTAACTTTTTTATTCATATTTAATTCGAAATAAATTGATGTGAATAACTTATCTTTACAAAAAAACGTTAAAAACTCTTCCGTGAAAAAAATACGCAATACCTTTTTAGAGAAAGAGTAGAGAAAGATAATAAAATGCCTTTACTGTATTTTTTACATCATCTTGAGATACATGGTGTAGTCATGTCCTAATCACGCAGTGCTCTAATACTATGTACTGGAATAATTCAAGTTTAATGTAAAATAGTAAATCTTACAAGATAATTATACTTAATCTAGACCACGCGGCATCGTGTCAAGTTCAAAAGAAGAGTTTTTTTTTTTACACTAAACTTGATTTGTATATTTAATGTTGAAAATAGCGCCCTCTGTTGTACGCCTGAACAACCAATCACATGTTTGTTTAATGTGACTCAACGAGAAGGAAGGTGGTTTGATTTAAACTGGGTACGCAGCAGTATTTAAACTTCCACACAGATGGCGTCACAATAGACGAAAATTATAATGTAATTCTATACCACTTTCTTCTTGGTTAGGGTATTTGGTGTTATACTCATTATGATGTGTCCATTAACTAACTTGGCTGGAAATGCCTATATTCACTTTCGGCTTGAAGAGACCCTCGTTGTAATAATCAGCAAAACGGTTCACGGTGCGAGTTTCTACTTTATTGTTGGCGTATTTAGAAAAGACGCAAAGCGCTTTGTTCGAATCAGAGGGGCTACACCGAAATTCGAAAAACGAAGTTCGTATGGCGCCCTCCCGCTCAGTCAAATACAGTATAACATGAGATCGAGAGGGACAGCACGTTACGAACTTCGTTTTTCGGGTTTCGTAGTAGGACTGCTGTAACATATCGACAATATGGTTGATGATATGCTGCCGATTGATTGACCCAAGTCCACGAAGACTACTGTGATGTCGGAATGCCGCTCTTAGTTACCAATTACTTAGTGGTCAAATGGTAGACATTGACAGGCCTAACCATTCAGTAAAACTAACAGACCATGGTGAAATTAAGCGTAAGTAAATCCAAGAAACTCGTTATTATTTTTATTCAATACACATTTTAACGTCCTATCGTCATGTTAAACCATACAGCATAATCTTATCTGATTATAAATTGACTCAATTCAGGTTCAAGGAATACTTTTCTCTCATAGATATATTTGCATGTCGAAATAAATTAAAGCAAATTAGTACAACAAAAACGGAACGCATTTTCATTAACTGCCTGATTACTTGCACAACATCACGTGAAGGGATCAATGTAGTCAAGTGTTCATTGAGAATCTCATAATACTTCCCATCCCACATAGACCATTACCGGAATCGTTATTGCTTAAGAAGTAAGGTCTAAATTCAGAAAATGTGAGTGTATTTGGGATATAAAAGTGGTATATCAATTTATATGCGAACTCATCAACATTGTCATTACTTGTATCCACGGTATCAGAGGGAAAGGACCATGGTTACGTAGTTTAAAATTGCATAAATATGTGCATCTGAAATAAAATAATATTAATTTAAGTACCTACTTATATATGTAGACCGTCAAGGAATTTTGTCCAGTGGGAGTGTCGGTTTAGTCTACCTTTTAAATAATTTTGTTCGTTTTTTACATTTCGAATAGGTACTTACTTTTTAAAGTTGTTACAGTGGGTTTTTTAATAGCGATTAAACGTTACAGTTCCAAAATACAACGATTTTTGATATAAAATACTTCTGTTACCATGATACTAGACTAAATTAAAAGCTGGGTAGAATTTACTTCATAGCCTGTTGATAAAAATACCCTTTTATTTGACTACATTATTATCTTGTCATAAGATAGGTACCTTCAAGTTATTGATATTAGTTAAAACAAATACTTAATGTAAATATAAATACCTAAAAAAGGTTTGAAAACTCGGTAAAATGGTGTTGAAAGCAGAAATGGACCCTCCTTTTAAACAGCAAAAGCAGTTTCATGGTAAGTCAAAAATACCTACACCGATGCGTTTGTAAAATAATTGTTCAAATATTCCTATGCACCTATTTTTGTGTATTTATGTTATCACCATTTTCTCCTTATATGTATGCAATATTTTATAATCAGCAAATATAATACTTACTATGATGTACATATACGTGAATAGGTAATATAGATAGGATAGTTGCTCAAAAACGGTTATACAAAAATTGTTGCCTACCTATCTCCTGTAACTGTAACTAAGAGATGATGATGATTGTTGAGCGTAGCTTCGTCGTCCAGGTTCTGTAATAAATGTACCTAAGTACTTAAATACTCATAACATGTTATTTCAAATTGTCTGATTTGATATTTATTGACGTTAAAGCTGACAATAATTGTAGTAAAAATGAAAATATATCAGAGGCAAGTGCACAAATATATCATCGTCCCTTATAAAAGTTATTATAATTAAATTGTCTTCCTGAGTATTTACATAATAGTTAATTATACACCAATGACCGTATATAACATCCATATAGATATATATCTAATACATATCATCCAATCACAGGAAATTTACTCGTAGGTCGCTTCATTCAAATTAATAATTTTGAAGTACCATTCAAATATAAACCTTATTACTTTGCAATAACGAGCCTGTAATCATTATTACCTATGAGTATCTATTAGTGTCTAGGTACAAAAAGACATCATCCTGCGTTTAAAATAAACCTTGCCATCGTCAAGTAGTTGCCAAATGCAATTGGAAGACATCGCTTCTCTGCGATTTTTCAGCGGCAGTATGCATAACTGCCATTGTCAGAGATTAAAATTAAACAAAAAACGTGTGCATCATGTGCGTGTCATTTATACAAACGATTGGTTTTGTTTCTAAATACGGCTCAGTGGCATAATACATGACGTTCCTACGGCATCGGCACTGTTTGAAATATTAAAAAGAATAAAGCGCGCGCACTGGTATTTGTTTGAAGCGATTTTATTTCGCAGTGACGTTTAGTTTACCGTCGTCGATCGATGAAAGTGACCTATTATTTTTGTGGATCAAAATTAAGATTATACTTTTGTCCATATTTTCTTACCGAAGTGACATACTACTACCAAAATTAAACAACTAAAGGGTGAGCATGTAATTCTATGAATATAATTTATGTTTACTAAATCGAACAGTAAATACACCAGCAAAAAAGTTAGAGACCTAAGTCTTGGTCTTCTGAAACAATGTAAAATCGAATACCTACGTGACTCTTAAGATGAATACACCTATAGAAAATGAAAAAAATGACATGTATTATATTTAAATTGACATTAGTTTTATCTGTTTAGCAGTTTGCATTGCACACGGCTTTATTGAAGTAAATTAATAAACGGAAAAATATACATATAGCTACAGACATAAATAAATATAATGAGAAGTTTTGTTAAAATAACCTATATCAACTATGTTATGTAAACTAAGATATGATATGTTTTAAAATATCTGGATTTCGACTACTTATATATATGCACTTTTTAACCATATAATGTAATCAGGTCCAGAAGAGGATATATTTTCTCCAGTTGATTGTACATTTTAAGCTATAGAACCGTGCTTATTTAGTTAAACTAACTTGTACATGGTTTAAGGCGTTTAGACTTTACATTTATTAGATATTTTTGCTTCCCCTAACCAGAGACCGTTACCGACATTAATTGAAATTGACATATCTGTTTAAATTCGTGGTATTTCTAAAATTCTACTAAATGGTAGTTGAGTGAGCGAGCGTGGCGAACGAAGCGTCTCCGCTTTAGCTTGAGCAAACAAGCTTTCAGATGTCGGTCTGTCTGTCCGGCGGAAGCCCGGCTGTTCTCCTCTACAAGTCGCATTTCTCAACCGATTCTCGTGAAATTTTGTGAGCAGTTTCTATAATTATATATTTTTTGTCGATTTTGGTATTACTTATGTTTTAAAATGGCGGAGAAATGGGGATTCAAAGGCTAGCGAGGTCTTACAAAGCCACTCTCACAGAGCCACTAGTTAGGTACTTCATGTATTTTTTTTCAGTAACGTAATTAAATTATTATGTTTAATTAATTTAAATATACTTTAAACCATAAAGATACTTTAGTTCTTACATGTACATTCGAGGAATTTAATTTATATCCCATTTCGTACCTTGTCACAGTCAAAATCAATATGAAAGCCGATAGAGATTCCATATCAATGTCAATATGAAAAGGTACGAAAGGGTACACAAATTAAATTACTTGACCGTACCATCGTCATTTCATCTTAGGCCCAATTTTTATCTTTAGTTTCATGAATTTCCTCACAACACGCGAACATGTGTGCAAACCGACTATCAAATACAAAACCACTGAAAGTACAGCTGAAATAAAAAGAACTTTATGGCGTATTTTCATAAATAAGTACCTACGTAAGACGTTGTCGTTGATAAAGTCGGGGCACAAATAGTGGCTAAAGTTATATTTAGGTTCACCAGCTGATTATGCGGTTAATTTCAACAAGTTGACAGGCATAATCAGCCATTAAACGATAATACCTTACAGAGCCTGGAAAATTTGATCATATCACCGTGATTATTGTCGTAACTCATAAGACAAAAACATAACCCTAAACTTTTGGAAATGCAATAATTGATAGATTCAGGTTTTACTTTGTGAAATTCCATATAAGATTATAATGGATGATAGTTAATTTGATATTTTTTTTGTGTAAACTGCATGAAAATATGCGCATGTAGTACAGCTTATTGTCACATCTAACGAAGACACTATTTTGCGGAATTAAAAGACTATTATCCATTAATCTGAGTTGATTGGTTTACTTGTTCGTTAGTTTGTCCAGTAACAAACAACGCATCGATATTTTTTTGTATAGTTTATGGGCCGGCGGGTCTTACAGTGGCAAGGGATACTTTTTGTCCTGATATAAATGCACTGTTCCCGGAGGATGTATAACTCGTTCTTAAAGCCGCGGAAAATACCTAGTTCGACTTTAAAGTAATGTTGTAATATAGTTGCTATGTTATCAATAAGTGCTACGAGTGGCTGGCAAGTGTAGCGCGTGTACGTAAAAACAAAGATAAATAAATTAATCATTAAAACGTTAAGAAAAACGTACACACCTAGAAAAATATATTTTGAAACTAAAAATATATATAAATATTTTTACAGACAGCCAAACAACATTGATACACGAGTTAAAGTTACAGCACCCCCTTTTTTCGACGTCGGCTACTCCTTTTTTTCGCAAATTGTTAAATAATTCACAATACTAGCCTCATGCCGTTAAATAGTCTTTAAAATTCTGATTAAATAAAAAATACAAAAAAAAAACAATAATGATGTATATCCCGGATGCATAATAAAATAAAGGGTTAAAAGGAAATACGATCCACTGATGGATATGTACTAAATTGTGAAATTAAATTGCTCCTCCTAATCGTGTAGTATTTCTCATTGCTGAGGGTCGTGACTTTTTGTTCAAGATCGCTTTTCATTTGTTGTGATCTTCGGCAGTGTAATTAATTAATTAATAATTGTGTGTGTAATTAATTACGTAGGTTTTTATCTTGCCTCTTGTCTAGAGCAGTGTTTTTCAACCTGTGCGCTGTGTCCCGTGGCCGTGACCCCTTAGGGTCGCGAGGCCTTTTGAAGGGGACCGCGGCTGCATTAATTCGGCCTCAATATTCATTTTTTTTTAATTACACATGGTTGAATCAGTGCGGAAAAGGAAGTCGTGAAATATCTATACATAAATAAAGCTGAAGAGGGTCGAAAGTCTGTACATGGAAGATATTAAAAAAAAATTTAGCTGGGTTTATTTAGTTGCACAATAAAATAAAACACAATTGTAAAGGCGTTGCCAATTATTTATCAAGCTAAATTCTTAAGCAGCATCAATCGTTAGCTTAGTTACAAACACAATATGTCTACTATTGAGTACTTACCTAATATTATATTTAGATGACCTTGTGTTGTAAAAAATACAATATTCCGAACAAGCATCAGAACTAAACTGAACCGATGCTTCGCTATTTTCCAAATCAGTGAGTCGCGTCGTGTGCCTTATAACACCTACCGACTAAGTTGTATCAAACATGAAAGAAACATGAAAAATATAATAACCCAACGTGTATTTTTATTCGTTGAAGAATGATATTTTTTAGGATAAAGTGCTTATTGTGACCCTGATCAAACCAAAGGCAGCCTTACCTAAAAATTGATAAAACACAGCGAGAGTAAGAAGACTTGAATAAAAAAGTTTCTGTCAAAAAATTCAACCGAGACGATTCTAAAGAGCCCAAACTCGGTAGGATTGAGTTATTTTATTACAGAGTTCTTATGACCGCCTTCCTGCTCCATCATCAGATCAGCTTGATGGTATCATATATTTGCATTGTCACCAAACTTATATGAGTATGCCAAATTTTAGCTCAATTGAAATCCGGGAAGTAGTTTCACCCGAATAAACATATTACATACATACATTGCAAGTTAAATAAAAGCTTGTAAAAAGGGACTGCTAGAATAAATCCAAACTATAATATACTGTACATATTAGGTATATATATGTCTTAATAGGTTATACCCGATTAAGACGAAATTCGGTACCTATGAAGATAGATTGAGACCCTAGGAAAGGCATACGATAGTTCTTATCCCGGAAACCGGGAATGGAATTTTTGATAGAAAATCAATAACTAACAGCTCAGTTATCGTACCTAAGCCTTAATTTTTTATTGAACGGAACGAAAAGTTGAATGTCTAGTTTTTCAATTGTAATCCTAAGTACATAATACTCATAATATCATATACAAATAACCAATTAGAACCGTATACGATTGACTTCGTAATAGATTCTAAAGACCAACGTTCGAATAACGATAAGCAATTTGCAACATCGACTAGCGCTGCGAGTACCTACCTAATTATAGATGCACTGCATATGCAAACTATAACTATTTATATCTAGTATATACTTTACGTCATGAAACATTTTACGTATAGCTTATGACAGCCGTAGTTTGTATGAGCCCTGCGCAAACGGATCTAAGTTCGCCCGTGAAAAAAAACTAGGCTCTCGTCTGATTATACCTGCGGCTTCCGAGGTTTATCTCTACATTGGGCATGGACAAAGCAGGCACCACCTTAGTTACGGTACTGATTCGGAGTGTAGAATAAAAAACATATCGCATTCAATAAACTTCAGAGCCTCGGGTGAAAGCTGCTATCGCATCCGAACGTATTAGGCATCGCGTTTACGTTTCCAAGGCTTAGTCGAAGCATACTTTGAAAGCAAAACTCGTTTCGAACGCGTGGCTCAGGCTCGTTTGGTCCGTTTCCTAAGATGTCTGCTTACTAAAGTGGCCTTCTTCCCACATTGACCGTTTCCTATGATGTCTACTTTTGAAAATGTATATTTCCTATAATGTCTGCTTCTCAAAATAACCTTGTTCCCACATTGTCGCGGCTCAGGCTCATTCGGTCCGTTTCCTAAAATTGTCTTCTTCCCACAATGTCAGTTTCCTATGTTGTCTACTTCTCAAAATGTCTGATTCTCAATATTCATTCATTCTTTATCTTGATAATGTAGTACTCCCATGTTAAAAAAGTTGAAACTCAAAACAAACTAATCTTGCAATGCACTAGTACTAAAATACACCATTCTCGAAACAAAATAGCCTCAAAACACGCCTGTCTCAAAATACCCTAAATTTATTTATACTACAACTCTACAATATATATTTAATAACTACAATAACTTAATAAAGTAACTTTGAAAAAAAAAACATGAAAAAGTGAAACAAAATAAGAATCTCCATTGGTTAAACAAAGGTGATCAGTTTGTTTTTGGTGTTTTTTGGGACTCTGGAGTTTAGAGATTAGGCTATTTTAAATTTATGTTAATGTGACAATATAAGTTTTTGACATTGGGTTGTACTGAGGGTAATTTGAGCTTAGGTGTTTATTATGTACCGGAAGCTATGTATTTTTTTGTCGATAATATTTTTCTACATCACTTTCGTATAGATGTCCCGAGGTGTAGGCATGCTTATTACAAGTACTTCCGGAAACTACTTCTTGAATTCAGAGACAAAAAAGAAAACATTTTGAAAAGCAGACATTGTAGGAAACGGGCTTCAAATAGTGGGCATTATAGGTAGCGTACATCTTAGGAATAGGACATCACAAAGAACGGACATTATAGGAAGCAGGTCAATTTTCAAACCGGACATAATAGGAAACGATCATTCTAGGACAGTGGCATGATAGGAAACCATTTGCTGACATTATAGGAAAGAGTCATTTCTTGGAAGAAGACCAGTTTGAGAAGCAGACATTTTAGGAAACAGACAGAACGAGCCTGAGCCGAACGCGTTTGTGGTAAATTTATTACTGTAAACGATCTTTATTAGGGTAAATCCATTTTAGAGATGTTTGAAATGTAATAGTTGAAAAAAGTTGCCCTTAGGTTTTAATAATATGAACATGATTTTTAAAAAATAGTTGATTAAAAAATACAAAATATATCTAACTACTAAAAAAAAGTGTTCGTACTTTCTTTTGTGATCATATTTAGTTTTTTAAAACCATACAAACTACATTCAGTTTAAATAAACTTTCAGTTGGATATTTCGACATTTTTTTTATTTTACAACTATATACACTTTCGACAAATTATTGAGTTGTAAAAATAATCGACAGGTAAATTTACATGTTACAAAAGATTATTTTAACAGATGAATATTTAGCAACGGAGTTATCTGTTAAAATTACCATTAGTCTAAAACTGTTTGCTATAGTGTATTATATATGTATGTCTAGACATACGTTTCTTTTGTTAAAACTAACAATAAGACTATTTCGAAACAAGTTACATTAGGTTCGGTTAAAACCGTAGGTTAGGTTGGGTTAGTAATATGACCAAGCATAGCGGAGGCTACGGAGCGTCAAAATGCTCTTTGCTTGCCTGCCAGCTTGCATACAAGCTTGTTTGGGTACCCCTTTCATTCGGCTAATTTTTTTAGCCTACTTTAATCTGGCATAATTGATTTCGCATAATTTTTATTCGCATAATAATACAGTAGCATAGTTATACTTTGGCCTACTACTTTGCTTGGCATATTTGTATTCGGCTAATATACATTACGCATATTATTGTTTACCTTAAGGCAGGTCCAAGTCGGGTTAGGTTAGGTACGACGACGAGCGAAGCGAGGAATAGTTTTAGGTTGAACTGCGACCCTTACGAGCGAGCGAAGCGAGCGAGCCGCTGAAGTCTATATCGAGTCTTGCCTTTTGCCTTTTGTACATTACAATTTCTTAGGGCAATGCTTTTATGCATTTTGCAATGATGCCAATTTAATATTATGACTTATGCTGATTGATGTTAGTCTTAACGATGATTATGCTTTCTATATTTATGCTTTTTAATTTGATGCGTAAAAATATATGCGTAAAGATGATTATGCATATTGCTATTTCGGCTAAAATAAATTATGCGTATTTATATTATTTAAAAAAAAACGCGATCCCACAGTGAACCGCATGCCTTCATGCCTTGTAATGTAACTAAGTTGCTTACCAGTAAATAATCTGATGAAAGTTGCAACGCTGCGTTTTCAAAATCTAATATTAAAACGATAAACAATAATGCATCCAGCCTTGATGATTATATTGATGAATCAAAGGCGCATTTCTTACGGCTGCGATTAGCTCGCAATAACACTATTTGATGTAGTATTAATTGCATTGGCAATAGAGATTGGCTAATGAAGTTCTTAAGACAAAAGGTGTAGCCGATTTTATCTGTCAGGAATTGTCAATAAAATGTTTGACAAAGAACCATCATTATTCCTATATATTTACTCGAACATAATGATTATAAACAAAAAACAATCATGTGCCGCCAACAAACGAGAAAAGCGTTGACTGACTGACTGAAATTTACAATATAGATTTCCGTGTATTGTATAAGGCCGGGTCTACTAGAAATCGGAGCATGAAGGAAGCGGCTCGGTCGAACCAAAACAAAAGATTACAAAAAATATGTATAAGTATTTTATTTTGTTTTCAAGGCGGACTTTGAATTTAGTAGCTTGGCAAGTGCCCAAATACATTAACTGATGCAAAAGGTGATTTTCCGCGTGATTAAGATGTTTTGTGTCTACAATAGTTTTTATTTTTACAAGTTTTAAATTAACTTCACATTTAAATGCATGTATGTTTACAAATCTTGCAAGGAAGATTTCACTTCAAGGGAACCGATGACGATACAACAATATAGCACAATGAACTTCCATGGTGCCATTGTATCGCCATATTATTGTAAATCCTATGACCACCCTGCATCAGACCGGTGGTCTGATGATGCAGTCGGAAGATAGTCACAGGAGCTCTGTAATAGAATAACGTAATCCTGCCAAGTTTGCGCTCTTTAGAATCGTCTCGGTGAGTATCTGATGATATTTAAAGAAAAGTATAGTCGGAAAGAAAAGCTTGTAACAAAAATGATTTTTTTGACAGAAACTTATTTATTTCTTTAGTATTTAAAATCAAGGCGATTACAATTTATTGCGTTGTGGTAGGGGTTTCTATTTCAAAAATATACAATTTATTTTTTCCATTAAATCAATATTTGAATTAAAACAAATACCGATAAACTTTTTCTCACGTAAAAATGTACTCGTATTTACAAAGTTTGTTTACTAGGCCTGATACATTTTATCGACTAACCCATTGCGCATGTGCAAATCAATTCCTTTATTTTAGCTTAGTTTGACGTAACATAGCTTAAACTATACATAAGCAAGTATAGATCTTAACATAAGACATAATGCCCACAATTTAATAATCTATTTATAGATGTTTAATACAACTAAGTGAACGGCAAGCAATCGATGCCTGCGCGCGCAGTTTAAACATGGCTTCCTTATATAAAAATTGGACTACGATCGATCGGCCTATGTCACATCCACTGCTGGTTCTCTAAGCAATCAAAATTATCTTGCAATAGGACAGCAGCAGTAAATTACGTGTTATTCCATATAAACACTGATTACCGAAACAAGGAAGTGCCACAGTACCGAGTGATCTAACCGTTTCAGTACATATCGAGTTAGTCATCCGAAGTGCAGTGTTGGGATGACATTGCAGTGAAAATAAAGAAAAGAGACAGTTCATTAATGAAACTTGTAATGAAATCAACTAAATATAACAAAGAAGTAACAGTTTCATTTATAAATAAGCAATCGCGTACGTGACAGTACTATGCGAAGCGTCAAGTAGAAAACGAGCACAAAAATACAACCTATGTGACCGCTGCACTTCAGTCTATAATCTCAAAAAATAGGTTATTAGGAAGGGGGCGTGTGAACGGAACCAGATCTTGAGATCTGGGCTGTAGGGTGATATTTTGCCTGTAATGGAGAAAGGTGAACGGTTTTCAGAGTATTTGTTCGCGAAGATGGGGCCAGGGGACCGGGGTCCGAAGACCACCGAGGACCGGGCGGCGCCGGTCGACCCCACCGGTGTTAAGAAGTGGTTTATGGACAATACCATGCTGGTCGTAACTTTGATCGGGGTCCTCACCGGAATTGCTATTGGTAAGTTACTTTGTGGAATGCCATTTGTCTTGAAACTCACGTATAAATAATTTAAAAATCATCAAATATTTTTTTATTTATTTATATAACTATAAACCCGGGCTATGATAATTATTTCGTTTCAGTAAATCCCTCACTTCAACCGATGCTACGGCTTTTAAATATATTTTTTAAGTCTGACTGTAACATCTCAAATTGATTACAAGCTTTAGTTTGCGCTAGATCCTAATATTAGTAAAAATATCTTAATTTGCTTTTATTAAGGAAGATCTCTAGTTGCACTGGAATACGATATTTAACCTTTCTTCTTTTGTTTACCTAACTTACGTTTCTTCTTTTGCGTTTTAATTTTCTTGTGTTCTGAGTGATCGATGACAGTGGAATTATGCTAATATATTATGTGAAAATTGACCACTCTGACATATATATTTTTACAGCAGAATGCAATCCTCTCTTTTGCTGACTGTTGATTATGTCTATGATGTTGATACTGTCTGTATTTGATATCAGGCCAAACTTTTTTGTTTTTAACTTTATCACGGAACATCATTTAGTGATTAGCAACAAGTTTAAATATATAAAAGTTCGTACATATTTAGAAACGGCTATGTCATTGCCAAATCATGCACATATCGGTTTTAATAGATATAAGTTACACAAACGTAAACCCCTAATATTTTATTAGTCACGAATTACTGCTTTTTAGGGTTCCGTAGCCAAAATGGCAAAAACGGAACCCTTGTCGTTTCGTCATGTTCGTCTGTGCCTCCGTCCGTATGGCACAGGCATTTTACTACAGTACTACAAGATGTACATTTATGAAATTTTAAGTATACTCGTAGGTGCCTTGTGTAAGCCGCTACTTAGTATTATGGTTAAAAAATAAAAATAAAACCGGCCAAGTTCGAGTCGGACTTGCGCGCCGTGGGTTCCGTACAAATTTTTACTTACCCTAACTTTATTACCCGGTACCGGTTGAGTTAAGTTTGCACCTGATATCTATAGCACTGCATACAAATCAGATGCAAACTTAACGCAACTGGGTTGTTCAAATAGGTTTTTTGTAAATAAAAAAAAATAGCTAGTTAGAGACATGTCTATAATTTTCGTGTAATATTTATGTTTATAAATACAAATTGTTGGGTAACCCAACTATCAGATTGGTCGTATAAGTAAAGTAGTATACGACTAATGATCGAGAAATAGTCATAAGAAGGACTCGAATATACGAAAGTCATCGTGTAAATGGGGTGTTCTCGACTAATTAGTATTTTCACCTTATAGAGGTATAACTATGTCGTATAAACGTTTACTCTACTTTTTAATAGCGCTTTTTCTCAATAGTCGTATAAATGTGTCAATTAAAACCTTTACGCCGCTTCAAGTACTGTGATAGTGTTAAAAAGGCATTTGATTTCCCATTTTGTTGCTATTGGAACTTTTATAGAACTTTTACTCGACTAATCAAAAAAATGTGGAAATTGACACCTTTACGCCACTTACAGTTCTGTTATAGTATTAAAAAGGTTTTTGAATTACCATTTTGTTGCTATTGGGACTTTTATAGAACTTTTACTAGTCTTTGCTCCTCTGGAGGCATTAGTCTGGTATAAAAGTTACCAATAGGATCTTGGTTACTTTTATTGCACCTAATGTCGTATAAAATTATATTTAACTACCTGTATAGAACCAGTCGTGTGAAAGTTCCTTCATCTATTGTTTACAGAACTTATGGTAATTTGACCGCCCTTTTAAACCTATGATAAACCACAAAAAGTAATATGAACGATCTTGAAATTCTTTTATAGCGCCAAAGCGTGCCTTTTTGTAGAAACTTAGAATCGGAATTGAGAAAATGGTCAAGTGTGCTCAGTTAGTGACAGTGGTTCCGTAGGTATTATTTTTATGTCGGATTTCGATTTATGATTCTCATTAGTGTCACAGTTATTTATAAGATACCCTAATTTCTTTCAATTTCACATGATACAAGTAGTAAAAAAACATTTTATGCATCAAAAAATTTTAATAAATAGAAATCAGCCCAAATGGCGATGATTGTTATGCCTCCAATGTGATGTCTTTATGGTTTATGTACCTAAGCAGTTGTAAAATACTACCAAGGCCAGATGGTTCTCATTAGACATTATATTACAATAAGGAACCCCAATTTTGATTAAACATGTCGTCTGACAAGTAAATATAGGTAATCAAATTACTGTTATACAACTTAGTGTCGAGTAAATGACGTCAAATGGCAGTTATACTGATATAGCGATAAAAGTATGTCCATTTATAATTTAACTTAATAAACAATTTTTTAATTATTGAAATATACGAGTGCCTATTGAAAAATGAATAACAAATATGAATAAGATACACGAAAAAAAAAATTGGCGAAGGGTTAGTTGAACTAACACAACGTAGGCAAAGTACGTAATATCTAAAATCGTTATGGCTGCCATTTCTCTAGGAGTTACAGAAAAGTCAGTACTTAGATAAATATAATATTCAAATATTATTTTTTCTTCTTAGCTGACAGTAATCCTTCACTCAAAATTACGTTTATAAAAACTTCTAAGAAGGTCGCTTCGTTACCTTCAAACGACTAAATAGTCGAGTGAATTCCAGTATTTGACCTTCACAGCACTAATACGTCGAGTAAAAGAGATTCTAGCTACTTTAAACCGTCCATTTTGTTGAGTAATGGTAACTGAAATACTATTACAGCGATAATTGTGCCACATATAACTTTTTTTCGACTTTTAAAGCACCATTAGGCTCTTATTATGACTATTTTACAACAATTATACCACTTAAAGTCGGGTAATTTGTGCCCAAATCGCGTCGTAAGCACGTTATAGCTACGTTTACTCGACCATCGTCGGCGACCTTAAGTGAAAATGAAAACGTACTCTCGACTTTCATACGACACCATTTTGCTAGTTGGGAAACTTCGGAGATAAAGGGGGAATGGTGTTTTTTTCACATTTTCCCTAATAAAATAAAAACCAATCACAATAAAAAAAAATTAAAAAAAATCAAAAATTTGCTGACCAAGCCCATTCACATGATACCTCATTTGACCCAGTAGCTAGACTTAATTTTTACCCCCCCTCATATTCGTCGTTCTTTTAAAAAATAAAAATATATTTTCTATACTTCCTGTGCAATATATGTGGGCTGACCATGTTTATAAATATTCCAAATTTCAAATAGTAGTTATTGTAATCTAATAAGTAGTTTTTGAGATATGGCGCTTAAATAGTCGGACAGACAGACAGACGGACAGACAGACAGAAAGACAGACAGAGTCGCACCATAAGGGTTACTTTTGTACCTTTTTGGTACGGAACCCTAAAAATAGGGGGGGGGGGGGGGGGGCACTTTATATATGTAACCGAAACGGAAAAAAATTGCAAATACAGTCTTTTAAAATTATTTAGACATTAAAAAGAATGGATTAAGTGAATATTTTTGGAAATAATCGCTTCGAAAGTAGCATAAATTGTGTCCCCCTCTATTTTCTAAACGGTATTTCAAAAAAATATGAAATAAATTGTTTTCAACATGATCGGATATACCGTTTTTGAGTTATTGCCAAAAAACGGCGCTTCTCCGCAAAGAGACCTAAGAGCTGTAGAGTTTTATCATCTGAAGTGCATTTTTTTGTATGAACGGCTGCGGAACCCTACACTGAGCATGGTCCGACATGCTCTAGCCTGTTTTTTAAAAGTATGGATTAGGCAAACAAGCACGCAAGCCATGGGAGTTCTGATTCTGATTAAACAAAATAGATGAAATTGAACAATTTTATAGTTCAACGGTCGAACAAAGTGGAATTTTAGAGTTTCTCGGGGTTCAATAGTCGGACAAACTGGAATTTTAAAGTTCCCTGGGTTTCGATAATGGAACTTAGCAGAATTTTAAAGTTCCCTGGGTTTTGATGATGGAACTAAGTACAATTTTAAAGTTCCCTGGGTTTCGATTATGGAACTAAGCGGAATTTTAAAGTTCCCTGGGTTTTGATGATGGAACTAAGTGGAATTTTAGAAATCCTTGTTCGATGGTCAAACTAAGTTTAATATAAAATTCCTTATAGTCCGAGTGGTCGGACAGCGAGGAATTATTCCTAGTGCTCCGACATGTCAGACAAGGCTGTCGAACCACGCGGTCAGAGGGGACGAATAGATACATCAACATCTCCGGTTAATTGTTCAGAGCTGATAATCATACATAGCACAAAAAGGGGAGCTGAGCGGGTACGCCAGGACTAAGGGTTGAAATTAAATTCAAAAACTGTATTTTATTATACAACATATACATTTACTTATACGCGCTGAGTAAACTAATATCGAGACATATTTTCCAATGATTGGTTTTATTCTGTAATTATTTCTGAAATGCCCACTCGGCCCCAGCACTCCTTTTTTTTGCGATGTATACCAATAAATCTGGGAAATCCCTTCGCGTATTTAGCCCTATGTATGCGAATGAATGTCCTTATATTTATGGCATTGGCAAGCCAACGTCGCTCAACTTACTCGAGTTATAGGTAACTCACGTTACTGCGACGGGGTTCTTACATTGGTAATCGTATGAGTCCCTTGACATTACATACTCATATCATGTCTCAATTTTTTCTACATAAAACGTGTCCCTATATATTCTACGTCATCAATTCTCGAAGCGTTAAAAGACTTATAATCGTAGGGCTGGACATCGATCAATCGGTGACAAGTTAAGTGTTGATTTTATCGCCGCCACCATCATAATGTTCGATTTGAACCATTACTTAAAATTGATTTGATTGACTTAGAATAACTACAAAAGCTACCTACTAAAAAAGTATCGAAATGTTGTCGTTATTTTATTTACTTGATATAGTACTAAATAAACGGGATCATTTTATATCACCATATCGAATGAAAGACGTCCTCTCCTGGACATAAGTCTTCCACAAGTTTTTCTACAACACTTTTTGTGAAATTCCATAAACGCGTGCCGGTGCTTAAACTAGCAGTTCACTTACTACCAGCTCCTTGTAATTCGACATACTCATAGAATATCTAGAAAGAAAATACATCTTGCCGAATAACGTAACAATAGGTACGATTCCAGAGTCCCGCCGCTTAGCATTGAGTAAATGTGGGTTGGTTAGATAAATCTCTTAGAATCTCAAAAAAACGTCATAATTCATATGGTATACTATAGTCGAAAGAAGTCCTATAGTAACCTTTCTATTACGTCATGACCCTCATTAGCATATCCAAACCCCTTATGTATTCATGACCTAGACCTTCATGCTTTGCAGATAGATTACCTGACTTAAATTAGAAATCGCGTGACTAACCTTGACTTTCGGAATCAAGCGCCTGGCACGCGCTGACTCAGATTGATTCGAGCTAATATTATATGGAGCCCATGGGTGTAATTTATAAGTAGGATTACATAATAAATAGTTAGGGAAGCTCATCCAAGTATATAGTAATAACAACGATAAATATCTATATTTTATGGGAACACCAAAATAATCCGAAATATTTTATTTCGAGTTTGTTTTTTCCGATTGTCGAAAGTCCGTAAGTATCCAAATATCGATTACCTATTGAAGAGTACGAAATTTAGTCTACCGAATATCAAAAATCCGAATTTTTAATATTCCGATGTTTATAGCTCCGACGAGTCAAAGCCCGATGTTTGTTTGCCCCGAAAAACGATAATCCGAATTTTAATTATCCGAAATATCATTGCTTTTTCGGAATTTTGACATTCGGAAATATAAGCGAAGTGAAAATGGGTCAAAAACCGAAAACTGCAGGTTTTCAGTTACAAAACTAGATTGTTAAAAATCATCAATTGAGTATGTATTAGTAATTCTGATGTTACGTACTTTTGTTTAGTCGAATTTATTATTAGTCGGTGTATGATATTCGGAATTTTAAATTTTGGCATTTTAGTATTCGGAATTCGTACTTTTCATACTTCGGATTATTATTCAGTCGCAATTGTTGATGTTTGGTGTACCTATTGAAATTCGAAATTTTGAAAATCTTAAATGTAAGCGTGAAACATTTTTTTAATTTCGTATTTATTTTATTTCGGTATTGTTACATGTAGAATTTTGATCCTCTCGGAATTATAAAACTCGGTATCATAAAATTCGTGATTCTGAATATCGGATTTTTTTTTCGTATTTATGTACTTAGTGTACCCATATTTTATATTTAGAGTTTTGTTTCACAGAAAATGTATCTAGTATTTTCATTTAATGAAGTTTTCATAGATTATTAATCACTCAGCAGAAAATCTATTTGATAGATTTAAATCACTAAATATTTGCGGAAGTAAGAATACTAAGAAAATATCAATTAGTCGAATGTTCATATCATATCAAACAATCTTAATACCTATATATCGTGTAATTAAATAATGTTCGTTTCATAGAGAATCATTTAATTATCTTACCGTTCGAAAACGAGTTGATTCTATCCTTTGACAAAATAATGTAAATTACGAATTTAACATTGACATTTATGTCACAACAATGTGTTGTAGTATATTTATGAATAACCTTATAAATAAACTGTTTTTTAGCTTTAATTTTCAACCGTAGTTTGGTAAATCAGGATTTTGTTATTGACTAAATAAATATTACATGAAATTTAAAAAAAAACTCAAATCATCGAACCATCTTGTGGTGAATCGTAATTCTACCATTATGGTTATTTTAAAATAAATAATCGATATATTCGTATTCAATTTTACTAAACAGTATTTCTCAAGTATGTTTCTTTCAAATGAATAATGTATACAACCAATCACGTAAAATATAAATATGACCATTAGGTATTCTATGAACTATTTTCTATGAAACGAAATTCTGTGAAAATTTTATCTGCAAAACAAGGGGCACCAGCCCGCTTACAAGTTGATAATACAATGCAGTCCAGCTGTTACATCCCTAAACAAGATTGTTGACCGTAGATGTAAAAATGCCTACAAATTTGCACAAGCTCTTTACCTCGACCGTAAATAGAAACTAACGTGTCAATAAAACACTCGTATTGTACTTACCTACTTATGTCGGATCATTATATTTTCGTGGGTTTTTCCAGGATTCGGTCTCCGTCCATACAATCTCGGTCCCGATGCTTTAATGATCATATCATATCCCGGTGAACTCTTCATGAGATTACTGAAGCTGATGATCTTACCATTGATCATAGCCAGTCTGATCGCTGGCTCCGCCAGCCTGAACGCAAAGATGAGCGGCAGGATTGCTGTCCGTACTCTACTCTATTTCATTCTCACGTCCATGTTCAATGCTTTTTTGGGAATACTTCTCGCGATGTTGATACACCCTGGGCAGCCGGAGCTGAGAGAGGACCTGGTGGTGACAGTCGAAAATAAAAGAGACCACAGTATTCTTGACAGCCTACTGGATATCGGTCGGTAAGTTTGTTTGAATCTACAATTTTAAAGTTCTTTTTCCTGCGATTATATCCTGGAAATCTTATTTTTTCTGAAATGATGGGTGAAAGGTAGCCTATATTACTCTCCAGTCTCTAATCTACTATTATTCAAAAATCACGTCAATAAAGCGCCCCGTTAACGCGTGAAAGATGAACAAACAAACAAACACACTTTCGCATTTATAATATTTGTATGGATAATGAAAAGTAACATGGCATCCTTATACTACTTCTACCTGGCGTTTCTAGCGGTATGGCGAGAATCCTGGGTTATGTCGTGTATTAGGTTGAGTCAATTAGCAATTAATGTAACAAATATTGATTTGGGTTTTTTTATTATATTATTGGCCACTGGCTCATATACATTTGTTTTTTTGCTACAGAAATATTTTCCCGGATAACATCGTGCAAGCCGCGTTCCAGCAAGCACATACTGTGTATGCGGAACCGCCTTCCCTGTTCGCGAGAAATCTGACGGACAATGACACGATGCCTGCTCTGGTTCGAGTGGTGTCATACAGGTAAGACCAAATCTGGCTATAGGGTATCATGCAAGCTGCCTTCCAGCAAGCACACCGGTTACGCAGATTCACCCATGTAGTTAGCGAGGATCATGACGGACAATATGATATGATGTCCGACCTGGTCTGAATGGTGTCATATACAGGTAAGACCAAATTTGGTTAAAGTGTAAAAGGTTAAAGTGAAGTAGGTTCTAGTAGAATGTATAAAATCTAGAAAGCACCCATAAAAAAACATCTTGGTTTACGTAATCGGTTAAAAAGTATCATATAACCACCCTAGGCGATCCTGATCTTTGTAACAAAAATGATGAATGATTCAGCGGTTTTGGTGTAGTGAATCCACAAAGACATACCTACCTAAGTACAAAAATATGAAAAATCCAACAAAGCTTTTTGATTTCAAGAGTATTCTTTTCAAAATACCTTTTATGTATATATCTTTCGTATATATATAGGAAAAAATTACATCTACTTAGTATTGTGGTACCGCAACCCAGTATATAGTACGTATCTGAACGAAAGGCTAATAATGAGACCCGTCAATGTTTAAGGCCAGAAATTGGTTACGGTACTTTACAGAAATCTACACTGAATGGTCGTCAAAAAATATATAATAAACCGTTATTTTGTGACCTTCTGTATTATATATTCACAATCAATGTCAGTTGGTGCCTAAAATGCGTCCTGTACACCTCGTACGTGTCTCGCATTAGAACCCGGCTGATTATGAAAATGGTCCAATACCTGTTCTTCCTCTCTCACGTGAAGATGTTGAGGCCCACCCGAGCCATTCGGCACCGGCGGATTATTAATTCGCAGACGGATAATCGCATTCACGATCACACAGACATTGCTGGACCGCCTTTGCTTGGGAAACCAACACTACTAACCCCTTTTAATACAGACAACGAGCGGCATTTCCGTTACTCCTGCACTCTACGTAGGCAAGGATCATATCCACGATTTCCTCCGCAGAAAAGTTTAAAGGAATTATTAGTATTTATTTAAACTGAAATTTGTCTATCTGACACACGAACGTCAAACCTCGACTTGCAGTTTATTTAAAGAAACGAGTGTAAGTGGCTCAATGGCCTATGGTCTTAGCAATCCAAGGTCTTAGCCTGTCTGAAAGGGCGAACGAAAAAAAAACAAAGTAATTATTTGGTTTAACCTGACCTCTTCTAAAATATGATTAAAAAGTTTTATTATGTTAAAATGTAAAATCTAGATGACAAATCTAAAATATCAAAGTGAACTACAGTGTTACGCGAAATCCTTGTAAAATGCGTTCATTTACAAACGCAGTCGATAATTATTACAGAAAGTGATGACACGATTTAGTGCGATCATAGTTAAAGTTACAGTACTCCGATTATGTGGCTTGGTTTTATTTAGTTTGGTTACGTTAATACACTGACGTCCAACTGCTTTCACAAGATGTTCCAAGAATTGTTAACCGACTGCAAATAAGAGGAACTAAAGTCATGTTAAGATTGACCAAAAGAAGAAAATATACTAGAAGTTAATGAAAAAAGTATGATTAAATCATACTCCACTTTGCTTTATGCCAGCTTTGTTTTATGTTCAGTTCAGTTACGTTGTATAGTACTAAATAACTGTAACCCGAACAACACGAGAAACCGTATAATGCCCAAGTGTTTTATCTATACTATTATAAAGTTGTAAAATGTCTATTTGGAGGACATTGAATCGAAATGTATATATTTTTGGATCCTTTTGTATGTTTCTTTGTATAGGATACCTACTTTTTACCTGACTACGCTGACAAAAAAAAAGAGGATTATGTTTTTTTTCTCCTACGTGGACGAAGTTTGCACCTTCTAGTAGATAATATAACCAAAATAAGTCCAATTGACAGCATTTCAAATTTTCAAGTAAAACTAAGTCGACATCCATTATGTTAAATCATTATCAAGAAAGTCATTAAATTTGTGCTTCTGTATGATTTTCTACGCCAACGACAATCGCCTACGCTCTACTTGTAATGAGGAACTTCGAATTATTATTACGCTTTTTTGTAATGAGGAACTGCGAATTCTTTTTATTTTTTAATTTAGAAATTTTAAGAATGTTTTTTTTTTATCCTGTGTTATCTTCTAAAAAAGAGATTAGTGAAAAAAAGTTAAACATCAATTTAAATAAATAAACGGGTTGTTATTTCTTTCTTAGATTTTGTTCACTCTTGCACATCATGCCGCAGGAAAAAAAATAACGAGTGAAATACCATAAGTATTTACAGTACCTATTACTTAATATCTATGGGATTTTTTCGAAGCTGGTTAGTTACTGGATTGAAGTTGGGTCGATATGTGCTATTTGTGCTTAAACTGTTGTTTTTGTTTGTTGCTTACCGTGAAATTTAAAGCGGCGAGCGTGAATTCGTAAGGAAGTTATCAAATTTAATATATAATCACATGTAATACTGAAATCTTAATCCCTTGCCTTTTGGCTTTGCCGTAGTCGGGTAAAAAGCAGGTACTATAAATGTTCAAACAATCTTGATTCTTCACTTAGGTATCTAACAGAGGGAGTGCGGGTTAGAACAAACATATTCATTATCTTCCGATTGAATACGAGTAGCACAGCAATCATGGAATCGATTATTTAAGATTTCAGGCATAATTTGCGGAATATCCAATGAAAATTACGTACTATTGGAATTGGCGCCTCATAGGTTTGAGTCTCTGAAATTAACCTTAAAGAAATAAATAAAGAAAGGAAAGCAAAAGCACTTCATTTTAGCACATTGCTTAAGAACAATAACATTATTTTCACCTCACTCGCTCGGAAAATTTTCATTTAAAGCGCCAAATCTGCGTGGAAAAATCAATTTTGCACGCTTGCGTGCAAAAGTCATTTGAGAGAGTGCGATGAGGTCGTATAACTCGAAAAGAAAATATGAATTCAAAAAGTTAATCATCTTAAATCGTTATTTTTTGTACGATAAATATGTTAATATTTAAAAATTGATTATTTATTTTTTATATACACACGACTAATTGTTTTTATTATTAAGTAAGACTGCAATTTTGTATCGAGAAAAAAAAAGAGGTCGACAGTCTTGGCAGATTAAAAAAAAACATGATTAAAGAAAAACAATGCGCCAATGACGTTTGCGCGGAAATAGTTACTAAGCTGCGTTTTGTTCATAATTAAACCGTGTAAAATAGTAGAAATAAGTAGAAATTAATGTTAGTATTTTAGGATTGTATTAAATGTATTTTTTGAAAAAGTATCAGTTATTATGTGAACATTATTTCTGATATAAAAAAAATATTTTTTACATAAAAAAATGATTACTATGATAAGACCGTAAAAATAACTAAACGCAAAGTCCATGTTAAAAAAATATTTGCGAATTAAGGTGGGTTTAGTATATTATTCTAAAATATTTTTAAGTTATATTTTTGAGAAAAAACACTATACATGTCTCGACCGTAAATGCCATTCTTGCCTCGTATTATGTGTTTATGTTATAACATAAACACATAATGAGTCATAGGCTATAGCATATGACTCATTCCGTCCAGTATCTCATACTCGATCAGTATGGCTTACTCGCTCCGCTCGTGGTTCAATCTTCCATCGCTTGCTCGGCTTTCAATTAAAGCACTCGCGCCAACTTTGGTAGCCTTGCATAACAAATATAACTATTTATTAAAAAACGCGCTAAGAGTGGACACCACTCACCCCGGTACCCAAAAAATGATGCCCAAGCAAAAAACAAGCTTAATTAAACTAATACTATCAGTCACGGCACGAACACAGAACGAAGTTAATAATGTTGCGTCCCTGAAACCCCTTTAACTAAATAAATAAATAAATATCAGGGTCAATCTTACACAAATCGACCTAGTACCAAACTAAGCAATGCTTGTACTATGGGTACCAGGCGAAGATATACATAATATATACAGATACATTACAATACTTAAATACATAGAATACATCCATGACCCAGGAACAAATATTCATGCTCATCACACAAACACTTGCCCTGGCCGGGAATCGAACCCGGGACCGCCAACTTCGTAGGCTGTTGTACAACCCACTGAGCCAAACGTGTCGTCTTTGACACCTAGAAATATTTGCTGCGATACTACTACAGGTCTAACGCTTAACTGAGTTTTATCCTGATCTATGGAAGTGGAGGGGTGACAAGTGACGTGACTTGTTGTGTCCTAACTGTCTCGCTATACACATATACGTCACTTGTCACCCCTCCCGTACCCCTCCCATACCTCAAGAACATTACTTACCATTAAAGATACTTACCATCAATGATTTCTTTGTACCTATTTTTATGTTATATACTATTCATACTACACTGGGACATGTGTAACAAAACAAAGTTTTACTTATTGAATGTTTTTCTATTTCTTTTTTAATTAAGGGGCTCCAAGCGTAAATGTACGATTTTTCATTGTTTTTGTTTTGTATCTAGACCCTGGAGTGTCCAAAGTAACTTTCGAAATATGGTTTATATGACAGTTTAGTTTCTATTTAACACTTTATTACTGATTTGTTTTTCAGATCCGGTACAAATACTCTTGGTCTCGTCTTCTTCTGCCTGGTGTTCGGGAGTTTGCTCGGCACACTCGGCCCTAAAGGCCAGGTGGTCATTGACTTCTTCCAAGCCATTTTCGAAGTCATCATGAAGATGGTGACCGGAGTTATGTGGTTCACTCCTGTAGGAGTCAGTAGCGTCATAGCTGGAAAGATTCTTGGAGTCAGCAATGTTGGTAAGTTTCACGATTGTGATTTATTCATAAGCGGCCTAGCTCCAAAAACTATAGAAACCTCTGGATGAGGCCAAAGTAAGAAGAAGATGTGGTACCATTGCCCACAAATCCCACAATACACAGTGGGCGGCACATTTTACAGAAGACTGGAGAGTATAATCAGTCCCTTTGCTTCATATTTGTAAACTGAGAAGGCCCTTGACTTCAGTTTGATCGATTCTCTGACGATAATGAATGATGATATTTCAAAATATTTATTATTAAAGCTATCATGATATAAATATATCTTGACATAGATTTCCAACTTAAAGGTTAGTTAATAGATTTCAAAAAATGCAAAATGAGGCCTAAAAATGTGCTGCGCGTCCTAAACTATACGAAAAGTTACTGAACATTACTGTCGTAATGCAGTCATACTTAAATTTTTGCATATATTGCTGTAGTTATTATTATTATGATTGATTTTTAATAATATGTCACACATAATAGGTAGATTACAGAAGATTCGTTGCCTAATTTAAATAATAAAATTATATTGTGGAAGTTAGGCCGCGCTAGCCGCTGCGAGATAAATTTATGATTTTCTTCTTAATTATATCTGACACGCAGATAGATGCTTAACAATATTGGGCCTCTCGCTGGATGCCTTGTGATATCCTTTGTGATCGCATTACACCATCATACTCAGATTTGAAAATAACCTAGTGAACAAGTTAACCTAACAGTGACCTACTCTTGGGAAGTGGTGGTAAATTCAGATCTGTAAAATGTCCACACGGCACACTTATAGGTTTATTCATTTAATTTCATTTCAGTCCAACATCATTGGCCAATCAAAGTCTCGTAGGCTTTGCTGGCTCAGTCATCTACAAGGAATAGGGTGGGATGAAGCATATAAAAAATCATACCTGGAACGACCAAGTCGTCGTCGCACAGTGGGTCGACCCAAATATCACTGGGATTTGTGTAAGCTTCAAGACTACAATTGACTGAAATCTGCGCAGGATCAGGACAGGTGGACAGGATCTCGTTTCGAAGGATACGCTTTTTTGAAACCACTACGCCAAAGAAGTTAGTTTATTTACTTGAATTTTTCTTCTAAACGATTTGTAACAAAGTCTCTTAAATTTCCAGCTCAAGTGATGTCTCAGTTGGCCTGGTTCATCGCGACAGTGGCAGTAGGCGTATTCCTGTACCAGCTGATTGTGATGCAGCTCATCTACTTCATGTTCCTGCGGAAGAACCCGTACAAGTTCTATTGGGGATTGTCTCATGCCATGTTGACTGCGTCTGCTACTGCTTCTACGTAAGTGTATTTATAATTGTAATTAATTTTCCAGTAGCAACATCTTTATATAACAATCCCCTGGTAGAATGAAAGTGGATGAAAGTGGAATTTGACAACTTATAGACACACTGAAACCAATTAAACATTCGTGTCATAAAGTATTTCTGTTTATTTCGGACAAGATTTTTAAGGCGGCTTGGTGAGCCTTTATTATTATTTACTAAATAATGTATCTATCCGTCCTAAGAAAATTCTCGCATGAAACGTTACTGGACTCGACTGATATTGGCTCAAAGTTTCAAGTAATCGGTTGCAAGACAAAGTGTGAAAATCCTGAGCTTGTAAGATTTTGACAATTCTCATGCTATTTTAGCGCCAGATCGAAATTTTTCGATTTAAGAAAACTCTCATGCCGTTGGTCACATTAGTGAGGATTATTTGGACCTTTTGTGAGACTTCGGTTGCCCAGTGTTTCCGTTAGAATAAAAGAAGATATATGTATATAAATATACCAATAAAATAATTCTAATATAATGCTTTTATTTTAAAGAGCCGCAGCCCTCCCAGTCACGTTCCGTGCTATGGAAGGCCCACTCCGGATCGACCCTCGCATCACGCGCTTCGTCCTCCCCATCGGCTGCAACATCAACATGGACGGAACCGCGCTCTTCCTGGCCGCAGCAAGCGTCTTTGTATGCCAGATGAACAACCTTCATCTCGGATTCGCGCAACTGGCTACGATATTGTGAGTATTTATTCCGTTTTAAGAAGAATTGGTCTTAAGTGCCTCCAGTGACATTCCGAGCTAGTGGGACTTTGACACCATCTTTCATCTCCTCATCAGTTGTAACATCTACATAGACGGGACCACGCACCTTCTGGTGACAGCGACCTTCTTCGTCTGCTAGATGAACAACCTTCATCTCGGGTTAGCGCAGCTGGCTACCATATTGTAACTAGTAATCCGATAAAATTCTTCGCTTCTGACACACGTCTTGCGGCGCCCAAGTCCACACCTATTGCACGCTGCGTTTCCGCACATGTCACTAAAACTCAACGTTGACCGATCCAGCTTCACATGGAAAAACTCGTTGCATTATGATAATATGCAATAATATGACAAAGACCCGCCTGAGTGGTCAGAGCTAGCATAAGACAGGAACAAATATATCACGGCAGCTCAAAAAAATCTACTAACTAGAAGAAACGGACAGCAAATCGCATAGAACAATGAACAGGAAATTACATTTTCTCCTACGGACCTCCGATGAATACAACACCCAAAGATGCCCACGGTCAGCCCCAATTATTTATCCCAACTCACCTAACTTCCGAAACAGGCTAAAGGTTGCATAATCGGCTGATTGTGGTCGACCGGTTGCTGCTAGTCGGCCGTCCTTCCCCATCCCGGAGCGTGACAATCTCTATTATAAATCTATGCCCCCTGTTCCATCCGGCTTGTCCGGGTCAGGCTCCACCCTGGCTGGGTGAGGTACCTACATTCATGATCACGTGTTCGTGTTCAGTATCAAGCGCTCCCATCACAATTATTACAATTCGTTAAGGCATTACAGTTAGCGAACCTTTGGTAAAATTCCATGGTGATGGTCTCTTACCGTTGGCAATGAACTCAGTTAAATTTTAGGCACGCAGTATACGTTACGATTATTTTACAGAATGGCTTTAGCTACAATTTTACTCTCGTGAAATCACAATACTAGTACATTACTGCAGACGCCGGGATAGAAGAGCTTGCTGGGTGAGTAGGTATAGACGGCCGACCGTAGAGAAAACGGATAGAGATACGAAGCCGGCAAGCACTTTTCACGGCCAGAGGCATGTATAGTGCTTTTCTCAAACATATGCAATGAAATAAAAAAATACAGCACTCAAAAAACTACTAGAAAAAAGTTTTTAATTTTTCGCTCCAATCCCTCCATAGTGTTTTTTTTTTACGGAAGTCATTTATATTTCGCATGTGTAGTGTTCGATTAGACCCTATTTGGGCCGTTATACACAACCTCATAATAAGAATCTTAATTTCTATACTAAATAAAATAAATGCAGAGGATTTTAAATATTGTCTATGGTCTCTGGTGACGAACGTATAGACAATATTTTAAATGTATTCATCAACATACAGATTTGTGTTCTTCATGTCAGTTCGTGTGTAATAGGCATTAACGCGGATACTTTTGATCCGATAACCATTCAGTCACTAGAAAAAAAAACAGCTGTTTAGTCTGTTCATGAACACATACGCCATGTTTACATTAAAATTTTAAAAAAATATATATATCCCGGCCTAGGCCTTCAATTTTGAATGAAATTCCTTTACAGTTATCTCAAGTTGTTCCGCCCGAAACGTGATACTTTGAAGCCTGTTTTACCGCACGTAATGACGACATTTCGTTGCATGTTTGAGAAAAAATATTTTCAGGTCCCCAGAGTCATGAAACACCTCTTTAACTTTTACAATGTAATGTTTCAGCTTAACATCGACGGCAGCGTCAGTGTCATCGGCGTCAGTGCCGTCGGCGGCGATGGTTTTACTGCTGGTGGTGCTGGCCGCGGTGGACGCGCCTGCGCACGACGTGTCGCTGCTCTTTGCCGTGGACTGGCTCGTGTGAGTAGAGAAAACTAAAGATTTTTAACTTTTCAACATCAATTTTGTCATTACTTTCAAAACAATCTCAAAAGAATAGTTATCGATTTGCAATGAATAAGTAGGTACATCAGTGTCATTAAATGGTATGTGACAATTAGGTAACCTTTATGACGCTCGAATGCTCTTACTGCCTTTTTCTCAAGGTTGATTTCAGAAACAAGTTATTGGAAGTAGATGTTTAAGTGATAATCCTTTTATAATTGTTTTCCCCCACACTAAAGCACAACTGTGCAAAAAGTAGAACTTGGCAGGTTACCGGGTGACATGGATGGTAACAAACCCAATTGTAGAAAAAAAGAGGAACATGTAGGTACATTATAGATATGTACAATCTTTAGATACCCAAGGTACATGCGTTTTAAGATTACGATGCACTGCCCGGTTTTTATCAATATAATTATCTGTTTTAGATATCCAGTTGCTCAAACGTACATACATGTGGTTCGCATAGGTACACGGGCAGAAACCCACATGTCATATATTGCCAAAGCTAATTGACACAGCTAATTGACATACTATCTGTCTTTAAGAATAGGAGAACCCGGGTTAATACTGGCCCTATAATGATATATTATGTCACCATAAACTTGAGATTATGGCAAATTGTGACATCGCTTGAATAATTTTCAATTTACTATACCAATCTTCTTTGGCCCATAGATATTTAAAAAAAAACATATTCCTCGTATTGCCCCGTCTCTGGGGCATTATGGGCAACTATCATATACGAAGTTAATTTTCTTCTTGAGCACTTGTAACTGTAACAGATCAAACAATTTTAATCTACTGACCCATTTAAAACATGAAAGTTATTTGAATAATGATATTGAAATATAACAAACATAAATCCCACCACTTATAATATACTATTACTATATGTCACTATTACTATTATAAGTAATTACTAATAGTATTTTTTCTACTCGTCGACTTTAATCCCTCAATAAAAACTTCATAGAGTAAACTTTAATAGCATCCTTTTCAATGTCGGATACTCTATGGCACTTCCAACTGAACTGAAATAATCATAAGCCAACACTTTGAATTGAAATGTTGGCTTATGAATATGTCGAATGAATGAGACGGTGACGGTGACGGTGACGGTGACGGTGACGGTGACGGTGACGGTGACGGTGACGGTGACGGTGACGGTGACGACGACGACGACGATGTAAATGACAATGTAAATAATTCAGAGTGTGCTTGGCTTCCTTGTTTTAGATAGTTCTATGAAATATGACGCTAAAATAGTTCCAAAAACGTTTTTGCGCCTTTGGAATGTCTCCATGAAGTGAATAAATCGTACGGTTTTAAATACTTTTTGCGCAAATTTTCAAAAAGAAAACTCTATTCGGCATTTTGTTCCGTTTCCACTAAGTCAGTAGGTATTAAATTCATATCTTCATCGCTGCTGGATTTCTTCATCCATGTTTTATAATTTATTTTGAGTTTAACACAAAACAAAACAAAATAACATATAAAATTGTGAAGAAAATGAAGAAAATTTAAAACTTTTTAGAATGTTCTTATTTTCAGGTGCATTTGGAATTTAAACCAAGTACGGTTAATCGTAATGTTATTAATATGTTCATAATACTGCAATTTCAATGATGTTCTATTTTTATACTTTATAACGAATCAAAATGAGTTAAAGAAATTAAAGTGCTATTATTTTTAATACCATGACATTCAGAACAAAAATAAAGGGTAGATGATATCAAATACAAAAAATGTAGGAAAACCGTGCTTCTGAACGGTGCCTGGTGTGCGCGTAGTGATTAAAAAAAAAGTATAATTCAGTGCTTCAGCATTGTGTTCGAATTTAAATAGTAGTTTATGCAACTAATAGATAATGAGAGGCCTAAAAACACGAGTGTGGTTTTACTATATATATTAATAGGATCACACTATTGTTTTAACGCCTAATTAATTATGTACAGATGCATTCATTACTTTATCTACACACATATCATAAGTATTCTTAGATGTGTTCAGAAGCCGTAGGGAAATGACGTGCATTGTTACTAGTGCTACCTGTAAAATATCAATAGACTATAGATATTAAAATAAATCTGAACAAATAAAGAAACAAATTAATTCGAGGTCGTGCGTTTATTCAATCTCCAATCTAAAAAATCTTTGTACGTCTTCTCATATTTGGCTCTCGATTTTTCTGGCAACAAGCTATTTGTTGCAATCGTGGTTGCATTTACGATATCTGACGGAGTTTTTATATAGTTTTCGGAGTTACTACTACTCATATTTTTAACTTAAATGTAAATTACAAACAACTTTTCACAATTCTACTTTCGTAACAGCAAAAAACCAACAAACAAATGACAACATTAATGGCGGCATTTCGATCCTCCGTCAAAATGTATGTTTTTTTTAATCATAGACAAACAAATTAAGTCCTTATTCTCATATCACTCGACATCAAATGTCGTGCGGAAAATTTTAACTTATGACCTTACAAAAATCGATACTGAAATAATATTAAAGTACAGATTTTCCCACAGAGAAGAAAGTTCTCATAGTAAAATTGGTTGTTATAATGCTGGTCATTTCCTACGGTTTCTCAATGCATTTGATAGAGCACTAGATAAAATAACTTTTGCACACTAGCGGGTAAAGTGGAGTTTTGCATGCAGATGCAGATTTGTGGCTCTAGTGAAGTGAAAAATAAATATCATACCATCCATTCTTTCATGAAAGAAAACTGCTCATCATTCATAATATGTCGTGTTGCAGTGACCGCATACGCACCACGAACAACATGCTGGGCGACTGCTACGCGGCCGCGGTGGTGGAGCACCTGTCCAAGAAGGAGCTCATGGCTTGCGATGCTGTCACCATGGTAAGGCGAACTTTACATTCTGACACTGATTTTATATCATTTCTGTCTGGCAGTTTTCATTATCACTTAAACTTTACAACTAAGTAAAAGTTTCATCATTCGCTTGTCCTTATCCCATTGACTTGTGGTCGGTGCAGCATGTTTTTTTTTCCATACCTGTATCACCCCTAATCTCGTCACTCACATCCTTCCTGTTCATGTCATCTCTCACGTAATCCATCCACCTTGTCCTCGGCCTACCCCTCCTCTTACATCCCCTCCACATGCAAATTTAATACCTTTCTTGTCACATGACTCTCATCCCTCCACATAACATGTCCATACCACCGTAGGCGATTTGCTCTCAGCTTATCGACTTTACGGGTGCTACTTTCAGG